>WOXC01005385.1:0-499423 GCA_011680675.1 Gymnobelideus leadbeateri | reverse complement strand
AAGAAGGGGCAAGAAAACTCTGCCCTGACCCTTAGTAATAGCCCCTTTATGATGAATGGCTGGAAAATTGAATAAGAGAATCTCATTTCTTTGATCTATTACATTGTCATTAAAGAGAGGATAGGAGTAGAAACTCGTTGAACTCAAGGCACATTAATTAAATATACACTAGTCACACCACAACATGCTAGCTATTCCAAAAAGATGCGAAAATGACTGACATCTTTGTTTTTTCCTTCCATCATGGAGCTTATTCTCCAGTAGGGGGATATAACCTATGCATACGTAAAGAAACTATAGAGTAAAACATGATAACTGCACAAGACAGGTGTGGATAAAATGGTAGTTGAGTTCCAATTTATGTGAGTGTGGGGGCAGGGAGATCCCTTTTGATTTGGGAGAGAGAAGGTGGATCAAGGAAAGCTTCATAGAGGATAGAGTATTTCAAAATGAAAACTGAAAGCTTATAGGTTTTAAATATAGGGAGAATGAGTGAAGTGCCACTTTATAGGTACAAGTTAATAGATGAGAAAAGGCATAGAGTTATGAAAACCTGGCAACTCACAGTTAATAGTAGATCTGACCTTAAAATTCAGAAGACCTAGGTTTAAATCATAATCTAACATATATTAGCTGTATGACCTTGGGCAAGTCATTTAATATCTCAGGTCCTTAGAAAACTCTTTTTTTTGGAGGGCAATTGGGGTTAAGTAACGTGCCCAAGGTCACACGGCTAGGTTTTTGTTTGTGTGTGCGTTTGTGGATGAGGCTGGATCCGAACTCAGGTCCTTCTGACTCCAGGGCCGGCGCTCTACTCACTGGGCCACCTAGCTGCCCCTAGAAAACTCTGTAAGAATATAAATTACAGAGAATTTGAGGACCTGCTTTGGTAGAAAGAGTTTCTCTAGCTGGGAGTTCTCTATAATCAATGAAATCTTAGGTCCTGTTCCTACCCTCTTTTAATATTTATATCTTTCTTTTATTATAGGAAAGATTTTTACAAATTGTCTTAGGAGGCATTCAATTTGAGTCAAAATACCTAAATAAGACAACTACTTTTACTGAATGATGAGTGCCTTGCCCTCTTTTCTTCATAAGGTGAACTCAATACCATAGGAAGAAAATAGCAACTCTTGGGAAAAACAGTCTATGTAACACTAGAGATTCTCTATCAGGTCTAAACACTTCCCAATGGGCAAGTGGTTGTCCCTATATGCTATCTTAAGAGACGATGTCCTGCAAGTGCCCACAATTGCATACCATATCACTCACCTGCATGCAGGCCTTTCACCAATGATATATTTGCTCATGGCTTAATTCCACTCCCAGCCTACCATCACCTTAAAATATTTGTATCTCTGTTCCCACCACCAAACAAGACCAATACCATTTCCACAGACATTCCATATCAATTTCTTAAAATATCACTACCATCAAATTCTCAGTCTTTTCCCTTTGGAGAAATCTATCCTCCACCTCTATTAAGATAATGCAATAGAATTGGAGTGAGAAAAATATGGGGTTGAATTCCCATTATTTCAATGTCTAGCTTTGGTATCATGAACAAGTAACTTAATCTCTTTCCTTTACTGTAAGTGGATATCCACATCATAGGATTGTTATGAAAATAAAGTGAAACAACCATCACTACCACAAGAGATATTTATACATAGTCCTTTAAGGTTTACAAAATGCTTTTCCTATGACAAACCTAGAGAGTAGCTAGTAAAAGTATATTGATTCACATTTTATAGATAATGAAATTATGGCACAGAACATTGACATGGCTTGCTCATAGAAACACAGTAAGCAAAATTATTTTAGAGCAGTCACTATTTAACCCTTTATGGTTTTCAAAATACTTATATACATTACCTCATTTGATCCTTACAACAGCTTTTTGACTAGGTGTTTAACATCAACCATATTTCATGTTTTTTTTTTCCCCTTTTTGGAGGAAGGCAGGGTAAATGGGGTTAAGTTACTTGCCCAAGGTTGGCTAGTTTTTTGTGTTGTGTCTGAGGCCAGATTTGACTCAGGTCCTCCTGACTCCAGGGACAGTGCTCTATTCACTGTGCCACCTAGGAGCCCCATCAACCCTATTTTACAGAAGGGGAACCTGAGGCTCAGAGAGATTAAATTATTTACCCAAGGTCATGCAGATAATAGGAAAATGAGGATGTGAATCTAGGTTGCTCCCAATCCATAACAGGGTTCTTTTCCCTAGATAATTGTATCTTGTGATATATATATATATATGATGAGCTTCACCCTTTGGTAGTTTCTGATCATCACTCACAGGGTTTCTGTCATGACAGGAACTTTTCATCTCCAATATAATTTCCTTTATATATCTTTTCTCTTTCCTTTCTTTTGTATATATGTGTGTGTGTGTAGGTATTTTTTTTAAACCAGTGCTTTATTAACTTCTGTTTTACATCATTCATTTCCGCCAGATTTTGAGTTACAATCATTTCCCCCCGTTTTTCCCCTACCCAACCTCCCAGAATAGCAGTCCCACAAGATATCACTTCCTCCAATCTGCTCTCTCCCATACCTTCTCCCATACCCCCTTCGACTTTTCCATTACAGGAAGGTGAGTCTTTGTGTCCCAATGCCTGCACATCTTATCTCCCAATTATAAGCAAAAGAGTATTAATAATAGTATTTATATATATTTGAAACATTTAATGTTAAGACCTCGAATTTCAGATCCATTTCCTTCCTCCCTTGTCACCCATTCCCTCTGGGGAGATAAGTAATTCAGTATATGTTGTACATGTCTAGCTATGCAAAACATTATCATAGTAGATATATTGTACAAGGCTGCTTATAATTCCCTCCCACTCATCCCACCCCCCACCTGGTCCATTCCCTACATGATCCTGTCCCTCTTCTATAGTGGGTACTTCCAACCTCCCCTCCCCCCAAGGATGCCCTCCCATCCATCATCCCTCCTCTCATCCCCCTTCCCCCTATTCTGCTGCAGGTTGAGATATCCCATTTAGTATGTATGTCATTCTCTCCCTGAACCAAATTCAATGAGAATGTGGATTTGCCTTTTTTTTTTCCCTTCCTATTCTCCCCCTCCCTTGCAACCACTTCCCCTTGCTTCTTCTACATGAGATAGTTTACCCTACCCTGTCTTTCCCCATCTCCTCTTGCCACTTTCCTCTCTCACCTCATAATTTCATCCCTTGAGTATTCTCCCTTCCCAACAAATTCAACCTATGCCCTCTATCCATATACATACACATTAACATATGTATTCATATGACCACACACCCTTCTTCCATTATTTTCATAGTGAGAAAGATATCATCAGTCACTGTTATTGCTTTTCCATATAGGAATGTAAATAGTTCAACTTTGATAAGTTCCTTTTGATTTCTTTTCCCTGATTACCTTCTCAGGCATCTCTTCCATCTTGTGTCTGAATGTCAGATTTTCTATTCAATTCTGTTTTTTTTCCTCAAGAATGCTTGAAAGTCCTCTATTCAACTGAATGACCATATTTTCCTCTGAAACAAAATACTCAGTTTTGCTGGGTAGGTGACCCTTGGGTTCATTCTCAGTTCTTTTGCCCTCTGGAATATCATATTCCATGCCCTTTGATCCCTCAGTGTAGAAGCTGCCAGGTCCTGGGCTATTCTGATTGTGTTTCCACAATATTGAAATTGTTTCTTCCTGGCTGCTTGGAGTATTTTCTCCTTGATCTGGGGATTCTGGAACCTGGCTATAATATTCCTGGGGGTTTTCATTTTGGGATCTTTTTCAGGAGGTGATCGGTGGATTCTTTCAACCTCTATTTTTCCCTCTGGATCTAAAACATCACGGCAATTTTCCTTGAGAATTTCTTGAAGGGTGATTTCTAGGTTCTTTCTTTGATCATGGCTTTCAGGTAGTCCAATAATTTTTAAATTGTGTCTCCTGGATCTATTTTCCTGGTCAGTGGTTTTTCCCATGAGATATTTCACATTGCCTTCTAATATTTCATTTGTTTGGATCTGCTTAACAGCATCTTGATTTCTCATAAAGTCATTAGCTTCTATTTCCTGCAGTCTAACTCTGAAGAATGAATCTCCTCAGTGAACTTTTGGGATTCTTTTTCCATCTGGCAAATTCGACTTTTTTAGGCATTCTTCTCCTCATTGCCCTTTTGGGCCTCCTTTGCCATTTGAGTTAGTCTATTCTTTAAGGTGTTGTTTTCCTCAGTCAGGCTGTTGACCCTCATTTCATACTTTTCCTGCATCCTTCTCATTTCTCTTTCCAATTTTTCCTCCACTTCTCTTATTTGATTTTTAAAGTCCTTCTTAAGGTCCTCTATGGCCTGCAACCCGCTCATGTTTTCCCCTGGGGCTTTTGGAGCAGGACTTCTGACCTCACAGTCCTTTTCCCGCTCTATGCCCCCAAAATAGGAGTCTAGGGTTGCATTTTTCTGTTTCCTTTGCCTTGGCATGTTGCCACTTAATTGCTTGACTTTTGGGCTTGTTGCCACACTGTGGCTTTAAGGCCAGATAGAAGAATTTTTGTCCCGAACGTGTGGGGGGCAACTTCCGTTTCTGGCAAGCTGTAAACCCACCCACGACTTTCACCCTAGATCACAATCCAGATCCAGGGAGGTTAAAGCAAGAGCGATTACCCCACAAGACTGATCACTGGATCTCCCTGCAATTCACAGGCCAGGAGCTGCAGCTGCCTCTGAAAACTACAAAATGGCATGTCTCCTCAGCGGCTTCTAGCCCCCAGGGGAGGGAGCTGACGCATTCCCTAAATATTGGTCCCAAAGTCCATAGGACACTAACCTCTTACTTTGTCCTAGGCATGTCTATGTTGATAATTCTGGAGTCGCCACAGCTGCTGGTGTTCTGGGGTTCTTCCAGCTGGCTGCTGGCCCTGCCATCCTGGGGCTAAAACCTCGGCTCACACGGGCCTGGGCTCAGCTTGGCTCCCTGTGCTCTGCCCGCTGTGTGCTACCAGGTCCCAGACCGCTGCACTGGTCCTTACTGCAGGGCTGCTGGGCTGTCCTCAGCGGGAGGTTAGCTTCTCTGTGTCATTCTGTGGGTGCTGGGGCTCCAGAAGTTGTTCAGAGTCCCCTTTTACATAGTTTGGGGGGAATCTGGGGGCAGAGAGGCTTGGATGAGCTGTTTCTACTCCGCCATCTTGGCTCCACCCTTTTTTCCCCAACAATTTTTTTAAAACCAAATAATGAATTCTTATCCCCAAAACTTAAATGTTTACATTTGTTAAATACCTTACTATAAAAATTTACTACTGAATATTGTATGTTTACTCTGTTCCACTGATCTATCTTTCTATTTCTTACCCAGTATCAGATAGTTTTGATAATTTCTGCCTCATACTATAGTTTAAGACCTGGTACCCCTAAACATCCTTCCTTTACATTTTTCATTAGTTTCTTTGAAATTCTTGACCTTTTGTTATTCCAAATGAATTGTTATTTTTGTAACTTAGTAAAATAATTTTTTGGTAATTTAATCAGGATGGCATTGAGTAAATAGGTAATAGCTGCTGGCCCTGCCACCCTGGGGCTAAAACCTCGGCTCAAGCGGACCTGGGCTCTGCTCGTTGCGCTCTGTGCGTTTGCACGCTGCCCGCTCCCAGACCGCTGCACTGGTCCTTCCTGCAGGGCTGCTGGGCTGTCCTCAGCGGGAGTTTAGCTTCTCCGTGTCGTTCTGTGGGTGCTGGGGCTCCAGAAGTTGTTCAGAGTCCCCTTTTACATAGTTTGGGGGGAATCTGGGGGCAGAGTGGCTTGGATGAGCTGTTTCTGGAGGTATTTTTAAAATAAATTTTCTGTATCTCTTTCAGTTGACATGAATTTTTCTCTTTCTTTCCAACTCGTCCATTAACAACCACCATGAGGAAGAAAAAGGAGGAAAAACCCACATGTAGCTGATCTTCATAGTAAATCTAAACACATTGCTACCTTGTCTGCCTCAATAAATGTATGTCTTATTCTGCATCTTGAGACTATCATGTCTGTCAGGAAATGGGTAGCATGCTTCATTATAGTCCTTGGATAGCATTGCTCATCATTACATTGATAAGTTCTTAAATCTTTTAAAATTGTTTGTCTTTAAGCAGTTATTGCATACACTATTCTCTAAATCTCTATTCTTTTTAGAGGATTATATGAGGTCATTATTTGAAGCAATTTTGTTGTTGTTATCATTTCAGTAGTGTCCAATTCTGTATAATGGGGTTTTCTTTGACAAAGATACTGGAGTATATGGATTTCCTTCTCCATTTCGTTTTACAAATGAAGAAACTGAGGCAATCAGGGTTAAGTGACTTATCCAGGGTCACACAACTAATAAGCCCCCGTGGCTGGATTTGAACTCAGGGCCTTCTGACTCCAGGTCCAGTACACTGTGCACTGCACTCCTAGCTGCCCTTATTTGAAGGTATAGATGACTACTTCTGTCTTCCCCATAATCTTGGCTAATTGGTTACATCGTGTTGTGCTCTCAGACAAATGCTTTATCTACTACTTTTATGAAGTATAACTTTGTTGCTTTTATCCACCAATTTGGTGTACATAAAGACATCAGTAAATTTGATCTGTTTCTGTTTTGTGAGCATAGAAGTTTTGGATATTAAATATTATTTTATATGATACTTTCTTGGTTTTCTTTTTCTCAGGCCATCAGCTTCTACCCTTTACTAGCCTTTTCATATTTTCTCCTTTCTATCCTTAAAACTTCTCTCAGTAAAATATTTCCCTTCACTCATCATTTGAGATAGACAGGCAGCTATCCTACCGGTTCTTGTCATCTTTTTGCCTTCTTAAAGTTAAAACAAAAAAAAACAATTAAGAGGGTCTTCACTCATCACCCCCAACCCTCTTTCCTCTAGCTCAGAAATAGTAGCTTCTTCCTGGCAAAGTTTGCCCTATTGTTCCATCAGGCCCTGAACAAAGCTTCCTTCCCACCAGTAGGACTACACACTCTTCTGGTAGGAACCATAAATAACTAATGGAGAGCAAGATTGACACCAGAAGCTGTTGATTAATTGCCCTCTTTTATTATAATGTCCAAATCCTCCACATTTTTATTTTCCATCTGCTTCCTTTCTTTTCCATTCTCACTTTCTTTCTTCCCCCCCCACAATTTCCTTCTCCTCCAACTTTAGGCCAAGAACCCTTACTAGCCCATCCTCTACTTTTATTTCTTCAACAATAACACTCCCTTCCACAATTTTTATAGCTTTGCAGTTTTGTTTTGTTCACTCATTCCAGTTTCTCCGGCATAATTTATGTATATTTTAAATACTTCCTCCTCTTCTGTTATTACTCATGCAATATCATCTGCAGAAGCTATAACTGGACTTTGCTTATGTTTCACTTTCCCTTTATTCGGCTTTACACTTCACTACTCTCAGATTTGATGTGTTTTCTGATAAGATCTGCATATCCCTTATGGGGCTCCATGGGCAACCTTGTATTACTCTCCTTGTCCCTTCAATTTCTTTCCCCATTTACCTATTGATTATGAAGATATTGATCATGTTGGTATAGGGTATCAAGGCATATTTTGTCAGAGTGCTTAGGAAAATCATATCTTTTCATAATCTTAAAAAATTCAGAGGGCAGCTAGGTGGCTCAGTAGATTGGAAACCAGGTCTGGAGTCAGAAACATTCCTCTTCCTGAGTTCAAATCTGACATCAGACACTTACAAACTGTGTGATACTGGACAAGTCACTTAACCATGTTTGCCTCAGTTTCCTCATCTGTAAAATGAGCTGGAGAAGGAAATGGAGTATCTCTGCCAAGGAAAACCCAAATGGGATCACAGAGAGTCAGACATGACTGAAAACATTTGAACAGAATCAGAATTTGCTTGTTCAAAAGCTTTTTTTCATGATCCAAACGGTTTTTTTTTTAAAAAAGATCCTTTCCACTTTCTTTTTTTTATATATTCCAAGATTCTTCTTAAGTTTGACTGTCAGTTATTTTCTGTTCACCTTTGTGAAACCATTGCTGTACCATTACGCCTTCTGCTATTCTTATAAATCTCTGCAGCAGTGAGCAAGCAGACACATTCTACTATCCTCCTCTCCTACAAAAAAAAAAAAAAGTCTTCTCATACTCTTTGCTCTGTTGTGCTATTTGATTTCTTCTCACTTGTGCTTAGATAGAAGAACCAAACAGATCATGTAGTTGAAACTTCTCATTTTTCAGATGAGAAAATTGATGGCAAAAAATGGGGTTGGCTAGGTGGCGCAGTGAATAGAGCACCAACCCTGGAGTTAGTAGGACCTGAGTTCAAATTCAGCCTCAGACACGTAACACTCACTAGCCATGTGACCTCGGGCAAGTCACTTAACCCCAACTGCCCTGCCTTGCCCCCTCCAAAAAGTAAAAAATAAAAGAGTAGTTAAATGACTCACCCAAGGTCACACAGGTAGAATATTGCAGAAATAGAATCTGAAGTAAAGTCCTTGAGATACAGAGTCAGCATACTTCCCAGTATTCCATTGAAATACATTGCATCTTAGTCTTAGGCTAGGATTCTGAAAATGGAAGCCTGGTTTTCTTATTATTGAAAGCTCTAAAACTCAATTCAGACATGTTTTCAGAGATACATCTCACAGGGTTGTTATTATGGATCTGTAGGGGAAAAGGAAGACTATAGGCAACACTTTAGAGGTAATAGACTATTTATTTGGTATGTACAACCTTACCTAAATGAGAAACACAAGATTAGCCTAAAAAGTCAAATAAGTATATTTGTATGCATACATAAATATATGTATATGTATACATACACATAGAGAGTGAGAGAGAGAGCACTATATGTATGGTTGTATCTATCAGCATTGAATTTAATGAGGATCCGCAGGCCTAAATAGAAGTCTCAATGGAATCAATGCATGACATTTACAGTGTATGCATATATGTTTAAATGTGTATACATATATACACACATACCATGAAGGCTTGCTTGCACAAACACACACACATGCACATATACATACAAACACACTACAAAAGCCTTGCACTGGCTCCATTGATCCTTCAATTTAGGCTTCAAGATCCTTATTAAGTTCAGAAGTGGGTGATTAATATATTCCTGCTGTGAGTCTTCTGAAGAATGATATGGTATAGCCTAGACTTTCTGATCCTTGCCAAGGATGGTATTTTGCTTTCAAAATCAAGACCTTCTTATGAATCAAGACCTTCTTATGATTGTGGCAATGAACATGCATACATGTACGTACATAAATAATATACACATAATACACATTTGTCTATCTGTGCATATATATGTGCACATGCATATGTGTATTCGCACTCATACACATTATATGTGTATCTATCTATCTATCTATCTTTATATATACCTACCAAGTATGAAGGTATAGACTTTATTCCATGTTATTAAGACCTGCTAGTGTTTGCTTGAGGGCCATGTTTGCCTAATGATCCAAATTAATTATCTGGGTCTTAGCAAAGGAGATACCAGCTGTGGAATCGATTGAAGGAGGCTTAATGTTTAGCTATGGCCCTTCTTCAGAGGAGCACAAAGAATATGCAAGGGGATGATACCAGAGTTTAGTCAGAATCTCTATCAAGTGAATAACATTTAGGTAAGGAATGTTACTGTCTCTATAAAACACACAACAATAGATTGGTAGTAGCTGAGAGACTGGATAAATGCCAAACCTATAAAATATCTCAGAGAGTGGTCAGGATTCTGTCAAGGGGTTACATCTCAGCCACCTTTTACCTCTAAGAGAATTCTTCAGACTTCCTAGTGAATAAGGAGGTCAGAAGTGGCAGAGATTCAAGGAAACATCTTCTAGTGAGAGATCATCCACTGGTTGATGAGGTAGCTTATGCCAGACAATAACTCAAATGGGAAGATTCCAGATTAATATTTAGCTGAAGAGGAAGTGGTATGTATGTTGGTACTGTATTGGGAATTGAAGATATCTGCCACAAATACTCTGACCTGAGCAGATTTATATATAAGTGGGGGGAGGATTTAGTGTGGTAGCTACCCCTTCCCAACTTAATATTCCATCTTTGAGGCACAAAGCAACTAGAAGTCGCCTGCAGACAAGTTAGAAGGTAGATACAGCACCCTTTAGTCTGGGCCATCTCTGGTCCCAGAACTGTAACTAACACAATAGGTCTAAGGATAATGATATACCTACTAGTGATGCAAAAGGCATAGTAGATCAGTGTAGAAGGTCTTAAATTATCTGGACAATGACTGGGCAGACATATGATATTCTAGGGGTCATGAACAATGGAATTATCTATGTAACTGTTGCCCAGTGGTGAGGTATGTGAAGTGAATTGAATATATCTCCAATCTTCATAGAGTAATAGAATATTAGAATTAGATTTAGGAAGAACTGGATTTCAATATTACCCTGGACACTTACTAGCTCTTTGACCATGGGAAAATAATTTAATCCCTCTGAATCTCAATTTCTTTATAGATGAAATGAGGTTAATAATATCATTGCTATCTATTTTATTGAGTTATTCTTAGGATCTTTCTGTATGTGTGCACATGTGCACACACATATGTATGTATAGATACATACAAACATGTGGATATATAGTGCTTTGCAAATGTTTTATTATTACTAGACTGCACATGAATGATATAACCTATTGTGTGTGTTTCCAACATGAATATTACATAATGTTTATTTAAGGTCATAAATACAGAGTTCTAGGGAATCTCATTGGTCATCTAGTCTAATACTTTCATTTTATTAATGAGGAACCTGAGGTTCAGAGAAGTTAATTAATTTGTCTAAAGTCATTCAGTGTCAGAGATAAGATTTGAATCCAAGAACTCTGATCCCAGAGGCCGTGCTTTTTTTTTATTTTAACCATATCAGCTACCTCTTTTACATGTGGCTTGTATATCTGTGATAGTGTTTGTGACTATATTATATATAAATCAGTTGATTTTGTATAACTCCTCTTGATTGTACTGTGAACTTGAGGAAAGTTCTAGGCAATGTAATATTTTCAATGTGGCATAAGAAGCTAGTTGCTTGTTGGAGAATAGTGTTGTTCTGTGTGCAGCTCTATTGTGTGTTTGTGCATATGTGTGTGTGTGGTCCATAAAGAAGCATTCACTGAATATTCATGGGCTTATAAGGAAGAGGGAATAAAATATTTCTCCTAACAGTAAAGTATTTATTATTTCAAGGGTACTGCCTGGTTTCCTTAGAATTCTAAGCAACCAAAAAAAATTGATTCTTGAGATAACCCCTGAAATTTCCAGAATGGAATTGCATTAAAATGTGGGGATGTAGGACAGTATCAAAAAAAGACTATGATCTGAACTTAAATTTGTGTGAGTCCACTTAGGGGAGACCCATGCATATATCTTAGCAAGATATTACAATGTTGACAAATAATTCTCTTGACAATAAATCCCTACCTTTAGAGCCGATGTTCTTTTTTTACACTAAAATTACATCCTGTTTCTCTTCTTTAAGGGTGTCATGGGCTACATCTTTAGCTTTCCAATTTCTTTTGTTGTTTCTATTTTATTATAAAGTAGTCATATTCTTAATTTTGGCAACAGATCTTTAGAGCAAGAAACTACCTTTGAGTTCAATTAGATTAACTTACTCATTATAAAAAATAAAGAAATGAAGGCCTAGAGAAATAAAACCCCTCGTGGTAGAGGCAGAATTTGGATCCAGTTTTTTGACTCATTTACCCCAAGTGCTAATTACACTATTTAAGTTCCATTTTACCCAAATTTTTATGATTTTAACATTTTTAAGATTTCTGATTTCCTTTTTTACTTAATATTTTATTTTTCCCTGTTACCTCTAAAACTGATTTTAACACTCTTTTTTCAAATTTCAAGTTCCAAATTTTCTTCCTCTCTCTCCCTGACCCCATTTCGACATAGTTTATGCATATGTAGTTATGCAAAACACATTTCCATGTGAGTTATGCCCTGAAAGAAAGCGCCTACTAATTCCTTTTACTGTTTTCCTCTGATTCTTCTCATTCATTTTCTTTCTGCCATTAACCCCTCAAATTTTAACTTTTCCCCTACAGACTCTATGTTCCTTGTCTCTTGTGCTATTCCTCCTTATTTAGGAACTTGGCAGGCTTCCAATCTCCTTTTCTTTAGTGTCTCTCTCCATTCATTTCTCCAGATATTGTCTCCACCCCCCTTTTCTTTCTGGAGATTTAAGAGAAAACTTTTTCTCCTAATTAAATGTTCTCTGCCTCCTATTCTCTGCAAGAACTTCTTTCTTCTTGCTGTTTCTTGTGCCACTTGCTGATCTCTAGTTAATGTGCTGACTTTCTTCTTTTGTGCCCTCAATGATCTGAAATCTGTTTTCACCTTCGTTTTTCTACGTCTTCCCAAAGCCCCTTAGTGCTGCCTTATCCTCATAGAACCCCAAGAGACTTCCTTATAGTCACTCCATCTGTTCCATAGAGTTCAATTGATTCTTGTACCTTTTCATTCCTGGCTCTTGAAGAAGTAGAGACTTTGGCTGCCTCCCTTTGGCTATGAAATATCTATGAGAAGTTGTGCAGATGTGTCCTTTTTCCAACACACACACACACACACACACACACACACACACACAGTTTCTAAGAACTTCTTATTGTACAAGAAGTACAACACTTCTCCTTTGTGGGCAGTATTATATCCATTCATTAATTTGAAAGCACTGATTAAGTGTCCACTATGTGTTTGATGCTATGCTAGGCTCTGGGGATCTAATGATAAAACCAAAATAATCCCCAACCTCAGGGAGATTATATTCTCCTTAGGGGACCCTGTATGCATATGTGTAAGTAGGGGTATAGGTATAAGTGTGTGTGTATATATATATATATGTATATATATATATATATATATATATATATATATATATATATATATATATATATATATATATATATTTAACCTCAGGGAGATTATATTCTCCTTAGGGGACCCTGTATGCATATGTGTAGTGGGGTATAGGTATAAGTGTGTGTGTATATATATATATATGTATATATATATACACACACACATATGTGTGTGTATTTAGATGCATGTGTATAGACATATGTGCATGTGTATATAGGTATATATAGGTATTCCTCATTTTATTGTGCTTCTCAGATATTGATTTTTTTTTTTTTTACAAATTGAAGGTTTTTGGCAATCCTGATGGTTCAGAGGATTGAGTGTTGGGCCTGGAGTCAAGAAGACTCCTCTTCAAGAATTCAAATACTTACTAGTGTGTGTGTGATGCTTATTAGCTGTGTGACCCTGGGTAAGTCACTTAACCCTACTTGCCTCAGTTTCCTCATCTGTGAAATGGACTTGGGAAGGAAATGCCAGATCATTCCATTATCTCTGCCAATGAAACCCTAAATGGGATCATGAAGAGCTAAAATGACTCAGCTAAAATGACAGCTAAAATGACTCGAGAACAGCAGTGGGCAGGCTTGCATTGAGCAAAGTCTATTGGGCCTATTTTTCCCAACAGCACATGCTCACATTGTGTCTCTGTGTCACAGTTTGGTAATTTTCACAATATTTCAAGCTTTTCCATCATTATTACATCTGTTATGAAGATCTGTGATCAGTGATCTTTGATGTTACTATTATGATTGTTTTGGGCTCCACAAACCATGCCCATATAAAACAGTGGACTTTATTGATAAATGCTGTGTGTGTAACTGCTCCACCATCTGGTTACTCTGCCATCTTCCTCCCTTTCCACAAACCTACCTGTTTCCTGAGACACAACTTCCCCTTCAACTTCTCCCCTTCACCTAGTATTACTTGTGTTTGTTTTGTAAACTGTTTTGCATTTACATATATGTATAGGTATGTATGCATATATAGTTACACACATATAATCTTATAATATGCTCATTCATATACATATATGCATAGAGTTAGCAATATTAATATTCAAAATTGGAAATGGAAATAAGAAGATTAATAACCTTACAACACTCTCTAAGTGTTAAGTGAAAGGAAGAATCAATCAATGCAGCAAACATCATTGTTGTCTTATTTTGAATAATTCCCACAGCCACCCCAATCTTCAGCAACCTTCACCCTGATCAGTCAGCAGCCAAGGTAAGACCCTTCAGCAGAAAGATTATGACTTGCTAAAGGTTCATACAATAGTATTTTTTCTACCAATAAAGTATTTTTAATGAAGGTATACACATTGTTTTGTTTTTGTTTTTTTTTAGATATAATACTATTGCACACAACTTTTATATATGCTGGTAAACCGAAAAATTCACATAGCTTGCTTTATTGCAATATTCATTTTATCACAGTTGTTCGGAACTAAACCCTCAATGTCTCTGAGGTATGCCTGTATCTAGATGCATATATTTGTAAGCATATACATATGAATATGTATATTTGTGTATGTATACAAACATATGTGTCTGTATATGCATACTTTGTATTTGTATATGTATATAAGCATGTGTTTAAATGTATTTTATATATATATTCAATCCATACAGACATGAATATAAACACATTTATTTATATATCTATATGTGTATACACATGTGTTTGCATATGCATGTGCATGTATATATGTAGGCGGCATCAGGTACATGTATTTATATATTATAATTTTATTTGTGTATAGCGTAGCGGCAAGTACCTGGCATACCCAGGGTGGCTGCCAACACAGGTTCTTAGATTTACTTTTTTAAAGGAAAGCAACTCAGAATGGGTTAACAATCTTGCTTTAATCAAAATATGTCATTTACCTAGTTCAGGGGAAAAAAGTTCAGCACCCTGAACTTCAAAGAATACAAACAAGTTACAAGCAGACAACAAATACAGAGAAACATCAACAGTCAAGCTTTTAACTGTCTGACCATTACATCTATATCTAGTCAGTTACTAGAGAGGGGGGCACCAACATCTGGGTTTTCAAAGCTGGTGGGCTCAACTGCTACCCAGAGTCTCTTCTGGTCAAATCACACAACTCTTCTCAAACAAAAACAAAATGTCCTATCAGGGTATATATAGACTTCTCCTGGCTCAGAGAATGTAACAACTCTCTTGACCCACTGCCCATTCACAAAGCATCAAGGTATGTGCATTCCTGAAAAACAAGCCTCCTGCCACAGGCTCCATATGACCACATTCAAACTATTAGGGGGCAGAGTATATTTTCAAATCAAGGAAGATTCTCAGAGTCACTTAAGCCTATGAAAGGGCCCAGGGGCAGAGAAGATCTTAAATTCTCATACCCATATCACATAAACATGATATACACATGTGAAAATATTAATATTGCTAACTATATGCATATGTGCATACAAATGTGCATATATGCATTGATGAGATTATATATATATGTGTGTATCTATACATACAAATACATACATGCATACATAGGTATGTAAGCACAAAACAGATTAAAAAGCAAACACAAATGAGTACTAGGTGAAGGGGCGAATCCTTACTTTGTGGAAATTGAGAGATTATGAGAGGTAGAGGTGATATGGGAGTATTTTCAGTTATTGTGTATATACATTCTGTGTAAAGCCTTAGAAATAGAATGTAAATTGTAATATATGGAAAAAGGTAGGACAGTTAGACAGGAACATAGAGGGTATGAGGGGATATGATGTGTGATAATAACATCAAGAACCACAGTATTGGTGTTTATATAGCATCTTATTATTTGCAAGCATTTTCCATCCTATGGTATTTGATCTTTGTGGTTCCCTATAAGAGAGGTACTATCATAATCTTATTTTACAAATGAAGAAACTGAGGCCCAGAGAGATTTGTAACTTTCCCAGTGTAATAGTAATATAATTTGATCCCTTTGTATTGGCAAAGCTAATAAGTACTTAGCACCTAGTTTGAAATTAATTAGATCAAGCCTCTGTTAAGAAACAAAAGGTATGAACCCCGGTTGTTGATGCAACAAAAAATTGCTGATGTAACAGGTAGGGGCAGAACAGGCAGGAACTAAGAGGTATATAAGTAGAAGCCCTAACTGGAATTTCAGATCTTCTTGGAGCCAGGTTCTGGAGGCTGAGGAAGAGAGGCCCAGGCTGGAGAGAATGATTTTTATTTTGAGAACCTGGATGAAGTGATTTTGATTCTGAAACTTCTGCTGAAGACTTCCAAAGGCCACCCATAGCTGCTGAGGAGCTGCTGAGGAGCTGCCAAAGGAACCATGACTCTGGTGTTGGTACTTTGTGACTTTGTTAAGCCTTGACTTCCCAGGAACAGATGCTGTGAAGGATTTAAGGTGGACTGGATACTATGGGTTTTAGTGTGGAACAGGAACTGCACAGAGAGCTGGGAGTTGTCTGCCTTTGAACCCAGGTAACAGTTTAGTGAATCCAGATAGGAGCTGGGACCATGGAAGAGGAACCATGGAAGCTGAAAGCCTGCCCTGAGTCAAGATGAAAAGATCTCTCCATGGGTACTGAGTAGTGACTGATGAAATTGAGTAGAGAATGATGAAATTCTCTGATAGTGACCGATGAAATAGAATACTGAGTAGTAACTGATGAAATAATTTACTTGTGACCTAGGGGTAGATGGCTTTTGTTCTTTCCACTACCCCTTAAGAGGGTAGTGAGTAGTGACTGTTAAAGTTGTAACTTAATTGTACCCCATAGGTGGAGAACTTTGACTTTTGTACTTTGTGCCCCTTAAGGATAATTGAATGATCGAGTTACTAAATGACTGTACTTTGTTGAAAACTATGTAACCACTTTGGTGAAAACTATGTGGCCATTTTAGTGATAATTTGTTGAGTTGTGACATGGTGAATACTGGATTTTGATTTTTCGTGATAAACTGTAACATTTTGAATGCTGTACCTTGATATTTTGTAAATGTTTTGCTCTGATTTGTTACTGAATAAATAGAGAGCTCACTATAGTATGTAATCAGAACCTTGAAAACTTCACAGCAACAGTCCTCTGGAAAGCTGCTTGTACATGGCTTTACACACAGATAGTAAGTGTTTATGGCAAGATTTGGACTTAGGCCTTCTTGGTGCCATCCAACAGTCTCTCCATTCTACCACCTAGCTGCCATAATAAATCTGAAAATCAATCAAATGATTTCTTATTTAACATGTATGGCATATATTTAATTGCTCCCTATAAAAGCTATAACTCTTGTTGGTCCCTAAATGAAAAATGAGTAGATATCCCATATTTCTCTTGCCACAGTATTGTTTCAAACTTACATTCTCTAATACAAACTCCAAACTATCTACTTAAGTAATAGTAATAATTTGAAGAACTCCTCCCATAGAGATAGTTGTCTTCTAATCATTTGTTGTGATGACATAGCAATTCTTTATTGATCCCCATGAGTCTTTATGATTTGGGGGTCATGTTGAAGAAGACTATATATTGAGTCAGGAGGAGATGCCCACTCTGTGGTTTCTACTAGGTATGTTGATAGAGGCTCCTCTTCTCTCTTTGGGCCCTTGTTTAGCTGTACATGATTCATTCATTTCTCTTCTTTGACCTTTCATTCAAGGGAGAAGGAATTTTTCTGCCCTCCATATTCCCAATGGCAATGGTAGCTCCAACAAACATGGCAGCAGGAGCATGTCTTTATCTAGGTGCTTCTGAGTCTGACTATCTCATATTTTTTGTCTCCTTCCCTGGATAAAGACCAGTGACCAGCAAACATGAGGCTACGAGTTTGAGAGTTTTGTAGTTGGAGACCAGCTGGCCACAGGAGAGAGAGAGGTCCTTTGAGAAGGTGATAACCTTGAGGTCATCCCATAGTTTATTGACCAAAGCAAGTGCAAATTATGTCCTGCCTCAGCAAGAGATCATGTTCTTGGCGCTAGGGTTTCTTGGACATTGCAAGTCCATAAATGTGAAATTTATGAATGTAAAATTTGTGAAATGGGATATTTATCTTTTACCTCCCAGGAGAGTATAATAAATATAGTGCATTATCTGAGTGTTCTATTATTGTCTGTGTTTTAATGTATAGTTATGGGTCTTTTGAGTTTTAGACATTTTTCTGTGATGGAAGAAATAAATAGTTGTTCTATACTGTATAATGAGATTTTACACTGAGAGCATTTCCTAGAAAGGACTCTGTTAATAACTTTTGAGGGGGCCCTAGAAATGAGGCAAAGTGGCAGAATGCATAGAGTGAATGCATAGAATGCATCATGGCTATGAAGACTTGTATTCAAGTCTAGCCTATGAATAACACTATATCATAATCAAATCACAGATACAGTGTCTATTCCCCATTTCCCTCTAACATGACAAATGCCTAAGCTTTGTTTTAGAGATATTCCAAGAATTATTCTTAGGTCTTATAACATAAATGCGATATTCACAGAGCCCATGGCAGCTACGAATATGCTGGGGGGTAGTTTTGAATATCAAAATGTAACAGACTCTCCATGCAGAAGACAGAACCAAAACATTTATTCAAATAACAGAAAGCCGAATCCCAGAACTAGAAAGCCAAATCCATTAAAGCAGCCAAGAAGTTGGTATGCATAACCAACTTAGTGAGTACCAACATTCCTATTTCTTCCCTCCCTCAGATCTTCAAACCAAAACAGGCCCCTGTAAGCAAAAATGCCTCTCTTTCACTCACGCTAATTGCTCTGCCTCCATGCTGCTTCCTCCCAGCTGTTCTGACTCTCTCTCCTGCTCCTTCTTGTTCCACCCTTTCTGTTCTACCCTTTCAGCAATAAATGTAAAACCAAGCATGAGCAGCTCTCCTGAGGACTGCTGCTGTGAATGACTTTAAGGTTCTAAACACATAATACAGTGAACTCTATATTCAACAGTAAGCTAAAGCAAAACATTCACAGAAAACAAAGTACAACATTCACAGCAATATAACATCACTAATTACTCAAGTGGCCACATATTATTAAACAAAATATATCATTCAGTAAGTCACAATCTGAATCAATCAATATAAAGTACCCATCTAAAGTCTCCTTTCATTTTAATTGGAGACTGGCTTCCAATCATCCTTAACTCAATCATCCTTAAGAAGCAATCATCCTTAAGGAGTACAAAATACAAAATACAAAGGTCTCCCACCCCTAGGTCACAATAAGTCATAATCTTGTCAGTCAGTACTAAGTACCCAAGTAAAAGTCCTTGAGTAGAGGCTAACTTCCAAACTCTATGGTTACTCTTCCACACTCCAGACTCTTGCCTGAATTCACACAGCTGTCACCTGGATTCACAGATAGGCAGCTCTCAGCTCCCGATCCAGTTCCTGGTCCAGCTTCTGGTCCAGTTCCTGGTCCAGCTTCTGGTCCAGTTCCTGGTCCAGCTTCTGGTCCAGTTCCTGGTCCAGCTTCTGGTCCAGTTCCTGGTCCAGCTGCTGGTCCAGCTCTATACATCAAGCTTAGTAGAGTCGCAACAATACTCATACACATTGCTGGCACCATCATCAATTCACTTTCTGTGGGCAAAATCAACACAAACAGACAGGGTCTTTATCTGAGAAATTAACACAAATCATCAGTAAAATCCCAGTATCTCTGAAAACATCAGTAAAACCCTCCTTCAGTACTTCTATAAACAGACAGCAGGAAAGTCCTCTTTCAGGGCTTCTGAAATGTTAGTAAGGTCCCAGGGCTTCTGTAACAGCAGCAATGTCCTCTATCAGCAGACAGGTCTGACAAAGTAACATCAACACAGAAATAACAGACAGACAGAGTGCCAGTACCACAGTCATCCTTCCTCCCAGTTCTGCTCAGTCCCAGCTTGTGCTTGAGCTTTTATATCATCAGCTCCTTTCTGTTCTGCCCCTTCTTCTTATGTCCTTTCTGTTCCGGGCTTTGGCAAGTTCCTCCCACTGTGGGCTTCACAGGTTCTGTTTCTATCAAAGACCTGATAAAATCACAGGTGAAGCTCAAAGAAACTTGAATAGCTGAAACAAGGAGTTAAGTACCATTTTGCTTGCCATTACAGATCTGGATAAGACAAACCTGAGAGTAAAAGTATGACATTCCTCACTTCCATTTAGGGATCAGGTTCCTTCTGTGTATATCCAGATACCAAAGATATATTGCCTTGTGAGAGGGAGCTTCCCCTGTGTGGGTTGCTAGCCACAATGTCTTTTTAACCAGGGGTTGATATCCCACATAAACTGTTTCATTCATTAAGAGAAAGAATAGAACCTTTAGTCTTGGCCTAAGTGAATCACCACAAAGTTCTAGAAATTGCCTACTTATCGCCTATTGCCATCTCTAAGAAAAACCAAAACAACTCCCAAACAAAACCTCCCAAATACTCCTCAATTTCTGTTCTTCTGTAGTTTATATCAAGGTCCTTACTTCATAGGATTTGAACTACCATAAATGTTTCCCTTGAGCTCTTGATCATTCAATTAATAATAAGGGTCCCTAACACAGTCTCTTGCTTGACAGTGGTTCTTATCTTTTGTGAAATGAATTCTCACAATGAATCTTCCTTTGAAGAGACCTTCCTATAGGCCTCTGAAGCCACATTAGTACTCTTCTCTTTTCCTTCTGGCCTCTTCTTCTCTTATAATACTATCCAGAAGAAAAGGGAAAAAAACAGAAACTACCTGTAGTTTGTGTTACAAATAAAAACTGTGTATTCCCTCCCCTACTCCCTGTACTCTTCCTTGCCACCCTTTCCCCCCTTCATACCTCCATTTTGCTTTAGCTCAACACCTCTCATCTCTCTTCTCTCCTTACAGTTCCCTTTTACAGCTGTTACTTGGGACCAGCTCAGCCTCACTAGGGTTAGTTAAAAGTAAGAATCCCAGGTCCTGCATATCCAAACTCCCAGAGTTTAGCTCTTCCCATTCTTATAGCTTCATTGTTTCAGGGAAAGAACAGAGCAAGCCTCTTCCCCTTGCTTCTCTAGCCTCCAAACATCTGCCTGGGAAAAAACGGTGGGGAGGGAGCTGTATGTATGCACACACACAACACACACAGCACACACACCATGCTCTTTTGGTTTCTCTTTATCTATCATGATATAAATGTCCAGTTCATAGCATGTTCTCACTGTCTCCATCTACATCTGGATCCACTCCTTTTTATTATGCTATTGTGATATCTCTTGCTCCCATTCCTTTTCCCACTATGAGCTCTGGTTGCTGCTCTGATTCCTCTTCAACCTGCACCACTCATTCACATGAGCTGATTTTATCCTCATGTCATTCCTATGAGCTCAGAAGGACAGACTTTTATTTTGTATTTTACAAATGTAGAAACCAACACAGTTGGGTATAGTAGAGGAAGTCTGGATACAAGAGATATGTTCAAATCCTGTTCTGACCTGTGCTACTTGTGTGACTTCAGACAACTCACCTATTTCCCCTTGATCCTCTTGTCTTATCTATAAATTGAAAGAATTTAAATAAATGGCTTCTGAGGTTCTTTACAACTTTAAATTCATAAGGATATGATGTTCACAGTGACTGAGATAGCTATAAATGACATGAAACATTAGATAGAGCTCTGGAACTAGAGTCAGGTAGACCTGGATTAGGATTCTGCTGTACCTGCCAACCTACACCCTGCTGTGTAACCAACCCTGAGCAAGTAATTTAACCTCTCTGGTCCTTAGCTTCCTCATTTGTAAGAAGAGCTGGAGAAGGAAATGGCAAACCATTCCAGTATCTTTGCCAAGAAAAGGTAATGATTGAACAACAATAACGAATAACAATAAACAACAACTTCATTTTAGAGGTTAACAAAAACATATGAAGCATTCTTGGACTCTTTTCCCCTTAAAAAAAACATCAGTCTTGAAGTCAGGAAGACCTGAGTTCAAATCTCACCTCAGAGACTTGACATTTAACTAGCAGTGTGACCTTGGGCAAGTCACTTAACCCCTGTTGCCTTTCCTTCTCCCCTCAAAAAACAAAAACAAAACAGAACAAAAAACCATCACTTACATTTTACTTGAATAAATTTCCAGTTTACCTAAATAACAAGTATATACCCAAATGACAGTCTACTTAATACCACTTACTAAAAAGAAAAAGAAAATAAGACAAGATGTGAAAAGATCAAACCAGAGTTAATCCTGCTTCCCAGGATAAGGGATTAGGGCAAAGTGAGTGTACTGAGTAAGACAAGAGAGAAGACTTTACTGACCTGGTGAAACCATCAACTTCTTCATTTACTGCTGTATCAGTCTGCATTGGTTTTGGAGACAGTTTGATATGGTGCTTGGAGTCAGGATGACTTGAGTTCAAATAGTACTAAATTTATGATCTTGGAGAAGACATTTAATTTTTCTGGACCTAAGTTTCCTCCTAATATGTAAATTAATGGGGTTGGAATCTACGGCCTTTAAGATCCTGATCTTCTGACTCTGAATCCAAATATGACCCTATGAACCTTGTAATCCTGAGGTGGCAACTGCAGGCATTGTGTCTGCTGAAACAACTTCTTATGTAGCTCTTAGAGTGAAGCCTTTAGCAGAAATCTTTGACCCTTGCACTCATAGCTATAACTAGCAATTTTTAAAATTCTATGATCTTAACTAATAAATATTGGGGCATCAACATTTAGGTGGACAATACCCCATCTAAGGAGATGCAGTCAGAAGACTCACGTTTACTTACTAGCTATATGAACCCTGAGCAGGTTATTTAATTTCATTATGCCTCAGTTTCCTTATATGGGGAAACAAAATGGTTTGACTCTATAGGTCATAATATCTCTTCTAGTTTCAAATCGGTGATTCTGTAGCACAGAAACTTCGTAAGTTCACTTCTATGAAGGATGCTCTAGGGGAGAAATGCTAAGTCATATGGAAGTTTCCTATTTAAACTAATTAGTCTTAATAACAAGATGCAAAATCCATTTGTTTCTTTACACTTGGCATCCAAGAATCCTGATCTCTGGGGGTGCCAAGAGGCATTAATATCCTTGATAGAAAACAAATATCAGAAACTTTTGGTCTGGGGGCAGAAAGAGGGCTTGAAGCTCCTTCCATTACTTCTCCCTCCCTCCCATGCATAATAAAGTCTACAAAGTATGATTTTAGGTGAAAAGGGACCTTTGGTATCTTCTAGTCTAATGCCTTCATCTTGTGGAAGAAGAAACTGAGCACTGATAAAAAGAAAGTCCTTTGCCCAAGATCATAAAGGAACATGTATTCAACTATTGCTGAATTTGAAGAAGAATTAAGGTAGAGTGAAATGGAACCCAAATCTCATAGACTCGTAGGCTGTCTGAGCTAGAAGGGGACTTAGAGACCACCTTGTCTAGCAACTTCATTTTAGAGAGACCCAGAGACAGTGTTAGAGTAGGGGCTGGAACCCAGATCTCTCTCTTGATGTAGCACCTTTTCATCTCTTTAGTAGGAGAAGAGAAGGGAGAGGAAAATATGTGCCTGTTAATTGAAAACAAATACATTATTATTTAAAATTTTTCAAGGACAGAAGTTTCCTGAGTCCAGGGATTCTCAAAGCATTTCCAAAGTTGACTTTGCAAGATTAATTTTTAAAAGATGGTAATAAATATACAACCATTTTTGATATATGGGCATATGACAATAGCAATTTATATCTATGTTTTCACTATGTGGACCACTTTTAACCCTGACAAACAAATTCCATTAAATAGCAGGCATGAGCTATGTATGTTTAGGAATACAGAAGGCAAGTGAGAATGGAACATAATGATGGAAGTAAGTTAAAATCCAAGGGCAACCATGATTGGTTTGAGAGATTCAAGTATATCCAGAACAAGGAGGAATATTGGGATATTTGAGGTTAAAGATGGAAAATTTGTCCCAGAGTGGGAAGTTTGCATGGTTCTGGTAACATTTATACTTTTCTAAGGAAGAGGCCATCAGTGAGAAAGCACTGTGGTAAAGACTACAGTGAGATGAGAACTGTCCAGAACACACTGATCCTGACAATCTATCTGATGAGGTTAGAGCTCTAAACTCTCACCTAGATTGGCTGTGTTAGAGAGGTACAGCCCTAGGCCTGATTTCTAGTGAGATGGTATCCTCAGTATGCATGGCTAAAGCCCCAGGCTCCCAAGCAAGAGTAGGGGGAGGTAGAGTCAGGGAGAAAACAAATGCTTTGCAGCTCATACCTCAGAGACACAGATCCCTGATCACACCTGGAAAAGATTACTGAACTGTCCTCCCTGCAATGCATGAAGCTAGGGCCACTAGAATATACTTGGGAAGGATCAAAGGACCTTCTTTCTGCTCATCTGCTTATCTCATTTTGCATTCTAAAGTCCTTCTGTCAAGAGTTGAGTAGCTTGATTCATCATCATGGGTTCTCTGGAACTGTGGGTGGTCATTGCCTTGATTAGAGTTCTTATGTCTTTTATGTTTTTTTTTCTTTACAATGTTGCTGCTATTATCTTCATTTTTCACTTGGCTCTGTTCATTTCACTGTATCAATTCATAAAGATCTTGCATGGCTTCTTTAATTTCATTCCCTTCATGCAGGGATCTCTCAAAATGCATTCCAGCAATGCCTGGGCAATGCACATCAGACTAATCAATCCAAGGCGTCAGTTAAGAGACAGACTATGGCAACTCTGAACTGGAAGTTTCCTTAAGTATCACCTAACTTAACTACCTCATGTTATGAGAAGAAACTGAGTCCCCAAAAGGTGATGTGATTTCCTCAAGGCCATGCAGTTAGTAAGTGGCAAAGTCAGAATCTGAACCCATGTCTTCTGATTCCCAATTAATTGCTTTCCCCAACCCTAAAATATATAGTAAGCCTGATGTTTTAATTGGGGGCCATAATAATAACACATCTGGAAAAATACCTTTGCAGGTAACAAGGATGTCAAAGTGGAAGAACTTTAGAATGTTCATAAATAAGAGGTGAAAATTAATATTAATCTATAAAAAGGAATAACCTAGGATGCCGAGGAGAAATGGGGCATGTATAATGCTTTCATAATCATTTGTAAAAGAGAGCACTCAGTGGCAAAGTCTCAATGTTTTCAGCATTTAAAAACATAATGTTCATACTTTTACAAACTTTGTGCTGCTTGTACAAACATCTCATTAACCATGTTTCCACACAAAGCCAGATGGTACAGGTCATCTTTTATTTATCAGCCTCAAAGAGAAAAAATGCTACCTTGCCTGGAATTTGAAAAGAATTATAACAACCTCCTTTTTCCTTTCCTTTTCTCTTATCTTTTTTGTTTATTTTTGTCAATTTTAGATCTTGACTCCTCACTTTAAATGACAGTCAGTTTCCATTTTGTCTTTTTGTTTGTGTGTGTCTTGAGAATTCTCTCTATTTCATCTATCTCTTTAACCTTTTTCATCTCAATAACTAGCTCTGATCTTTCACAGAGGCTTCCAGAAATAGATCTTTCTAGAATTCATTAGAAAGTTTTCCCTCATGGAAAATAGGCCACCAGAGGGGGTGTCCAAGGATTTTGGTATATGTGCTCTCTACAGCATATAATAGCATTGGGGACTAGTCCACTTTTAGGATTCCATGGAGACACCATGAAGGAATGTGAATTTGAAATTATGTAAGGAGCCTGGGCTAATTTGGATCTTCCTAGATATTCCTTTTAGTAGATGAAAATAGCCAAGGAAATTCAACCTTCTGGGGGGTCTTCTGACTGAGGGATTGCCCAAGACTGAAGCAAAAGCACTCTGTAGAAGCCAAGATGGTGGAATAGAGATAGCAACACATCTAAACTCTGCCAATATTCCCATCCAAACAACTTTAAAATTACTACTCTAGTAAAATTTTGGAGCAACAGAGCCAACAAAACATCAGGGTGAAACATTTTTCTAGCCATCGACAACTTAAAACATCATTTTGAGAGATCTGTGACACCACAGTGGGGGTCAGTGCAGAGAGCATGGGTAACAAAAATTAGTATTGAGTCTCAGTGGCAGCAACAGCAACAGCTTTAGGAGTTCTCAGCAGAGATAGTCAGGGAGTAGGGAAACTGGTCCAAAAGAGATTACAGTAGAACCCTTGCTGGGATTGGATAAAGGACTTAGCACTTTTTGGCAACTATATTGCCCATACTGTTCTGGGATACAGTTTTGTAGGACAGAGCCAGGTCAGAGTGTAATGCATTGTGATCAGTCGGAATCAGGAGTCCTTGTCCATCTGAAGACAGAGAGGAGCACTAGGGTTTGTGACTGTAGAATGGCGGGGGGGAGTGGTCACATTTCCTGGGCTGAGAGGAGTGCTAGGACTTGCAGATAGGGCTGGGTAAAGACAAGAGCACAGACCAAGAGAGCAGTGATCAAATCTGTCCTCAGATTACCGTACCTTGGAAGTACCCAAAATTTACAGACTCCCAGAACTGTCTCTGAAAACAACAGCAATACAAAAAAGCCTGAAAATTGGAACAGGGGTTCTTCAACTCTAGGCAAATTAAAAAGTTCAAAATCTGGTGGGGGGTAGGATAGGATATAGGGAAATATAGTTAGTCTCTCACAGCATGACTATTATGGAAATGTTTTGTATGACTACACATGTATAACCTATATCAAATTTCTTGCTTTTTCAATGAGGGTGGGTGGGAAGGGAGGAATGAGAGAATTTCAAACTCAAAGTTTTGAAAATGAAGTTAAAATTTGCTTTTACATTCAAATTGGAAATAAGACACATTGGCAATGGGGCATAGAAATCTATCATGCCCTACATAAAAATAAAAGGGAAGTAGATAAGAGAAGGGAGGGGGGGTTGAAAGGGAGGAGGGCAGACTGGGAAAAGGGGTAGTCAGACTACACACTATCTTGGGGAGGAGGGAAGGGACAGATGGGGAGAAAATTTGGAACTAAAAATCTTGTGGAAGTGAATGTTGAAAACTAAAGATGAATTAATTATTTTAAAAGGAGTAGAGAAAAAATTCAAAATCAAGAAATAGCTCTAGCATTAAAACCTACTATAGTGATAGGAAGACCAAAACACAAATGCAAAAGAAGATAATGATGTCAAAAGAGCTATAAGCAAAGCCTCTAAGAAAAGTGGTAATTGGACACAAGCCCAACAAAAATTCTTGGAATAGTTAAAGAAAGAGATGAGTCATAGAGGAAAACTCAGGAAAAGAAATGAAAGTGATGGAAGAGAATTATGAAATGAGAATTAACAACTTGGTAAAAGAGGCACAAAAATATTGAAGAAAACAACTGCTTTAAAAACATAATTGGACAGATTGAATAAAGAGGTATAAAATTTCACCAAAGAAAACAATTCCTTAAAAATTAGAATTGGACTAGAAGAAGCTAATGATTCCATGAGATATCAAAAAATAATAAAATGAAGTTAAAAGAATGAAAAAAATTTAAAATGTGAAATATCTCATCAGAAAAAATGACAAAAAATTGACCTGGAAAATAGATTAATGAGGAATGTATTTAAACATTTTTTAAAATGACATAAGATTTTTTGAACTACCTGAAAGCCATGATGGAAACAGAGGTTGGACATTATATTTTGAGGAATTAAAAAAACAACAACTACCTCAATATTCTAGAAAAAGAGGGTAAAAACAAAATTGAAAGGACCTACCTATCACCTTCTGAAAAATATCCCAAAATGAACATTCTGAGGAATATTATAGTCAAATTCCAGAACTCTTATGTCAAGGAAAAACATTACGGTCAGTCAGAAAGTAGCAATTCAGATATCATAGAGTCACAACCAGGATCACACAAGATTTAGCAGATGCCATGTTACAGAAACAGAGAGCTTGGAATATATTTTAGAAGGCAAGGGAGCAGGTATTACAACCCAGAATAACTGACCCAAGCAGAACTGAATATAATCCTTTGGGAGGAAAATGGTTATAAGTGAAATAGAGGACTTTTAAACATTCCTGATGAGAAAACCAAAGGCAAACAGAAAATACAACATTCAGCTCAAGACTTATGAGAAACATAGAAAGATTAACATGAAAGAGAAATAAGTAGAGACTCAATAACTTTAAATTGTTTATATTCTTGTATGGGAAAATAATACATGTAAGTCCTAAGAATTTTGTCATTATTAGGGCTCTTAAGAGGAGTCTACATAGGCAGAGGTCACAAGTGAGAGTCGCTTATGTTGTAATGGCCTCAAGGAAAATGAAGGGGAATGGATAGATGGATGCACTACAAGAAGAAGAAAGGGAGAAGAGGAATGGGGTGGGGGAAACTATCTCATAAAATAGGTTATATGAGAAAGAACTTTTGCAGAAGAGGGGAAAGTAGGGGATGTGGTAGGCAACATCCAAAGCTCCTCTCATTGACATTGGTTTGAAGCCCTTTTGAAATACATATAGTCATTTGGACATAAAAACCTATCTTACCCAAAAGGGAAATAAAAAGAGTATAAGAAAAAACACTGGTGATAAAAGGTAGGGCAGATTAAGAGAAGTGATGTCAGAAGCAAAACAGACTTTTGAAAAGAGAAAGGGGCAGAAAGAAGGATAAACAGAAGAAAATAAGATGGAAATATGCAGTAAATAGTCATTGCTGTGAATGTAAATAGGATGAACATGCCCACAAAATGGAAGTGGATAGCAGAATGGATTTAAAAAATGGAATCCAGCAACATGTTGTTTAAAAAATACACATTTGAAACAGTAAGGCACACACCCATAATTATAATAAGGGACTAGGGCAAGTAAAAAAAAAAGTGGTAGCCATCATGATCTTAGACAAGGAAAAGAAAACAAATAGGTTTGATTTTAAAAAATCCAGGAAACTACATTTTGCTGAAAGGTACCATTGATAATAAATTAATATCAAAAATAGCTAATTTTTTTTGATAAAACACTCATTTTTTAAATAGATAAGGATCTGAAGCAAATTTATTTTTTAAAAAGCCATTCCCTAATTTACAAATGATCAAAGGATATGAACAGGTCATTTTCAGAGGAATAAATCAAAACTCTATATAGTCACATGGGAAAAATGTTCTAAATCATTATTGATTAGAGAAATGCAAATTAAAACAACTCTGAGGTACCACCTCCTACCTATCATAAATGGCAAATATGGGGAGGGATATGAAAACATCAAAACATTAATGCATTATTGATGGAGTTGTGAACTAATGCAATAATCCTGGAGAACAATTCAGAACTATGCTCAAAAGGTTATGAAACTGAGCATAGTTTTTTGACACAGTGATATCACCACTGCATCTGTATCTCAGAGATCAAAGAAAAAATAAAAGGACCTAACAGCTCCTTTTGAGGTCACAAAGAATTGGAAATCTAGTGCATACCTATCAATTAGAAAGTGGCTGACAAAGTTATGGTATATGATTATGATGGAATACTATTATGCTATAAGAAATAAAGAGGCAGATGGCTTCAGAAAAACCTAGCAACACATCAATGAACTGATTCAAAGTGAAGTGAGCAGACCAAATAATTGTACACAGCAACTGCAACATTGTAATGCTGATCAAATGTGAAAAACTCAGCTACTATGATAAAAAAAAAATCCAAGAAAATTCTGAAGGACTCATAATGATAAATGCAATACATATCCAGAGGGAGAACTGATGAACTCTCAGTATAAATTGAATTATGATTTTTTCACTTAATTTATTTTTCTTTGGTTTTTTTTTGGTGATATTGAAATTTGTTTTCGAATGATTTCACATGTATAATTGATATCACATTTTCTTCTTAGTGAATGGGAGCAGAGCTGGAGGAAGAGAACTTTAAACTAAAAAATTCTTTAAAAATAATATTAAATACAAAAAAGTAATAAATTTAAAATAATATGAAATAGGAAAAAAGCATTGTGTTAGGAAAGTCTCAGACTAGAGCAAATCATTTAAGCTCAGTTCTATTAATTTGATGCCTCTTGAAGCACACCATAATTAAAATAACCAGGTACCTGAAAGAGTTTAAATTTTCTTTTTTTGGTCAAGGATATGGGGGGGAAATAAGGAATTGATAATCTGCCCTAGGTGATTGTAGTTAGGCTTATGAAAGAAACAATCAATCTCCCCCAACATCTAACTCTCTGTGTGTCTTTCTTTATGCCCTCTAACCCCTTCAGACAGTGATATTCTGACGCCTAGAAGGAAATAGAATATGAGGCTCAGGTGATAGGGTGTGTGTGTGGAGGCGGGGGGGTGGGGTGGGTGAAAATGGTCCCTACAGAAAGATGACAATGACTAGATCCTCAAAGGAAAAGTGTATCAGAAACAGTTAAGGTATAATATTGATTTGCTGGTATTGGATAAGGTTTTGGTGTGGGTTAATGGATGATCCCGACAGAGGAATCCTCTGGACATTAAACATGGCCATTTCCCAACCACTTCTGCATCCTGGAGCAAAGCACTGTTTTTACCACCCAAATCTACAGCTTTGGCCTGGGGCAAGTTTCAGGACCCTCCCTGTTATGAGGATTAACTCAAGCTTCAAGATTATATCAGAATTCAAACTTTCTTCCTAATGAAAATTCTTAGATGACTTTTCTTTTCTTGGTTGAGTGGGGGATTGGGAGAGATTACTTTGATATTTTACTACTAAAATTGTCAAGTTGAATCCTCTGTGGAATAGAAATGACAAAAGTCCCTGTTGAGCCTCTTCACTCAGAATATGATTGGAGGGCTGATGAATAGAGGATAATGAACCCTCTCAGAATCTATAATTATGTCACAAGATTTTAGTTGTATCACTATCAGGTTCAGTATTTCCCTTGAACCATTGTTTAGGAAGACTGCAGTGAAACTCTTTATTTTCCATGCACCAGGAACACAGTCACCTACCATATCACTTCCACTATATCAAATTAATGGGTGCCAGCTCAACAATTTGATACTCCATCTCATATATCAGCTGCTGATATAAGCCATTGCTGGATAGTATATTTCATTTGCATTTATCTTTCCCATATACAGTACACATTTTTATAATTCTTTTAGCATTCTCTCTCTTTCCTCCCTGTTTATTCTCCCTAGCAATACATATCTGAACCTCTGTTATAGATGTGTTATTAATAATCCTTATAAATACCCCTTTTGCCTTTTTTTCCCCTGCAGTCACTGGCAGCTCCTTACAATTTGGCCTTTTAATGCTGAAAAGCCAGGCCTGAATGAGGATGTTTCCTTGTTATTTTCATAGACATTAGCATAGCTGCTCGAGCTGGGACTCAGGCACTTTCTCTAGATATGATTTATGACATCAATCCAATTTATGGCCATTTAAAGGAATGCTGAACTGGCTGTAAATCAGTGAAAGCACATAAAATACTCATGAGAACTGCTAGAATCCATCTGGATAAGTTTCCATCCCTTTAACAGCAGCCAATCAACAGCAAGGAAATAAAGACATCATGTAGGTCTAGGGGTAGGAGGTCAATGGTAGACTTGTATAGAGGATAAACAACTCACAAGCAGTCAGTAGGCAGAGTGCGCCTTTTTATGCATGGGGGAAGCTTAGGTGGGTAGTGAAGAAAGAGGGGATGAGAAGCTGGACTGGTGAAGAGGAAGTATCATGGAAAGGTAGAATGCTAGGGGGACCCCATTAAGGGATGGTATAGAGGAAATATTCTTAATTGTTTTTGTGTGTCATTGGACCTCATTGACATTCTGGTGGAGCCTATGGACCCACTTTCAGAAAAATAAAATACTTAAAATTATAGAGGAAAGCAATTATACTGAAATACAGTAATGATAATGATGATGATAAAAAGTCCATGCACTCCAGGTTGAGAACCCATGGAACCAAGGGAAAAAAGAAAGATAGAACAGTATAGATGCCAAAAAGTTACATTCTTTCTGTAGTTTTAACAGTTATTAAGAAATAAACAAAACCACAATGGACAAAGTCCTAGTCAGAGTTAAGAGGAAATGCATTCAAATCTCTCCTCTGACACTTAACTTGTATGGGTTTCAGTACAAGTCACTCTAAACCTCAGTTTCCTGACATCAATAAAGCCAGGATAATTCTCCCTATAGGTCCTACTTCACAGGGTCACTGTGAGACTCAAATGATATAATGTAGGTAAAATGCTCTGGGAAATTTAAAACACTATAAATGTCAGTTATTATAGTTACCTTGGCATATCCAATTAACTGGATGAAGATGTTCTGGTGCTTAAAATGCATTACAAAAATTGAATATGATTCCTCCACAAATACTTTTCTTTCATTTTATAGGCATGAATAATCAGCCCACTCAGAGATTTTCTTTTCTTTCCTTTATTTGTTATTTTAAGATTGGTTGTAGAGGATAGTAACTGATAATAGACAATTACTAGTCTTTGAATAATGTAAAGAATAGTCAATGGCCATAATGAAAGATGCTTCCACAATTTGCCTTACAATATTGGTTTTTACTGTTTATCTATCTGGCTACAAACATCTGTATTTGAGGAAGTTAAGTGGCACTGGGTCTAAGATGAGGAAGATCTCAGTCCAAATCCAGCCTTAAACACTATGTCATCCTGGGTAACTTGCTTAACCTCTGGGTCAGTTTCCTCAAGTATAAAACGGGGACAAGAAAAGCACCTATTTCACAGGCTGGCTATGAGGATTAATTGATATATTTGTAAAGCTCTTAGCACAATGACTGGCACATAGTAGGCAATAAATAAATGAATAAATATATATATGTATGTATATATGTATGTATGTGTATGTATATATATATATATATATGTATATGTATATATATACCATCACCCTGCATATAAACCAGTTCAACCAACACAGGCCCTCTATAGATCATGTTGTTTCACTGTTTTAATTTACCACTGCATAGTTTCTTACCAGAACAAATGGAGGAAAATGGCAGTGCTTTTGATGAAACACCAGTGAGTCAAATTACAAGTAAATTATTAATTCATGCCAGAAATAAAAGTATGAAGATTGCCATGTTTTAAAAATTAATATTGTAAGAGCCAAGTCAATGAACAACCAGTGTTCCATGAACCACACTCAGAGCTGTGTTTTAGAGGAAGGTTTTTAAGAAATATTCTGTCTGCTGATTTCTCCAGTTGAAGGTATTTTGGAATATTAGTAGATAAAGTGAGGGTGGGTTTTTCAGTGGAGAACAGGTCTAAAAATCTATCCAGAGATAGAATATGGGTGGGGAAACTGTGGGCTCAAGGCTGCATATGGCTCGCTAGGCCCTAAATTGTCGCTCTTTGACTGAATCTAAACTTCACAGAACAAATCTGATTTGGGTTCAGTCAGTCTCACATGAGTACCAAAAGGGCCACATTTGGCTTAGAAGCTGCAGGTTGCCCACCCCTGATCCAGAATATAAGGGATCTGGGTAGGTGTGTCAGTGAATCAGAATGCCCAATATGTAAATTATGTGATCATAAATAAGGGCTATTATGAAAGAATCTGGATGCAAAAAGAATTAATTGCAATTAGAAATAGGGGCCCTGTTAATGTCTATAAGGGATATTTATGGATTACCAACCAAAACTGAAGACGAGAAATTAAAATAAGAAAGTATCAATCACAGTGACATTCAGGCCTCATGATTTAGCAATACTGGTGTGGTAATTTGCATTCTTACAGTTCTTTCAGATTTAGGCGATTCTTATGCAAAATGACAATTTTCTCTTAACGGTGTCATTAGTTATCCTATGCACCTGTGCTGGCACTGGGGCTTGGATAATATCCATGTGGACTATTTACCTTTCAGTGGTCTAAACTATTCATTTAGAATTCTGGGTTACTTTCTGATTCACTATAAAAATAACAGAATTGAGTTTCTGCTTTCTCTTCCGCAGTAAACTCAAGACACTTCATTTCCCATAAATTTGGCAAACTAAAATACAGTTATGAAGTAAGCCTGTTTATTTTTTATCTCAAGTAGAATCATGTACCACTTTTATAGCTTAATAGATGTCCCATATGCCAAACTTCTCCCCTTTTGACTTAAAGTATTCATTCATGGGGCACCTAGGTGATAAAGTAGATAGAATGCCCGACCTGAAATGAGATAGGCTCATTTTCCTGAGTTCAAATCTGACCTCAGACACTAGCTTTGTCACTTAACTCTTTTTTCCTCAGTTTCCTCATCTGCAAAATGACTTGGAGGAGGAAGTGGGAAACATTATTCCAGTATCTTTGCCAAGAAAATCCCAAATGGAGTCAGTCAGGAAATGATTGAAAATGGCTGAACAAGAAGAAAATTCATTTATTCCTCCATATCCTAATAGATCTTTTGACCTTACCTGTGTCTTAGCCTTAACACATGCGCCCATAAACATATACAATATTTGTGCATATGTACACATTCATATAATATATGATACATAATAATCTGCTTGATTTATACAATACATATGTATCATATAGCTCTATATTTTGTTGTTTGCTGTTGAGTTGTTTCATTCATGTCCTGCTATTCATGACCTCTTTTGGGGTTTTCTATACCATACTATACTATGCCATACTATAATATACCATACCCATATGCTTACGTATATACTCCTCAAATTTATGAACATGACTAAATATAATGCACAAAAATGCATATACAACCATATGTATCAACATGCCTAGTTTATGCTTATAAGTAAATCGTGTTATACACTTTCATATTGTGTATGCATATACATGATTATATTCATTGTATGCATATATATATACATACATATATTCCATGTATACACATACATATCCATGTTTATCAAACTATACATTAGCAGGTTATCTTTTGTGTCAGCTGAGGGTGTTAAATGAAAGTCATTAAACAAATGTCAAATGTTTTCAGAAGAATGTAAGGTCAACCATTGTCTGGGCTGACTTGGTGGGACAACGACCAGAGTTCCAGCTAATCCAGCTGAAGAAGGACTCCTGTGAATTGACTGGATTTCTGAAATTTTTGTTACTCACCTGGATAAAGTAGACTGCAAATCATCGGCCCAACTAGTCACCCTTTCTCCATAGTTGCCTTATTATGATAACCCTTTGAAATTTGTTCAAAGATTTTCATTTAACACCTTCAGCTGTTTTAAAAGCTAGCCTGCTAATTTCTACAATTTTGGCCAAAGCAGTGTTCTATGACCTACCACAGAGGACAGAAGATTTTTACCAATTTTACTTAAACTAGTTTTAGGAGATGATTATGCATAGAATCACTCAGCTTTTGGCTGACACATAATGTGGGCATTGTCTAGTATAACTCTTTAGAAAAAGATGACATAGAGGAAATTTTTGGCATGGTGGTGGCTCTTGTTCATCTGATAGATTAATGAAACACTTGGAATTCTGGCATTGCCTTGTAATTGATTCGTAGATCTGCACCTATTCCTCAAAATTAAGTTGGTGTGCACAGGCATTATACAGGAGGGGGAAGAAAGATTAGAATTCAGTCTCTGGAAACCTGAGATGAAAATGAATACTAACCCCACAGACTGGAGAATTAGGTCCATTGTTTCCAGCTTCCCCACTGACTAATTGTAAATTTGGCACCTTTGAAATGATACTAACTCTACCATTGCAGAAAACAGCTATTTGGTAAATTCTTGCTTCGTTGCACTTAATAGTACATGAGTGGCCTGAAGTAGTTGATGAAGATTCTTAGTGAGAAGTTTTAGCACTAGGGGAAGAGCCTGGCCAAAGATGTTTAAAGTACTTTGATATTCTCAAATGAAAACTCAGCAGTGTGAATTGGGAGTTGAATGTCTGAGATAATGAACTTCAGTTGTGGATTAATGGAAGTAGGCATAATGAGAACTAAGACACTTTTCTTCAACTATTATGGCAAATTTGAGATCATTCTGCTTTTATTGGTCACCTTAATTGTGCATTTTTTAGTCATTTGTTTGCTCCTTGTTCATAAATATTCTTCAACATTTCACATATTTGGAGTTAGGAAACCTGAATTCAAATACTAGATAGAATATTTAATTCTTTAATCAAGTCATTTAGCCTGAGCCTTTAGTTCTTTATCTGCAAATCTGAAAATTTAGGTACGGGGGAGGAATTTGAAATGTTATCTTCCATACTTCTTTCAGCTTTAAACCTATTATCACGCGATCCTATTTCTATTTCATTATTTTGAGAAACATTATCTCAAGCTTTTACTTTTAAACAGGTTCATGTACCTTTATATACAAGATCATAAAATCTGTTGCTAAATATTTCCATTAAAATATTAGAAACTCCCAAGACGACTCTCTATCTTTCCTTTTTCCCAGATTTTGTCAGATAGTGAGTACTTATCTGCTTTTTATTCTAACCTGTTTCATTGTTTCTCTTGATATTCTTGACTTTTAGTTACTCCAGATGAATTTTCTATTATTTTCCCCTAATTTTATAAAGTAACCCCTAGGTTTAGTTGGCATAGCATTTTATCTATGAATTAATTTAGCACTGTAATTTTTTATTACATTGGCAGGCTCAACCATGAACAATTAATTATTTTTCCAATTATTTAGGTCTCTATTTCTATAAAGAGTGATATGTAATTGTATTCATGCAATTTCTATGGGTGTCTTGGTAACTAGAATCCCAAATCTTTTATGCATTTTGTAGTCATTTGGAATAAAATATCTTTTTCTATCTCTTTCTTCATGATTTTTATGTAGAAAGTAGGTGATTTTATTTATTTTTTTATCTTGCTGCTTTATTAATGCTTTTTTTTGTTGTTGTTGTTTTAATTCTTCTTTTTAGTTAACTCTCTAGGGTTGTCTAAGTAAACCATTATATTATCTCAAAATTCTGTCACAGACACACCCACACACCCACACACCCACACACAAACTCCATATATGTAAATCAAAGATTTTCATTGTTTACTTAATTTCCTCTCCTTCCTGCAAATTATTTCTTATAGAGAGATTTTCCCCCAGCCTTACAAATGTGCAAACTCTTCAGAGGAAAGGTGCCATAAAACATTTAATCAATAAATAGCATTACTCTTTCTAGACTTAAAAAGTGAATCAATCTTTACTCCTTCATGTGAACTTGCATATCTTCTTATAAGCCAAATCCCATTATAACTTATTCCACAGGGGATTCAATTTTTATGTTGTAATGGAATTCCATTGTAGTGAGTAAATAGCCCAGGGCACCAAAAAGAATCAGCTTTTCTGGAAAGTTACATCCATTTAGCCTGAGAGAAGTGTTAAAGTGGTTCACACAGAGTGGGCCCTTACTGCAAGATAGTTGACTGAGTTGTCAACTGGTAAGTGTTTTTCAAACTTTAGTTGCTCAGAACATATATTGTTCTCACCACCATTTACTCATATCATTAAAAACAACAATACCATAAGGCAAATAAAAGCTCCATGTGTAACAGAGGGGGAAAAATGTCACTCAAAATGACCTTAATATATTAAAAAACAACTGAATTGTTATTGAATTCTATAAATATATTACCTGGCTTTATTTATTCCTGTCATGCATGAAGACAGGTAGATATTTAGTTCTAGATTATATAGGCTGTTTGTCTTCACTGTAATTACAGGTAATTGCCAACTCCCCAGGTTAATTTGTACTACTTATGTCTGCTAACAGTATATTATATCTGCCTTTCATAGTATTTTATCATATCTATTAGTTGCTTATGCTTTCCATACTTGTTATAATGGACATTTTTCTTGCTTGCCCTAATGAAACTACTGCACATTAAGTGAAATCTGTATGGTTTCCCATCTCATTTTAATATTGTCCATAAACCGTTATGTGACCAATACTTCCTTCTCTTGACTCTTACCTAATCTATATATGCCTCACTTTAATTCACGATGTTAATATTCCTAACATTTTCACATTTATTAAAATGCACCATTTCCATTTCTGCTCCACAAATTCTCATTATTGCAGAGTCATCAGCAGCACTGATTTGTCTGATCCATCTTGTTACTCATTTATATTTTCCAACTTTATCTTTCAGTATTGGAATACTCGAATTCTTAACAGAAATCAAATTAGTGAATCAGATTGAGTTTCAGGAAGAATTTTCTGATAGTTACTTAAATCTCAGAAGTTTAACAAAAACAGGAAAAATAAGAAAAACTCTCATTTTATATAACAGCAAAAGCATTGAATAGATGGTCACTTACTAGTCCTTAACATCCTTAAATTAGAAAAGCCCTCATCTCATTTTTGGGATCATAAAGTCATTGCAATTGCACCTAGAAAGGACCTTAGTGATCACTGAAGTCCAGTTCATAGTTATACATACTAGGAATCTACAAAGGGGTCAAATGCATGTAGAATTACACAGATAACAAGGAGCATTGCCCAAATTTGAACCTAGCTCCTCTGATCCCAAATCTAGTGTTCAATTTAGATGATACATAATTAAAGGGGGCATATGTTTCCTTTAACCTTTCAGGTAAACTTCAATATGATAAAAAATCATGATATACTCTTATGAGTGCATACAACCACAGTAAAGAAAAAGTAAAAATAATGGAGAATTAGTGATAATTGGCAATATGATTTTCCCTGATTATATTACTCATAGTAGAGGTATTTGGAAGTCACAAATGCTTCCCCCGCTGCCCTTTAGATGCTCAGGTATAGTGATTCTTTTTTTTCCCAGAAAATTTCAGGGATACTGAATATGGTTGTATCTAACAAATCCTACATCATTGTTATTTGATACATATCAAATTATGTCTTTCCTTTTTGTCTCTTGTAATGGAAATGCAAATTTAAAGATCTTCCCTGCCCCTAGTTTAAGTGCACCTGGAGCCTGTGGTGGGAGGCTTGTTTTTCAGGAAAGCCCACACCTTGATACTTTGTGATTGGGCAGTGGGTCAAGGAGGTTGTTACATTCTCTGAGCAAGGAGAAGGCTATATAAGCCCTTAGGAGAGGCTTTGCTTTGGGGCTCACTTTGAGAAGTGTTGTGTGATTTGACCAGATGAGACTCTGGGAAGCCGTTGTTGAGAGCGCTCCGGCTTTGAAAACCCAGATGTTGATGCTTCCCTCTCTGGTAACTGTGATTTGGTATTGATATAATGGTTGGACAGTTTGGAAGCCTGTCTGTTTGATCTGTAAGTTCTGTAACTCTGAAGTTGGGGGTGCTGACCTTTTTCCCCTGAAGTAGGTAATGTGTGTTTGTTTGATTAAAGTAAGCTTGTTAACCCAATTTGAGTTGCTTTCCTTTTGAGAAGCAGATCTAAGAACCTGTGTTGGCAGTTACCCTGGGGATATTGGGGTGCTTGCTGCTACAAAATGGCGACGATGGATGGGATCTGCTGAGTAAAAGGAAAGTATGGGGGCTGGGATAATTGTTTGTTTCCCAGTTGTGGTAGCTGTGATTCTGTGGAGCCATGGAGCAGGAGAGAAGAACGGCCTGCATGCTGACTTTGCTGAGCTGAGAGCAGGAATGGTGAGCTGCCTGCATGGAGACCTGTGGAGAAGCCTGGAGCTGCTGCCTTCTACTGGAGGAGAAGGAACCCAGGAGTTTGGAGTTCAGCCACAGGACAAGATAAGGACTGTGTGGCAAAGCTGGGGCACTGAATGTGTTTCCTTGCTGCATCCCACAGTTTGGGACCCAGGGGGGATGGACTTGTGACTATGGTGGGTGGGGTGAAGTGCCATGGACCCCAAGGACCCCACTTTGGTTTTGTTGCCCAGCTTCCTCTCTGGACTTGGAAGCAGGGGCTGGAGCAGTGTTGTGGGAAGGACACCGCCCTCCTCCCAAGAGAACTTTATGTGATAATGCTTTGTATTTTGTGAATTGATGTGAAAATGCAATGTACTTTGTTTAAGGCCCAGTGGCCACTTTGGTAACTTTAGATGTACCTTGAAAATATGACTTAAGAGATGGTTAGTGCTAATTGAAATGTAAATTGTCTATGCTATGGGCATACTTAGTAAGACTTTACTGAATAAGTGACTAATTGTACTTTGAGATATTGTTACAGATAAGAGACTAATTGAGTTAATCAAGACTTTGCCCCATGAGTGGAAGACTTGTACTTTGAAAACTGATGTAACTGATTGAGTTAACTTAAGAGTGACTATTTTTTGATTTTACTGATAAGCGACTAAGTTAACATTTGCCCCATGAGTGGAAGACTTGGATTATTGTATTTTGAGATTATATTGTGATTTTATTATGTACCTGGAAAATGTGACCTAAGAGATGTTTTAGTGCTAATTCAAATGTAAGTTGTATATGCTATGGGCAAGAAAGATCTTGGGGCCGAATGTAATGGAAATGCAAATTTAAAGATCTTCCCTGCCCCTAGCTTAAGTGCACCTGGAGCCTGTGGTGGGAGGCTTGTTTTTCAGGAAAGCCCATACCTTGATACTTTGTGATTGGGCAGTGGGTCCAGAAGGTTGTTACATTCTCTGAGCCAGGAGAAGGCTATATAAACCCTTAGGAGAGGCTTTGCTTTGGGGCTCACTTTGAGAAGTGTTGTGTGATTTGACCAGATGAGACTCTGGGAAGCCGTTGTTGAGAGCCCCCCGGCTTTGAAAACCCAGATGTTGATGCTTCCCTCTCTGGTAACTGTGATTTGGTATTGATGCATATAATGTTGGGACAGTTTGGAAGCCTGTCTGATCTGTAAGTTCTGTAACTCTGAAGTTCGGGGTGCTGACCTTTTTCCCCTGAACTAGGTAATGTGTGTTTGTTTGATTAAAGTAAGCTTGTTAACTGATTTTGAGTTGCTTTCCTTTTGAGAAGCAGATCTAAGAACCTATATTGGCAGCTACCCTGGGGATATTGGGGTGCTTGCCGCTACATCTCTCCACCAAGTTCCTCTTTTCCTAGAGGAGAATGGGTAGGGTTTTTTCTGCTCAAAATCTTTCCAAAAGATTATGATTAGTCCTACAACAAACAACTTATGATCCTAAGGTTCCATTAACAGTGGGAACCTGATCCATGCTTTTAGTACTGATTGCTGTTATGGCTTTTCTTTTTTCTTTTTAAAAGAGAAATTAGCAAATCCACAGTTTGTCTAGGTGGAGCTGAGATAAACAAGTTTTCTGAAGTAGCAGAACTCAGAATAGAACATGGGATTTCTGAGTCATCAGAGACAGCTTTAATTTCTCCTCCATCTGCTTGAAAATCTTATAGGAGACATTAGGTCTGGAACTCTTTTTATTAGTAGAATTACTGAGGAATACTTTTCTGAAAGTCCATACCTACTTCTGTAGTGACTAAAATTTCATGGTTGTTGTTGCTGTTCAGGCATTTTTCACTGGTGTCCATCTTTTTGTGATTCCATTTGATGTTTTTCTTGGCAAAGTTACTAAAAGTGGCTTGCCATTTACTACTCTAGCTCACTTTACAGATGAGGAAACTGAGGTTAATAACAGGGTTAAGTAACTTGCATAGGGTCACACAGCTAGTAAGTGTCTGAGGCCAGATTAGAACTCGGGAAGATAGGTCTCTTTCTGACTCCAGGTCCCAGAACTCTTTCCACTGTGCCACTTAGCTGCCTATAAAATTTCATAGTATGTCTTTTCCAGAAGTGTACTGGCAATCCAGAAAGGTAAAAGTTCATTTAAGTTAAATTCATCAAGCCTGTATTATGTGCTTTTAGTGGGCAGAACAGTTTTAGGCAATAAAAAGACAGAAAAAAAGGCCTGCTTTCAAGGAGTTAACATTCTGCTGTGAAGAGAAGACTAAAACACATATACAAGTAAATACAAATCATCTATTAAGTAATTTTGAGAGGGAGAGGGCATTCATAAATTATGACACTATGAATGTTTTGTTTTGCTTTTGGTAGGAGTGGTAGACAGGTAGGTGGTGCAATGGATAGACTACTTGGCCTCTAGTCAGGAAGATTCATCTTCCTGAGTTCAGTCGAGCCTCAGACAATTACTAGCTATGTGACCCTGGGCAAGTCATTTGACCCTGTTTACATCAGTTTCCTTATGTGTAAAATGAGCTGGAGAAGGACATGGCAAACCACCTCAGTATCTTTGACAAGAAAATTCCAAATAGGGTCACAAAGAGTTGGACATGGCTGAACAACAATAAAGAGGTGGCACCTGAACTATATCTTCAAGAAAACTAGAGATTCTGAAAAATAGATATGAAGAGAGAATGAATTCCTGACATGTGTACCCACATGCATTAAGGCATGTAGAAATGATATGGAAAGAAAAATAGATAAAACAACCACAAAACCAGTTAGTTTAGAAGAGAGAATGCATGATAAGAAGTAAGAAGAATCTAAAATAAGACTAAAAACATATGTGGGAGTCAGACTGTGGGACACTCTTTATCCAGTCTGAGGATTTTGCATCTTAACCTAGAGGTGATAGGGAGTCAATGAAGATTTTTGAGTAAAAGTGGGAGGAATATTAGTTTGGTAGCTCTAATGTATTGGGGATGGTAGAGATTGGAAGTAGATAAATCAATGAAAATATTATTGGAATAGTTTTTTTGGCAGAGGGGTTGATAAGGGCCTAGAATAGGATAGAGTCTATATGTATAGAGTGAAGGAGATGCATACAAGAGATATTGTATGATTAGAATTAGCAAGACTTGGTGATGAATAGGACATAGGAAGGGAGGAAACGAGTCATGGGCTCATACAATCATAGATTTAGAGACATAAGGCAGTGGTATCAAATTCAAGTAGAAATGAGAAGTGACAAAACCATACATAAAAGTCCCTCTGGGCTGTATATTCACTTAGAAAATTGCATATTAAGATTATCTATATTCTATTATACTTTATTTTGTTAAATAATTTCCCAATTACATTTAATCTTGTTTCAGCAGTGAACGGAATGGTTCTGGGCAGCAATATGTCTTTCCAGCCTGTAATTTTAATAGAATCTGAACATCTTCAATACCCTTTTGCATTGGCAAGCAAGCAGGTAGTTAATACCTTGTTTCAAGTTTACACCTTGCTTAAGTTCTTTAATAAACACAGAAGTAGTTAAAGCCTTGGGAGGAAATTGCTGATGTAACAGGAAGGGCAGAACAGGGAGGAGCTATACCGTAAATAATGAATAATACAAGCTGGACAGACAGAATTTACTGGGGTAAGGTTAATGGAGGTAGAGCAGCTGCTGCTGGACTAAAGACAGCTGAGAATTGAGAACTGAGAAGAGGAATGAGAATTGAGAACTGAGACAGAATTTCTTGGAGCAAGCCATGTGGAGGCTGGGTAAAGTGATTTTGATTTTGAGAATGGAGCTTATGGTACTGAAGACTTCCAAGGGCCAGCTGAAGCTGCTGAGGAACTCTGAGGGCTGACCAGACCTACAAAAGACTGAGGAAGCATGACTGTGGTGATGGTATTCTGTACAAATCTTGCTGTGGCTTTGTTAATGTGTATGCATGTTCTTGTGGCTTTGTTAAGCCTTGTCTTCCCAGGAACAGAGACTGTGAAGGATTTGAGAACAACTGGACTCTGCAAGCCTCAATGTGGAACAGGAACTGCATGGAGTGATATGGGAGCTATAACTGTGAGCTATCTGCCTTTAAACTCAAGTGGCAGTTGATTAGATTTGAGTGGGAGCTGGGGCCATGGAAGAGGAAGCATGGTAGCCAAAAGCCTGCCCTGAGTAGAGATGAAAAGACCTCTTCATGGGTACATGAGTAGTGACTGATGAAATTGACTGAGTAGTGAATGATGAAATAGGATACTGAGTAGTGACTGGTGGAATTGTAATTACTTGTGACCTAGGGGTGGATTCTGGCTTTTGTATTTTCCATTGCCACTTAGGAGGGTACTGAATAGTGACTGTTGAAGGTATAATTTAATTGCATCCCATGGGTGGAAAACTTTGACTTTTGTACTTTGTGACCCTTAAGGCAAGCTTCCTTAAGGCTGATTGCATAATTGAGTTACTAAATGATTGTATTTTGTTTAAAACTATGGGACACCTTGGTGAAAACTGTGTAGCCATTTAAGTGATAAGTTGTTGAGTTGTGACATGGTGAATACCGTATTTTGATTTTCTGTGATAAGCTATAATGTTGTGAATGTTGTACCTTGATTTTCTGTGGATGCTTTGCTCTGATTTGTTATTGAATAAATAGAGAGTTTGCTATACTATGTAATCAGAACCATGAAACCTGTTCACAGTAGCAGTCCTCTGGAATGCTGCTTGTGCTTGGCTTTACACAGCCATGTGCTTGACACCTCTGATTTAAGGGCCTCTGAAATCATCAAGCTAAACGCCTTAGAGATGAGGAAACAGATACAGAGATGTTAAAGGACTTACCCAGAGTCATACATCCAGTAAATGTTTGAAGTAGAGTTTAAACTTCTCTTCCTGACCCCAAGTCTAGTGCATTAACCATTACACAACCTTGCCTCATGGATGATTACAATGAAGATAATTAGATTAATAGTGATACTCTTAACAGAAATATGGCAGACTTGCAATGTGTTTATGAAGAGAACCATGCTCTATAACACAGGAACCTAAGGTTTAAATGCATTTAGTGAGTGGTGAAGATAAAATATGAAGGTAGAAGGTTAGATATTTGAGAGAAAAGAGGGTCATTATATGGGACACAGAGGTGCATAAGACAAGTACTAAAATAATTGGGTCTCACAATCTGAGGGTCTATAGGAAAAGATACATGAAGAAATTTCAATTTTGTTATCTTCATAATCAGAAATGGGAATGAATTGATCTCTAAAGTTATTTCCAGTTATATGATTCCATGACTCTATGAGGTTTAATTTCAACAAATATGTGTTATGCATTCACTGTGTATAATGCAAATACTTGATTCCAGGCACATTTTTCTAGTTGAAGAATTTCAAGTAAACTTTCAAATTATGGTTAAATGAATAAAGGTAATGTAGGTCTAGCCTGAAAGCAAGGGTTTATCCTAGTACCTACATCAAAAGGACTATAGATTTTGTCAGATACTGATAAATATCCTTAAAAATCAAAATGGAGCAAAGTTGGATAGATCATAGGACATTGGCTGAACATACACCAGAAATATTAATTATTTAATCAATGTGGAACTCTAGTAGACCTTCTTATGGTTATGTTCTACTTTCTATTACATGCAATATTCTTATTCATGGCTTAGAGAAAATGTATATGGCTAGCTATTTTCTTTTAGATCATATCATGCCTTCAACTCTTCCTATGTATTTTCATAGACCAATCACAATGCCCATAATAGCTCTCTTCTCTTTTTGTACTTACTAAAATCCTTTCCTTCCTTCAGGATTTCATGCTTCAAGACTTCAAATTCCTTCAAGCTTGAATAAAACCCTTTTCTTGAAGGCTCACATAATCCTGATATTTAGAGCTAATTCCTTCTTCCCCCAAATCACTCATACTCCTCTTATTGGACTGTTTTGAGCACTTATCTCATTTTAAAATGTATTTCAATTATTTGTGTATACAAGTTCATTGAGAGCAGAGACTGTCTTTTCACCTCTTTTTGTATCCCTAATGCCTAGGACAGTGCCTTAAAGATAGCTTTGTTTAATATTTAGATAAATAATCCTTCATCTAAAAAAAGTAACATGATCTTATGTTGCTTTGAGAGGCATAATGTCTAGGTCTGAGAAGGTCAACCTTCATCAGATCCTATATGGAGCATTCTATTCAGTTTTGAGTATCACATTTTAGGGGTTATGTTAATAGGCTGGAAAGTGTGTAGAGGAGGACAATCAAGATGACAAAAGGAATGATATTTATGAAGTATTTATCCTGAAGAAGAGAAGACTTGGGGAGTACATGAGAGTTGTCTTCAAATGTTTGAAAGTGTTAGAGAGATGAGTCTTGATCTGTTTGACACCAGAGGGCAGAATGAGAGATAGTATGTTAAAACTAAAAAGAGACAATTTTGTTTTTATGTAAGGTAAAACTTCTTAATGATGAGATCTAAAATTGGAATGGACTGATTCAGTAATGGATGAATTTTCCTTCACTGAAGGTCTTGAAACCAAACTAGATGATCATGGTTTGGTATGCTACTTTTGTTAAAGAATGTTTTCCTCAAGACAGCTTTTGTGGGCAATCTCAAATCTATGACCCTAGGTTTGTGATTTCCTCAATGTGGGATACACCTTCCACTGATATAGATCACAAGTTCTCAATGTCTTCTCATTCTGGGTGATTCTTTCTCATATTTTTTCAATAAATACTCCCCAGAGGATCTGTCCCTTATGGAACAAAAGTAAGTAATTAATGGATATTTCTTGAATTTAACCCTATATATATATATATTTTTTTTTTTTTTTTTAAGCAATTGGGCTTAAGTAACTTGCTCAAGGTTACACGGCTAGTCATTATTTATGCGTGGGTGCTCATTTTCTGAGGCCGGATCTGATCTCGGGTCATCCCAACTCCGAGGCCTGCGCTCTTACTCACTGTGCCACCTAGCCGCCCCTTTAGGGCAATTGGGGTTAAGTAACTTGCCCAAGGTTACGCGGCTAGGTTTTTGTTTGTGTGAATTAAGTGTCGGAGGCCGGCTCCGAACTCAGGTCGTTCTGGTTCCAGGGCCGGCGCTCTATTCACTGCGCCACCTAGCCGTCCCTAAATTTAACCCAATATTGTAGAGACAAGCTATGCTTCAGTTGTTAGACTAAGAGACATTTGAGGTCCCTTTATAGTTGAAGATTTTTTATTTCTGTAATCTTCAAGGGTCAATGGAGCTTAAAAAAGATGATGGAAATAAAGAAGGAAAAATGACACCAAGATGGAGTGCTAGGGAAAAGGTCATATGACTTCATCTTATACCAAAATGAGTAACAAGAAACTGGTGTATCCATAATATAGCAAATCTGCACATAATTTGTACACTGAACTTCCCTTAAACTGTAGTAAAGTAGCATGGCACCCTTAAGGCATCTGATCTCATTTGATCTAGGGCAGTGAATGCTAAAGGTGAGGGGTGCCACAGAAGACATGAAAATGAAAAGTCATAAATCCCTGATATTTAAACTTTGGAAGAGACATGACTTCTGATTTCTTGGGTGTTAAGTGTGGAAAGATACCAAAGAGAGCAACACTGGAACCTAATTGAATTACCTGCTATTTAGTGTGGCTCTGGAGGCCCCCACCAACTTTTGTCACATACAATTTATGAAAGCAGTTCCATTTCCATTTTATAGGTTGATGCTCACTCAAAGTGACTTTTGATTTTAAATCTGTTATTATTCAGTGTGTATACACTGAAACTTTTTTCGTACTCCTTCAAAGCTAAATCTGATACTATGGGTAGAACAATGATCATTATATATGGTTTAGCTACAAAAAGTAAACAGAACTTGTGTGTGTGTGTTTGTATCCTTCTTCTGGTTTTCCTTGCCTCCTTATTGGTATTTGGTGTACTTGTCTCTCCCACTTATTTAATACATATTTGGCACTTTCATTGTTACAAAATGTAAAATTATACATTTAGGGACCTTAATAGAAAGGCCTTGGGATTTTTCTAACCTAATTTCCTCCTTTTTACAACTGAGGAAATTGGTGCCTAGAGAGGTTAAAGGACTTGACCAAGGTTTCACAGGAAGCAAGTAACAGAGCAGGGATTACTCCCTAATACCAAATGTGGCACTTCTTCCATTATACCATGCAGTTTCTATGCTATTTGGCCTCCTTAGTAAATTTTATGTTCAGAATGTAACTATATAGAAATGTTTAAACTCTTGCTGGAGGTGAAGATAATAGAGCAAGGTTGGGAGGGCTGGTAGTAGAAGAAGGGACAGATGGCTTGAAGGGAATAAGACAAGGACCAGAAAATGATTTAAAATAACTCCATTCTAAAAGCAACTGTGGGTAAAGCAATGAGATGTGTTCATAGACTTCCCAGGATTTAGAGCAAGAAAGGATTTGGAGATCATATAGTCTAGCTCAGTTCAGTGATTTCCCCAAGATGACTTAGGTAATAAATATCCGAGAAAGGGATTCAAATCCCATCACCCATCTGCAAATGCAGTGTTCTTTTTACTGTTCTATATTGCATCTCTTGTGTGATTATGGGACCATTCTCATTACTTTATACTTATGATTTCATATGCACTCTGTTTTGCTGAATATGGTATGATATTTTACAATTTTTTGTATCCCTATTGTCCAGGACAGCCTCCAATCCAAAAGAATTCAATAAGTGCATGGTCCTGTTCATAATTTTGCACTTTCCTTAGGCAGCAAGGGCATAAAATGTGACCCTTAAGCCTCTTCAAAAGGCTATCACCTGATCTAGAAAATGATACCCTCATTATGAGGGAGACAAAATCTTTCTTTAATCCTCATTAACAAAGGTAACTTAAAGTGAATCCCCTTGAGAGGTACCATTTTATTATGAAAATAAAATATGGGTAAGTATTACAAATAGAGATAATTAGATTGCTAGAAAACAGTAGGATGTAACTATCTAACTCTTATGGGGGAGTGAGACACCATTGATTCAACATTTTATAAATGTCTTTTCAAGTAGAGGGTAAATTTCAGCATTTACTAAATGTAGGATTGAAACATTGGAATTTAATGGAAAAAGATATATCAAAGTGAAACTCTTATGTGGAAAGTAAAATTAGTTTTATCTATAGCTTTCATGAAAAAAAAAAAGCCCTTAATAGTGGAAGTTCTGGCTCTCTACTATCCCAGTCAGTGCCAAAATTAATTTAGTTCCCACTGACAACAACCCTGGTGACATCAATAGGAGCTGTCTGTGGTCCCGAACCAGCTGAAAGTACTGGTGGGATGGAAGCATTTGAATACTGTAGTTAAGCTTCAACCTGGAAGCTTTATCTGGGAGCAGCCAGTAAAAGGCATTTTCTCCTAAAAAGAAACAGGGGTAGAAGAGAACATCTACCTGCTCTGGTGATAAAACATGATGGATCTAAGGATATAAAAAAGACATCTGTTAAGCTGGACAAAGGAAGATTTTTGCAAGACTAACATGTTTGCCTCTGATCATATCATAGAAGCAAGAATCAATGAGGATTTATTAAGCACTTACTTTGGGTCATACAGGGGAGAGTGAGAGGGGATATAAATACAGATGTGAAATATTATCTGACCTCAAGGAGCTTTTATCCTAGTATGATCATTAGAACTTAAAATTCTATCTAATGATTCTAGTAGTATCTTAGATGTAACTTTGATCACCACTTTCAAAGTGAGACTCAGAGAGGTGAGATGACTTATTCAGGAATGTATCTAGCAGAGATGCCAAGATTTGAAGCTGGTGTTCTGACTCCAGATCCAATGCTCTTTCCATAACTTTGTCACTACCTACATATACTTGTACTTTGCAATAGCATCACATAGTGGATAGACTTCAATGGACTTGAAGTCAAGAAAATCTGAGTTTGAATCCATCTCAAATACAAACCATCCATGCAACCTTGATCAAGTCACTTAACCTCTCTCAGTCTTAGTCTCCTTATCTGTAAAATGAAGATAATAATAACACATACTTTGCATGGTTTTGTTACTAACACACATATGTGTGTAAATGCATAAATAAATGTTGGCTGTTATTATTGTATTAACTCCTAGTTACCTCACAGGTATTTCAGTGAGGCACGTAGTCTTCTTTTTCCTTCAGAAAATGCATGATATCATCTGACTGCCTCTACTAGACCAGCTGACTAAGTGGCTTTCATTAATTCATGACATAGCAAAGGGCTTTTAGTTTACTGTTGAGTTAGAACTCTATGAATGTTAAATGGGCAACCCACCTGTTCCCTTTTTGGTCTTTAAGTACCAGCATTTTTGAAATTGTGTTCAGGAGAGTAGGTTTGGGAGTAATGGTGGTCAAGCCAAATGATGGTGGAACTGAAGCTAGGCACTGTGCAAGATAATTAGTACACTGTCATTCACAAAGACCATTTGAGACTTCACCAGTTATTAGGTTATTTCTTCTCCTAAACATTTCCAATTTCCTCATTTCTTTCTGTCGAGGTGTTGGAGTTTAGTGATAAAATAAATGAATAAGACAAAAAACATAATCAAAATTACCCTCTCTATACCACAGGTTTCTAAGGCAAATAGCTTCTGGCATATTATAGCAATGTAGGTAAGGAAAGTTGACAAGGCAGGTCTGTTAACTTCAGGCATGGGTCAGCATACACTTACTGAATGGGATAGGAGTGGAGACAAGATCACCAATATTTTTAAAGTACTGTTTTTTTTCTCTCTATGTATAATTCAACTCCACTTTGTATCCTCTATATTACTTATGCAGACACATGTTATAGTCATATAAGTTGTAGATTCCATATATTGTGTGGATTCCTTGAGGACAAGACTGTTTTGTTTCTCCTTATATTTCTACCACCTAGAAAAAAAATCTCTTGCACATAGTAAGTGTCTAAACGTTAATTCAAGTTAATTTTGTTTTGCTATAATAATAAAAAATTTTATTAAGTGCCTTCTATGAGACATGTACTGCACTAAGTGCTGTGAATACAATTAATTAAAAGAAAGAAGTACCTTCCTTCAAGGAGCTTACAATCTAATGGGAATGGAGATAATACACAAAAGGAAGTAGGAAAATGAAGGACATATCCCTGCATGAGGACATTTTGTTCTGTGGAGTTGACTACAAATGATTATTCACATTTAGTCTGTATGTGTGTGTGTGTGTGTGTGTGTGTGTGTGTGTGTGTGTATATATATATATATATATATATATATATAAATGATTACAAACTACTTCTGCTATTACAACTCTGAAAGAGAGATTCATTTAAGTGTCATTATCTCATTTTATTGATGAAGCAATTAAGGTTTAGAGAGGTTAAACTACTTGACCAAGTTGACACATAGTGATTAAGTCTCAGATCCAGGATTTGATCCCAGAGGTCTTCTGAATTCAGGTCTGCAAGTCTCTCTTGCACACCACACTGTCAATTTTGCCACCTGAATTTTCAGCTCTCCAAAGCTATAAATCTACACTATACAGCAAGTGTAGAGTTCAGACTACAATGGGACCAACTGTACAAGGAGTTCTGAAAGTGTTGCTGATATAATGGCCAAAGCAGGGCTGTGACAAAGCAACCCTGCAGGAGATGAAGTAGCTACAAACACTGCCTTTCTTGAAGTGAACAGGCAGTTGTTGTGTGGTTGACCTCACTCAAGATGAAGCAAGTGAAATCAGAGAGGAATGAGGGGGATCTCCCAGTATTGTTCAGGACAGCTTCATCATCAGGATCCTTCAGGGAAGTCCTAGAGCTCAGCTCTTTTCTCCCATGTCTCTTTCAATTCAGGGTTTTTCTAGGGGATGCCATTAGAATGCTGGTCTATATGGAGGTAGCAGGTGTGTTTACTTTTCCTCTGGGATCTGTGCCATAACAGAGGGGGAGGGGATGGGAGAGGGCTGAGGTAGCACTTTTCTTTCATGTCCAGAAATGCAACTGATTCCTGGGTATCTTCCAAGGTGCATTTGTCAGTTATGGAGCAGAGAGCGTTTCCAATTTCCTCATGAATCCTCCACTCCTCTTTCCAGGGAGCTAAGTGGTACAGTGAATTATTCATGATAATAATACCTTGAATTTTGGTGGCACCTTTCTACTAAGGCTGTCAGAGCATTTTCAAGTCTATGACCTCATTTGTATACATAGGCTTTAAAATGTGCCTCTAGGCAGCCAATCAACAAGCATTAATTCTGTCCCTACTATTTACCAGTACTGTGCTAGGTACTGGTCATACAAATACAAATATAATTGCCAACAAAGAGCCTCCACTTTGTAATGGGTGGGAAAATGGAGGTATGCTTCAGTTAATGAGCATTCCAAAGCGCTTGATGGCAAAATCTCTGGAAAGAGTTTTGCCTTCCCTCTCCTTGATGATATAAGGGGTTCTCATTTGAAGTGACAGAGTTGAAAATAATAGATCTATAGTTGCCACAAACCTTTTAGTTTGGCCATTTAGTCCAACCCCCTCATTTTATAGATGAGGGAATAGAGACCTATTCAGGTAAAGTTAATTGCCCAAGGTCATACAAATACAAGGCATGAGTTTTCTTCATTATGAGTACCATGTGAAGAGCTCAAGCTACCAAGGTAAGTTAGGCCCTTCCCTATAACTTACAGTCTTAGTTACTTGGATCTTTGTGAAGATAAATGACTTACCCAGGATCATAGAGCCGCATGTGCCAGAGGCAGCATTTGAACCTCTGAGCACTTCCTAGTGCCTTATTCTACTATTCCCAGTGACAAGATCTGAGAGGTATCAATGTGAGCCATGGAAAATGAATCTGCACCAGAGAAGGAAATTAAGTGTTAAACAATAGGAATAAGGAAATCCAGTGTACAAAGGGCGGATTGAAGTTAGAGAGGAGTTTAGAGACCAGAAAAGTGGTAGAAGTGGGATTGAACTTATCAGTAAACTACCCTGAGAGGTCAAAGGGTAAGGACTGTGATTAATAAATACATTTTTTCCTAGACAAAGAGAGAAAGAAGAAAAAAGAAAGAGAGGAAGAGTGGAAAAAGGGAAGAGAGAACAACTTTAGAAAGAAATAGCTTTTCTCATTGAGATTTATTTTGGGGGGCACATCAGGAATAATAATCCAGTATGATCTAGCTTAACAAAGGGGGTCTGTCATCTTAGGGCAGGCTATAGAAATGTGCTTCAAACCCTGGTCATTAGTTTCTGACAAAATTTATTGGAACTCTTGCCATTTATTCTCATCTATATGGTTTCCTAGAAGTACAATAGAGAACCAGAATCACCAAATTCTCCAGTTGTAAGGAATCTTAGAGATCATCTCACCTAATCTTCTTATTTTAGAGATGAGGAACATCAATCCCTGAGAGGTTAAGCAACTTGACTTAAGTAATATTACTAATTAATGATGGAGTTAGGCATATAAACAAGGTGCTTTGATTCCTAATACAAGTGCTCTTTGCAATATACAATATGACATCTCAAAAACACTTTCACCTCAGGGCTGGATTTCTCTGATCTTGGATGAATTAATCTGGATGTTTAAAAATCTATTAAGCTATATTTGGAACATAACTTTGATCACTCTGGGATCCCTGATTTCACAGCTTTATCCTGTTTCAATGAGACCTCCAGTAAATCAGGCTGATCAAATTCTATAGTTCCAATGATAATCATTGCATGGTCAAATAGACATTCTACATGCTTGATGTTTGAACAAATGCAAACTTATATGTATTATTATCAATTATAGTAGAAAGAGTAATAGATTTGAAGTCAGGAGACTTGAATTCTAGTCCCAGCTCTGTTATTAATTAGTTGTATATCTTTAGTGACAATACTTCATTTCTTTGGATTTCTAGTTCTTCACCTATAAAATGATGGGAATAGAGTAGAAGAAATCTCTAAGGTTCCTTCCATCTCTAAATCTTTGAGTCTTTATTTATGAGTCAAGTTTGACATTTGGGGTAAGCATATTGCCTGATGAATATGCTAATACAGCAGTAACTGTTAGTAACTTTGGGCAGCCAGTAGATCTCCCACAGCTGGCCAGTAGGAGAAGCAGCTGGCAAGCCTGTTTATTTTGTCCTCACCAGATGCTTTCCTCAGTCACAATGGACTTTAGGTTGCCAGGGGTATGGTCCCTAGGCAAACTGGGAACCAAATCCCAGTGTGGGGTTGGAAGATGTAGATTGAAAGTGTGGGTGAAGGTCAGGAGATTATCATAATTATTCACCTGCTTGCATCACTGCCCAAGTAGACCCTGAATGACTTAGAGGCCCATGGAAAGAGGAGATTCAATAGTATGTACATTGGACAGTTAGAGGGTGGTTGGGAGGGTATGTGTTTTTTTCTTTTTACTTTAATACTCAAAGTAAAAATTTGAACCACAGACCCCAGGATCTTCCCCTGTCTACTTGTTTTACTCAAACCTGCTTCACTTGGCTCCAGCTTTAATGATTCTTTCTGCCTCTTACAAATAGCAAAAGCTCTTTCACTGACATCAGTTAAAAGGCACCTCAATTGGATTTGTCAGAATGACAAGATAAGCGGCTGTGTTCATCTCTAAGCCTGAAACATACAGAAGGAAATGGTTCCATGTAAACACCAGGAAAATCATGAAAATCCCTAGATTGACCCTAATATAGCAAGTTTAATTAGTTTTAATTTAACAATAGAAATAAAATATTCTCACCATCACAGTATAAATGCTCATTATGGCTTTTTCTTTTTTGATAACCCAATTTTTCTTCTTTCACTGTCTCCCCTCCATTACCTTGGAGTCTGCTTACAAGTTGCCATCTTTTCTCTTTATATAGTATATCTTTGAAACTACTCTGAATTTGTGACCTGGTGAGAATCCAATTGATATAAATTTTAGCAATGGTGCTTATGCAATACAGAATTGATGAGGAGGAAATAAGAAACTCTCTGGAAGCACATAAGGTGATGCTACAAAGCATGGGATGAGGAGGATTTATTGATATGTGAAACAGGGAGCCCTCATATAGCCTCTTAAATAGAAGGCTGCCAAGGCTAGTTGCTGACAATACTTCTCTATATGGTAGATATCATGAATATCAGAACCAGGATGGGTATCAAATAGAGATCATAGAAGGTAATAGAATTTGATTTGGAAGAGATCTTGAAGGTTATTGAATTTTACCCCCTCATGTTACAAATAAGTAAATGAGGCCCAGAGAGGATTATTTGTCTAGAGTTTTACAACTAGTATCTAATGTGGAATTCAGATCAATTCCTACATCTTACATACTCAAGATCCAGTGACCCCTTCACTAAAAACATGGGGTCCAACTGCTATATAAAACAATTGAAGCCCAGCAGGGTGGAGTAAGTTTTGAAAAGGTCACATAGCTAGTAATAAGCAGAGCAGGGATTCAAATCCAAGTAATTTTACTCCAAAATTAATTTCTTTTCCTGCTATACTACACCAAGTCTTCAGATTTCTATTGCTGCCATAAAAGGGTACAGGAGACTTTCCTCTCCAAGGACTGAGCCTGAGTTCCTGAACTTTATAGCTTATCCTCTTGTTTACTATGAAGAGTTCCCTATAGTAGAAACTATTCCATTGTCCTTCAAGGAAACCTCAAGGTACAAGTGATATATAAATTCTCTATGCTATAGCAATACCTTCTCACATTGGGTAGCTGAATGCAAGTTTGGATAAAAAAAAATCAGTATTTTTCAAGCTGTGCTGTTTTAGTCTTTACAATAAAGGACTTCCAATTTAATTATAATTTTCAATTCAATTGAATCAATAATTACTAAGTACTTTATATGTGCTAGAGACTGTGCTACATATTGGTGTTGTACCATAAACAAACGAGACCCAAGTGACAGTTTAGAAGTGGACTCTTTATTGGCGCTGCCCAACTACTTAGGGCCAGACTCCAAATCGAACAGCACCCAACAAGGGCAAGGCATAAGTATATAAAGGCAACCCATGAGCCTAAAGGTCAGGGATTGCATAAGCAGGAACTTACAGAAACCATAATGAGCAATTGGCCAGTACATATTTTGAATTTCACACACGTGGGTTTTCCTAGGCGGGGATAAACCTGGTAGTTTGCTTATTTCTGTGAAGGAGAGAAAGATGGTTGGCTAGGGGAGGGGAAAGGGATGACAGGAGCCAGAAGGGTGTCATGTACGACACTGGTAGAAAAAGAACCCCTCTCCTCAAAGAACTTATGTTCTACAAAGATTGCTTTTCTTTTTTAAAACTTTCTATGGCTTACGGATGCTGCACAATCTGGTTTCTTCTCAGAAAAATGTTTAAATATGCCAAGTAAAACAGACAGAATTACAAAAGGAAGTAAGGATATTGAAATATATACATGCATATACACACATACATACATATACATGTGTGCATGCATGTATGCATTTATATGCATACACATATACATGATTATAAATACACTGATTTTTCAACCTGAGGTCCATGAACTTGGTGTGTGTATATGTATATACATACATATACATGTGTACAAAGTTCAAAGACCTCAGATATACATACATACATATATGTTTATGCCCCCTCCATATACACATACCAAATATATGTCTATATATTCATAAATGTATTATGTGAATATATTTATATGTATAAGCATAGATGTCTCTATGTATATATACCAAGTTCATGGACCTCAGATTAAGAATCTCTCTCTCCCTATATACATATCTGCATATGTATCAGTGTGTGAATATAAATGAAAATATGTATATGTATGTGATATATACACATATATGTAGTTCATGAACATCAGGCTAAGAATCTCTTTCTATATACATATGTAAATATAATCTATATATGTGTGCACACATATGTATATACACATGTATACATATGTATATTTGATTCTCAACCTGAAGTCCACAAACTATATATATATATATGTGTGTGTGTGTGTGTGTGTGTGTGTGTGTGTACACACATACACCTTAGGTCCATGAAGCTTATACACATATATGGTGTGTACACAAACACACACACACACACACACACACACACACCATCACACCATTGTGGACCTCAAGTTAAGAACCTCTATAGCAGTGGATACAGCAAACATACAGAAGAGTAAATAACAAACATGCTCAGAAATTCAGACACTAGGATCAGAAGGGCTGCTTTGAGTTTTGATATTTAAGTGATGAATAAACAATAGTATCTTTGTTCTCTTTTTTTGTTTCTATTTGCTAATCTCAGTTCTTGTTATATATACATAAGAAATGTCTCAAAGCCTAAACCAAGCATATGTGAGTAGATTCCTATCTGTATGTAAAAGGTTTTCTATGGTTTTATCCAGGTTCCCTCAACTTCCTTCTGTCCCTTTGTCACCTTCTCAATAGTTTTATGAGTCAAAGACCCCAAAGTCTAGAACTGGGATCAGAGACAGTAAATGTCACCATTTCTCCCCAAAAATAATTGTTCTAGAATCCCTGGGAAGTTAGGAGACTGGGGAAACATCACAAATACACACCTGAGATAGAACTTTTTCTGTATTTATACCTCAGATTCTTAAGATCCATGTCTCTGTGTATACATAAATACACACACACACATATTATTGTTTGGGCTGTGGTAATCCCAAGTCCTATAACACAATCTGTAGGAATAGGTAGTAGGTTGGAAGTAGCAAAAACACTTCATTTTTTTGAATATACTCCCTGCCCCCAAATTCATGAACTTCAGATTAAGAACCCTCCTTTATCTCTCTCTCTCTCTCTCTCTCTCTCTCTCTCTCTCTCTCTCTCTCTCTCTCTCTCTCTTTCTCTGTTTCTCTCATCTATCTCTATAATGATATTTCATATCACATGATATCAATGATATCACATCATCATGTCATATCATGTCATATAATATCTATCTACAGGCAGCAAGGTAGTATAGGGGATAGATTACTGAGCCCTGAATCGGAATGTTGTTGTCCAACTCTTTCAGTTGTAACCAATTCTTCCTGATTGCTTTGGGGGTTTTCCTAGCAAAGATAATGGAATCGTTTGCCATTTCCTTCTCTAGTTCCTTTTAAAGATGAGAAAACTGAGAAAAACAGGGTTAAATAACTTACCCAAGGTCACACAGCTAGTTAACATCTGAGGCTGGTCAGATTTTAATTCAGGAAGATAAATCTTTCTAACTCTAGATCCAGCAGTCTTATCTAATACCCCATCTAGCTGCTCCCATGAATCAGGAAAATTTGAGTCCAAATTCAGTCTAACAATTTTTAGCTGTATCATCCTGAGCAAGTCATTGAACTTCTGTCTACTTTGGTTTCCTCAGCTATAAAATAGGGGATAATAATGACACCTCACTCCTAGAGCTGTTGTGAGGATCAAATGAGATAATATTTATACTTCATATAGTATAGTGCCTGACACACAGTGAATATTTAATAAATGCTTATTCCCTTTTCTCATTTTTTTGTATAGGTGAAAAAAATGAAGTGTTTTTGCTACTTCCAACCTACTACCTATTCCTACAGATTGTGTTATAGGACTTGGGATTACCACAGCCCAAACAATAATAACCTTTCACAAAACCAAACCAAACCAAACCAAACAGTAAACACTGAAAGAATCAGCAGCTACTTTCTTAGTTTCACCATCTATAGTTTTGTTTTGTTTTGTATTTTTTATGAATGCAAACATTCTCCAATATTCCTCAATAGGACATTTAAGTTTCCTGCATTATTTTTTTTATTACTTGTGTATTGCAAATATAAATAAAAATATCTCATGATTATTGAAATCATTGCTGAACTTTGAGGCTAGACTATTTAAAGGGATGTTAGCTTGTATACTGGAGTGCCCAAATATTAGGGCAGATGTTCAATAGAAAGAAAAAAAACTATAATCTGGGCATTAAGCTCTTTGAGAAAAGAATGACCAGGAGATTTAAAAAAATGACAATTGCAAGATTCTGGATCATTGGCTAAAGATAGAAGGAGTGGATCTCAAAAGGATATGGTTGTGGACAAACAAATGAAGGTCTGGACATCTAAGTAAGGTCTAAGCAGTATGTCTCCTCAGGTTTGTTGGTGACAAAACAAGGTGTGTTGGTGACAAAGGGAAATCAATTACCATTTGAATAGGGTTTCCAGATAGCATAATAGACATAAATAATGGAGAGATAGGGCTTAAATGTATCATGATGAAAATATGGGTGGGGTAGCAGAGAGAAAGGATTTTTTGCCTCAGGAGAAGTCAAAAACATCTCCTGGGTGAAGACAGAAGGAGATAGGAATTTCCTAGTCATAAAGATAAGAGAACAATCATTTGATTGATGTTCCCACTTTCCAGGATTTTAAGGTGACTGATAAAAACATTGGTTTAGGGACATTAGTTAACCTTCCAAATACTGAGGAACTGGTGGTATAAGTGAGAGAAATAATTATTAATAACCAATGATTTGGGGAGAGCCAGAGTTGCCCCTTTTCTTATAGTCCTCATATTAACATTCAGTCTCTTGAATGACATTATTGATAATGAGATTGAATTAACTTTCTTCAGTCTTGGTCAGACCCCTGAGTAGGTTGCCCAAAGTTGGGGTATAGAGAGAGTCTCTTCATCCAAGAGTGACATGATGTTACTCTCTCAACCCCTCATTGAAGTAAGTCCAATTCTCATTGTCATATTCTCTCATTACTTGCTGTTGAATTAGTGTTGATTGCCACCCTCTGGAACACCTACTCTTCCAAGTGTATATAAACTTTAGGCCCACCCCCATGATAGGTCTTTGGTATCTGAGAGTGTCACTGACCTCTTTTATTAATTAAATGCTAGCATTACTAACAAAATGATTAATTGCCCACAAATCATGTCTCTTGAAGTTTTAAAATGTAACAACAGGTAATTGGTGAAGGTTGCAGGGATTTCTATTCAAGTGGCTGGGTCAGGAAGTACCTGTTGTTTTGGCTTCCTGGGCCATATTGAATTCACATTCACACCATCCCTAGAACCTCATACTCTGATGTCTGGGAACAAGACTCATTCTCCCCTCTCCCACACACCACTGACACTTGCTTCTCAGTCTCTGAGCACCAAGAAATAACAAGCTTCTTTATATTTTTGATAACAGTAATGTTTGGATTCTCTGACAAATCTAAGGATCTCTGACATGTGTGTCAGTCAGTCAACAAACATTTGTTAAATGACTGCTATGAGTGTCATTCAATGAAGGCCCTCTACTGCCACTAGTTCCTTGAAGCTCACTATCTCTTAGGAGTCATATGTGGTGACTGGGATGATTTACTTCCCAGGGGGGGGACTGAATTCAAGTCTATTGTGAGATCTGTAGCCTAATCCTAAAATAGTGGGGAATGAGGTGCACATAGGAGACAACCTGAGTATGTAACAAACACTTGGCCTTTAATCACTGATTCCCATGGGGCACAGGACCCTTGGAACCATTGGCACTTGAGGCTCAGTGTTTTTGATGGAAGTGAGTCACCTTTGGCACAGACCCTTTAGTGCCTCTGGCTCCCTGAGCCTGACTTCTTTGATGGATGTGAATTCCTTTTGGCAAAGACACTCTCTTTCTGAGTTCACTGTACTTTGCTGCTAATTTACCCTGTTTTCCAACATTTAGTGTAATGCCAAGCTATTTCTTTTCGTCATCCTTTGGTCTCTGAATTAGTAAGGTTGTGTCTGGTGCCCAGATTTAGCACTTTACCATCAAGTTGAAACAACTGTCCACAGAGTTGCCTGTGTGCTCTGTCTATGGCAAAACTTTCTGAATACACCTTCCTATGTCCTGTGTTCCTGTGTTACCAATAAAAAAACAAAACATTTGTTAAAAGTTTACTGTATGCAAAGGCACAGTGCTAGAAATTATCGAAACTAAAAAGCTAAAGAAGACCATAATGTCTATTGTTGTTCAGTTGTTTCAGTCATGTCTAACTCTTTGTGACCCCATTTAGGGTTTTCTTGGCAAAGATCCTGGAGTGGTTTGCCGTTTCCTTCTCCAGTTCATTTTATAGAAGAGGAATTTAGTCAAACATGGTTAAGTGCCTTACATAGGGTCATATAGCTACTAAGTATCCTGAGCTTGGATTTGAACTCAAGAAGAGTATTTCTGATTCCAAGCCCACTGTTCTATCCATTGCACCACTTAGCTACCCATAATCTCTGTAAGTGTTACATTTCTTATTAAGGGAAATAAGAAATATAAACAAGTGTACTTTTTTTTAATGCAAGTAGTACAAGTTACTAGCTGAATTATGTGGTGGAGTAGACTATGATGTAATTGAATGACTTAGAGTCAGGAGGCCAGGGTTCAAATCTTGACTCTGTTTTTTAATAACTATGACTTTGTGGAACTCATTTTATCTCCTTGAGCTTTAATTTCATCATCTCTAAAGTGGAACTTGCTCTACTGACCTCCCAGAGTTGTGAAAATCAGATTATATCACAAACCTGAATATGTTGAAACCACAATCCATCTGGCACTTATTCCACATACATGCTTTAGACATACAGAAGAAGGAACCTTTATGTAGTCTAGGGGGAAGGGGAGATTAGGAAAATCTTCATAGAGAATATAGGACTTACACTAATCTTTGAAGGTTAGGTAAGATTTGGCTATTCCGAGAGAAGAAGAGGACATTTTAAGCATATTGCACAATCATGGAGTACTTGGAAGAGGTGGAAGACATCATCATTAGTATCAGCATCATCACATTCATAAAGCACCTACTATGTTTCAGGCATTGAGCTAAGTGCTTCATAAATATTACATTTGATCCTCACAAGAACCCTGGGAGGTAGGTGCTATAAGTAAAGATAGTTGTTAGCATTCACTTTTATAAGATTTTGAGTTCCAGATCTATTTTCTCTCCCCCCTCCCCCTCTTCCTTTCCTAAAATAACAAGCAATCTAATATAGGTTATATATATAAAATCATATTAAACATATTTCCACATTAGTTATTATTGTGTATGTCCTTTGACTAGACTATTTTAATGCCACTCTTATACCCAGAAAAGATGATAAAAGAAAAAGAAATATCTTTTAAAAATAAAATTATTTATTACAACTATTTTTGTAATGGCCAGAAAAACTGGAACATAAGGGGAAGTTTAACACTTTAGAAATGGTTAGGTAAAGTGGTAGATGACTGTGATGAAAATACTATTGTGCTGTAAGAAGTGAGGAAGTAGATGACATCAAAAATCATAGGTTCACATGATGTGATGTGGAGTGAAGAGAGCAGAAGCAGAAAGAAAATTTACACTATAACAACAATATCATAAAAATGAACAATTTTGAGGACTTTGAGAAAATGAAGAAAAATGAAATAAGCAAGACCAAGAGAACAATTTATACAATAACAACATTGTAAAAACAAACAACATTGAAAGCTGTAAGAACTATGAACATTCATGCTTCCCTAGAGTGGACAATGAAAACATGGTATCTTTTGCAGAAACACGATAGACTTAGGCTATGGAGAGAGACTTTTTATATTGCCATTGAGAGAATTTACTTTGTTTGATATGCACTTTTGTTACAAGAAAATCGTTTTTCTACTCTTCTTTTTTTTCAACTTAAGGGAGATTGTGAAGGAGATAATATAGGTTTCTGGGTTGTTTTTTAAATAGAGATTTGGGAGGTATTACAGATGTAAAATGTTGAATCCATTTTCAGATGAACTCACTGTATTATTATTCATTTTACTTTATTACAAGAGACTTCTCCACAACTAGAAGCAATCTATAAGTGGTTATAAAGTAAAAACAAAATGTATCAATGAAACATAAAAAAAATCAATTTAGTAAAACTGTAAAGATACTGGGTATATTGTAGAGACGGTGTTTTTTTCAAAGCCATCATAATCCAGGTTGTCATGCAAAACAAACTCAACATCAGGACTGAAAAGGGCTAAGTGGACCTGGTGGTACTAGTAGTCTTATTTTTACTTTCTAGATCCAGTCAAAATCACTGCTATCCACATTTCACAGCTACCAGAACATCACTCAATCTCTCCATCAAGAACCAGTTCATCTCACCTCCTTTTCATGTTTCCTGTATATCTTTCACGCCAGTTTCTATCAACAGATTACTTTTTGTCAATAGGCTGCTGCAATCAATGTAGACCTTGTCATTTGGATCACTCACAATTTGGGTTACTAGCAATTAGATCATTTCACATTCACAAGCATATAGTGTCGTTAGAAGAATATTTTTGTCAAAAATATGGAATTTGAGGTTAGAGAGTAGCTTGGGATCATTAAACATGCTGAGTACTTTCTCAAATGCAATGTAGACCTCTCTCTTTCTTTTGCTACATTCAGGGACCAGCTCATTATCCATCTGTAATGCTTTACTATGAAATATTAACTAATTGAGTAAATCTATGTAATACTGGTACATGTCCTAATCTGAATCATAGGCATCCTTCATTTATTTGTTACATTTTTCTCCCATGTGGATTGTCAGGCTGGTAGCTGTTGAATGGTTATGGATCTCTTTGAATAGGCTTAATATAATGGGCATAATGTCATTTGCAAAGGAGGGAAACTGTAAGACTTATCACTTGTTCTCCCAGACCTTCTGTTCTTTCCCTATTTCTTCTACATCAGTGGTATCAAATTCAAATAAAAGCAGGGGGCTACTAAACCACATATAAGGATTCCTTTGGACTCTATTAGACAGTTTTTAAATGTTATTGTAATTTTATTTAATTTGCCAAATAGTCTCCAGTTACATTTTTATCTGATTCTGGCTTCACATACAGGTAGAGGTGTGTAGCCCAAGCTGTGTTTGACACCTCTGCTCTATTATTTCTTACTCCAGCCTTTCAATAGAGGATTTTGCCTCATACTTTTTTTTAAGAATTTAAGTCATTCACTATGAGCTTCAACTTTTCCCTTTCTTTACATCTTTTAACTCCTTAGCATCATCCTCCATTCCTACTTTTTATTTCAATCTCTGATGAAAAGATAGCCTTTCTGCTTTCCAAGTTCAACCTTTTTAACTATTCTCATGTGCCCTTGATGCCATCTCCTCTCATCTACAATCATCTCCTTTCTCTCTCTATGTGATTTTTTATTTTCTAATAGTTCCATTCCTGCTGTTTACAAATGTCTGTCTCCCCTATTCTTAAAACAACCTAATTTGACCCTAATAAACTACAGTCCTATAACTCTCATCCATTTCTCAACTAATTCCTAGGGAATAAAAAAGCTTCTATGCCCATCCCCTCCAGTTCCTCTCCTTTCACTCACATCTCTACCTTTTGAATTATGGCTTATAATATCAACACTAAAGTGAGACTGCACTCTACTAAGTTATCAAACATCGATTTGCCAAATCTGATGGTTTGTTTAGTGTAATATCTCTCAACATCTCATCAAGCATTTAACACTGTTGACCATCCTCTTCTCCTGGACACTTTCTCCTCTCGGCTTTAGTGGCATTGCCATCTCCATCCAACCCCTCTTTCTCAGTCTTCTTTCTTATTCTGCCTGGTATTCTATCAGATCTTGATGCTAACAAGTCACCTGCACATCATTGGTGAGGCATTGAAGCAGGTTGTTTTGTGGGAGCTGCCACATAAGCCCAAACAGCATGAATTTCCTGGCCAGCTTCCAAAACACTTCCTCTATTTAGCTGCCAGCCATGTTAACCTGTTGCTGCTGCTTGCTGTGTACAGTTTGCAATATTGCCTTGACCTTTTAGGCCACATAGGCCTCACAGACATGCAAAGGGAGTAATAGCAGTTTGTTCCCAGATATGGAACATCCTGGTTTGAATATTAACCTTTGTTCTTTCCCTTATTCTAAGGAGGGATTGTACAATACTGATGAACTTCTCTGGGAGACCAAATCTTTACATAATTTTCCATAAGTCCTCATGACTGACTATATCAAAGGCCTTGGTCAGATCTATAAATGTTGTGTACAGACCTTTTCTGAAGCCACATTGGCTCTCAGGTAGATGATCATTTTCAATCTGAAGCATCAGCCTATCAAGGATGACTCTGGCAAGAATCTTGCCAACAATGACTAAGAGAGAGACCCCTCTGTTATTGTCATAGGACAATCTATTTTCAACCTTGTCAAATGCCTTCAGTGAGGATGAACACAACATCAAGGTCAGATATTGCACTGATGGTAAATTCTTCAACTTGAAAAGGCTACAAGCCAAGACCCAAATGGAAGGAAGGAGTGTTGTTGGTACATGATTTTTTTTTATGGATGATTGTTCACTCAATGCAGCCTCTGAAGCTGAAATGCAACAATTTATGGATCATTTTTCTCCTGCTCATGCTAATTTTGGCCTAACAATTAACACCAAGAAAATACAGGTACACCATCAACCAGTACTATACCACCCATACATGTAAACATTGGTTACAGCAAATGGAGAAGTTTTGAATACTGTGAATAATAAGTTTACTTACTTTAGCAGTATATTTTCTAGGGAGGTACACATTGATAATGAGGTTGACATATGCATTGTCAGAGCTAGCTCAGTGTTAGGGAGACTCTGAAGGAAAGTGGAGGAGAGAAGAGCTATTAGACTGACTACCAAACTGAAAGTCTACAGAGCCATTGTGCTGACATCATTGTATGTCTGTGAAACCTGGACAATCTAGCAGTGGCATGCTAGGAAACTGAATCGCTTCCATTTGAATTGTCTTAGGAAGAGCCTAAATATCACCTGGCAGGATAAGATACCTTACCCTGAGGTCCTTTCTCAAACCAAATTGCCAAGCATTCAAACTCTGCTGCAGAGAGCACAGCTACAATGGATTGGCCACATTGTTTGAATGCCAAACTTCCACTTGCCTAAAAGACTATTTTATGGAGAACTCACACAGGCTAAGTGCTCACATGGTGGCCAGAAAAAGTAATACAACGACACTCTCAAGATCTCTCTTAAGAACTTTGGAATTGATTCTGTGACATGGGAGACATTGGTACAGGACCACATGGTATGACATGCCTTCATCGAAGAAGATGCTGTGTTCTATGGGCAAAGCAGAACTGAAGTAGCTCAAAGAAAAATGCAAGATGTACAAAATTAAAGAATACACCCCAAATGTTCACATAGACTATCTTTGCCCAAGCCTAGAGCATTCTGAACTCATATTGATCTGATCAGCCACAAGCAGAAGCATTTTAACTTGACTCTAACACAGTGATGTCATTTTAATCCTCTTTGAGAATAAAGGATAACAACTAACCAACTATTCTAAGGTAGAATGGTAATGCTTCCTGACTCTGGCTGTCCCCAACCATTCTTTATAGCATGGATTCTTAACATTTTATTTTTGTTGTTGTTCAAATTCTTTTGAAAATCGGGTGAAATGGGGTGGCTAGGTGGCACAGTGAGTAGAGCATTGGCCCTGGAGTCAGAAGGACCTGAGTTCAGATCCGGCCTCAGACACTTAACGCACACACAAAAACCTAGCCATGTGACCTTGGGCAAGTTACTTAACCCCAATTGTCCTCCAAAAAAAAAAAAAGAAAATTGGGTGAAATAACAGGATTACAAAGAAAACAATTGTATTGAATAATATATGCTTTTCCCCATTCCAGTTCCTAGATACCCTGAAATTTGACACCATGGTATCCACAGTCTTCACATTAGTAACTCCTGCCCCAAAAGATCATTTTCTGGAAGGGATCTCAGTGGTCATCCAGTTGGAGCTCCTCAATTTAGAGATAAGAAATTCAGGTCTAGGGAAGTTAAGAGGTCTAAGGTCACAAGGGTGGCATGCAGAAGAGTAATGATTTGAATCCCATGTCCTCTGACACCAAATTCACCTCTTTTTCTGCTGAACTGTGCTGGCCTTTACCATTCTATGCTGAATTAATAAGGATAAATAGCTTTTAAATAGCACTGGAAAGTTTGCAAAGTGCTTTACATGTGTTATCTCATTTAGACTTGCCAATAATTATGTGAGGTGAGTGCTATTAAATGGGGATTGAGAGATTTTGTGACATATTCTGGGTCACAGCTCATTAGTATCAGAAAGAGAATTTGAATGCAAGGTTTCTTGAGCCTAAGTCTAATATTCAATCCACTGTGCCACCCCTAGTCCTGAATTCAGTTGGAATCATCCTTAGTTCTTGAAGAGGACCAATGATATCAGGAGCATGATATCTTGACTTGCACTTGCATTGGATTTAAGTGAGGCAGAGCTGTGCAAAATCATTAGCCTTATTGTCTCCTCCAGAGTCTTCTAAGTCAAGTGGCAAGACAAAGGTCAAGACTACTGGTGATGGTCCTGACCATTAAGTGGGACAACATTGATTATTATCATCATTGTTATTCTTACTGGACTTCAGAAAGCCTTTAGCCAGGAAAAGTAATTAGGAGAGTACTGAGATCAGTGAGGCTTGAGGCTCGAGCTAGTGTGGTAGCAGTATCAATGCACTTGATGATGCCAGGATCATTAGAAGAAAGTCTTGACCTGACTCGTTGACTATTTGGGTATGGGTAATGGGGGAAGTGGTGTAAAGATCACAGGACTGGCATAGTGTTCAGGTTATCTTGAGTTCTTTCTGTGCTCTATTTTATCTGCCCCTCTTAAAGCTTTCAAATCCTTATAGTTCTGATTTCCAGCCTCACAGAGCTCTCTCAGTCAGGATGCACATTAGCATGTCAAAGAGAGGCTCATACAACCCACACAGCCTGGCCTGTGAAGTCCCAGCATTGTTCTTTCCCTCACCACATTAACATACCTACACTTCCACATTTACATTTTAAAATTGGGATAATAATACCTGCCCTACCCTTCCTCTCCAATTTGTGGTGAGGATCAAATGAAATAATAGATTCAAAAGAGTCATAAGTCCATACAAATTTAAAGGATTATTAGCACAGCTCTCCCCACAGCCTGGAGTCTTTCTTTAATCTAAAGTGATTTGAGAGAAGGCTGTGGTGTAATCTTATGCTTTACTTCACCTCTCCATCCTTCAGAGGGGCTGACCCCAGAGGCAGGATTATGAGAAATGGATTACCACAGACTTTAAGAAAAGCATTATGACTAGGTAGGATGTCACTCTGTAGCAGTGTCCCAGAACAGGTCCAGCTCTGAATTTCCAGCCTTAGAATGAATCGAGCCCTGGATCCTATGTAGAAGGCATAGCTGGGATCCATGTGGAGGGTAGAAAGCATGTTTGATGCTTTAACACATTCAACAACAATTATTGAGCACCAACAATGTTAAAGCCACTGAATAGGTATAAGGGGCTCACGTTTCTTTTATCTCCTATTCTAAGTTTCAAAGATCTTTAATGTCTTATTTAATGAGGATCTTGGTTTGATTCCTTGCTCTGACATTTATGATCTATATGACCCTAGATAAGTAATTTAATATCTCCTGGCCTCAGTTTCTCTAACTTCAAAATGTTTCTAAAGAGAGACATTCAAAGCTATAATTTGGACAAGAAGAAGACTGAAAAAGAGATAGGGCTCTTGATAGGTGTGGAAATGATAATAGCAAATAATATGCAAAGGTTGAACTATTCAACTTTTGTTTCACTTCTATTTTCTATTCTAGGGAGAATGATATTTGGGATGAAAAGGATAAAACAAAAGAAATGGTTATAGGGGTTTGCAACTCAAGTTAGGTGAGGAGATTCTTTAAGAATTTTTAATGAGTTTAAGTCACCAGACCTGAATAAATAATGACATCATGGGGTTCTGAAAGAGCCACCAGGTATGATTGCTGATTTTTTTGGGATGATCTTTGAAAAACAGTAGAGAAAGGGAAAGAGGTCATAGAACTGACAAAGGGAAAATGACCCTCTTATCAAAAAGGAAAAAGGTAGAGTTTGAAAACCACATGTAAGTGAACTTGATTCTTTGCAAAATTCTAGAAGATATTATGAATGGCACTGGCAGGCCATGTGGACATCCTTTCATTTTTTGACCATGTAAGTAGACTGGAACATCAGAGGAATATTATAGATACCATATAGGTAGATTTTTAGCAAAATGTTGGACAAAGTTTCTCAGGATATCCTGTGAGAGAGATGTAGGCTAAATGAAGAGAAGTAGATAGATGGATTTGGAATTGCTTAAATAACCAAACACAAAAAAGTGATCTTAAATTGGGTGATATCAACTTGGAGAAAGGTCTCTAGGGGAATCCTCCAGGAATCTATCTTTGGTTTTATAATGATCAACATCTTCATTGATGGTCTAGATAAAGACATAGAATGTATGTTTATTTTTTTTAAATAGCCATTTATATTGTATTTACAAAATGCCTTCATTTATTATATTATTTGATCCTCACGACAAGACTGGGAGGCAGATGTGATTATGACTATTATTCTTATATTACAGATGAGGAAACTGGGGCCTAGGGAGGTTAAATGACTTGCTTAGCATCATGCAGCTACTAAGTGTCTAAGAAAGGATTCAAACTCAGGTCTCCCTAACTCCAAGTCTGTATCCACTGGGTCATGCTGGTTCTTTGGTACATAGTCATGTACCTAAATGTGTTTAGTCATTCCCAAATCAATGGATATCTACCTTTTTTCTAGATCTTTATTGTTATAAAACATGCTGCTATATGTATTTCAGCATATAGAGGGTTTTCCTTTTTATCATTGACTTCAAAAAATATGCACTTAGCAGTAGAATCTCTCAGCCTCTTAAAGATCCACTTCAGTTCTTTACTCTTCCATTCTGATGTTTTGTTACCTTTTTCTCTTGTTGTCTGTGCTGACATCAGTCTTGGATTACTACTACCATTCACATGATCTGCTCTTACTGGCATGCTGATGAACAGAACTGAAGGCAGTTCTGATGGGTTGACTAGATCCACTATAATTAATTCTATTTACCATCAACTGGATCCTCACTGCAAAATAAAAAAAATAAAATAAACAAATAGTGCTCTCTAATAAATTCTGCCTCTCACTCTCCAGACTCATTTCAAAATTTATTTTCCAGTGTCCAATTTCACCCTCTTCCATGGAGGATATTGCCTCCTATATTTTTTTTTTTTCGAAACAAAATAATGATTTTTATTTTATTATTCTTTTTTTTCAGTCATGTCTTTCTCTTTCTGATCTCTTTTGGGGTTTTCTTTTTCTTTATTAAATTTTATGTTTATTTTTAGTTTACATCCTTCATTTCCACAAGATTTTGAGTTACAAATTTTCTCCCTGTCTTTCCCCTACCCACCACCCCAAAACGGTGATGCCACTGTATACCCCTCCCCCAATCTGCTCTCCTATATAGACACACACACACACACACACACATACACATATATATTTACATTTATATTCCCTTCAAATATTGTCATACTGAGAAAAGTTTCATAAGTTACAATTATCATTTTTTCCATGTAGGAATTTAAATAGTTTAACTTTGGTAGGTTCCTTATGATTTCTTTTTCCTGTTTACCTTCTCATACTTCTCTTGCTTCTTGTATCTGTATATCAAATGTTCTATTAAACTCTGTTTTTTTCATCAAGAATGCTTGAAAGACCTCTATTTCATTGAATGACCATATTTTCCCCTGAAACATGATACTCAGTTTTGCTGGCTAGGTGATTCTTGGTTTTAATCCTAGCTCTTTGACCTCCAGAATATCATATTTCAAGCCCTTTGATCCCTTAATGTAGAAGCTGCTAGATCTTGTGTTATCCTGATTATGTTTCCACAATACTCAAATTTTTGTTCCTGGCTGCCATAATATTTTCTCCTTGATCTGGCAACTTCGGAACCAGGCTATAATATTCCTAGGAGTTTTCTTTTTGGGATCTTTTTCAAGAAGTGATCAGTGAATTCTTTCAACCTCTATTTTGCCCTTTGGTTCTAAAACATCAGGGCAATTTTCCTTGAGAATTTCTTGAAGGATGATTTCTAGGTTCTCTTTTATTGATCATGGCTTTTAGGTAGTCCAATCATTTTAAAATTATTCTCCTACATCTATTTTCTAGGTCAGTGGTTTTTCCAATGAGATATTTCACATTGCCTTCTATTTTTTCATTTGTTTGGATCTGTTTAATAGTATCTTGATTTCTCATAAACTCAGCTTCCGTTTTCTCCAATCTAATTCTGAAGGAATGATTCTCTTCAATGAACTTTTGAGATTCTTTTTCCAACAGACAAATTCAGCTTTTTAAGGCATTCTTCTCCTCATTGGCTCTTTGAGCCTCTTTTGTCATTTGTGTTAAGCTATTTTTAAGGTGTCATTTTCTTCAGTCAGGTTGTTGACTCTCTTTTCATTATTTTCTTGCATCATTCTCATTTCTTTTCCCAATTTTTCCTCCACTTCTCTTGTTTGGTTTTCAAAATCCTTCTTAAGCTCCTCTATGGCCTATAATCTGTTCATATTTTTCTTGGAAGCTTTTGGTTCAGGAGTTCTGACTTTGTTGTCTTCCTCCCATTCCATGCTTTGATCCTTTTTGTCCCCCCAAAAGGAATCCAAATTGGATTGCTCTGCTTGCTTTACTTCCTTTGCTTGCTCATGTTGTCCCAAATCACTGGGGTTTTTGCGGCAGCTAGAGCTTTTAGTTGGCTACCCTCTCTGAAGCCTCCACATGCTCTGGCTCACTGGTCACACACCCCAGGACCTCTTCCCTAGACAGCAATCCAGATCCAAGCAGGTTAAAGCAAGAGCCATTGCACCTCAGAATGGTTGCTTGCTTTCCCTATAGTCTACATGCCAGGAACTCTGAAGCAGCCATGCAGAAGTGGCCGATGTGCCTCAGGCACTTCTCCCTCTGGGGGCAGAGGCTGGACCCCATTCCCAGTTCCCAAAGTCTACACTGACCTCTCAATTTGTCTTTCGCATTTATGGGTTGATAATTGTGGAAACCACCACAGCTGCTGGTGATGCACTCTCCTGAAGTTCCTCTATCCACATCTCTTTAGGCTGCCCTGAGGCTAAAACTGTGGGCCCACAGGGGGCTGGGCTTTCTCCCACGTGGGTATCCAGCTTGCCAGAGCATATGGAAGCTTTACAGAGGCCACCCAACTAATACCTCCAGAAGTTGTGAAGACCCCAAGGTTTGGGACAGAATCTCCTCTGTCTGGTAGCAGAGTCCTACTGTGGCAACAAGCCCAAAAAACAAGTAATTAAGTGGCAGCCTATTTTGGGGGCAAAGAGGATCAAAGCATGGAACAGCAGGAGGTCTGTGAGGTCCAAACTCCTGCACCAAAAGCCCCAAATGAAAATATGAGTGGGTTACGGGCCATAGAGGACCTTAAGAAGGATTTTAAAAACAAAATAAGAGAATTGGAGGAAAAATTGGGAAGAGAAATGAGAAGGATGCAGGAAAAGTATGCAATAAGAGTCAACAGCCTGACTGAGGAAAATAACACCTTAAAAATAGAATAACTCAAATGGCAAAGGAGGCTCAAAAGGGCAATGAGGAGAAGAATGCTTTAATAAGCTGAATTTGCCAGATGGAAAAAGAATCTCAAAAGCTCACTAAGGAGATTTATTCCTTCAGAGTTAGACTGGAGCAAATGGAAGCTAGTGACTTTATGAGAAATCAAGATGCTGTTAAATAGATCCAAACAAATGAAATAATAGAAGGCAATCTGAAATATCTCATGGGAAAATCACTGACCTGGAAAATAGATCCAGGAGAGATGATTTAAAAATTATTGGACTACCTGAAAGCCATGATCAAAGAAAGAACCTAGAAATCATCCTTCAAGAAATTCTCAAGGACAATTGCCCTGATGTTTTAGAACCAGAGGGGGAAATAGAGGTTGAAAAATCCAGAGATCACTTGCATAAAAGATCCCATAAAGAAAACTTCTAGGAATATTGTAGCCAGGTTCTAGAATTCCCAGATAAAGGAGGAAATACTATCAGCAGCTAGGAAGACACAATTTGAATGTTGTGGAAACACAATCAGAATAGCACAGGACCTGGCAGCTTCTATGCTGAGGGACTGAACGGCATGGAATATGATCTTCCAGAGGTCAAAAGAGCTGAGATTAAAACCAAGAATCACCTACTCAGCAAAACTGAGTATCTTATTTCAGGGGAAAATATGGTAATTCAGTGGAATAGAGGACTTTCAAGCATTCTTGATGAAAAAAACAGAGTTGAATAGAAAATTTGACATTCAGACGCAAGAAGCAAGAGATGCTTGAGAAGGTAATCAGGGAAAAGAAATCAAAAGGAACTTATCAAAATTGAACTATTTACATTCCTACATGGAAAATCTATAACTGAAACCTTCCTCATTATGAAAATAATTGCAAAAGGGTATATGGGCATATGAATACATATGTGAATGTGTGTATATATGTTTACAGGTATACATGGATAGAGGGCACAGGTTGAATTTGTTGGGAAGGGATGATACTTAAGGGGTGAAGTTAAGAGGTGAGAGAGGAAAGTGGCAAGAGGAGATGGGGAGAGACAGGGTAGGATAAACTATCTCATGTAGGAGAGGCAAGGGGAAGTAGTTGCAGGGGAGGGGAAGAACAGGAAGGCAAAAAGGCAAAACCATATTCTCATTGAATTTGGTTCAGGAAGAGAATGACATACATACTAAATGGGATATCTCATCCTGCAGGAGAGTAGGGGGAAGGGGGATGAGATGGGGGATGATGGATGGTACTCACTTTTGAAGAGGGACAAGATCAAAGTAGGGAATGGACCAGGTGGAGGGGGAGATGGGTGGGAGGAAAATATAAGTAGTCTTTTACACATATCTATTATGGTAATGTTTTGCATAGCTAGACATGTACAACATATACTGAATTGCTTATCTTCTCAGAGGGAGTGGGTGACAAGGGAGGAAGGGAATGGATCTGAAATTCGAAGTTTTAAAATTAAATGTTTCAAATGTATATAAATACTATTATTAATTCTATTTTGCATGTAATTGGGAGATAAGACATGCAGGCATTGGGGCACAGAGATTCACCTTGCCCAAACGGCAAAGTCAAAAGTGGTATGGAAGAAGATATGGGACAGAGCAGATTGGATGAGAGGATATCTTTTGGGACTGCTATTCTGGGGTGGTGGGTAGGGGAAAAATCGGGAAGAATTATAACTCAAAATCTGGCTGAAATGAATGATGTAAACCACAAGTTAATAAAGCATTTGTTAAAATAAAAAAAATCAAGTGAATTCTATCAAATATTTAAAGCACAATTAATCCCAATACTATATAAACTATTTGAAAATAATAGGCAAAAAAGGACTCCTACCAAATTATTTTTATGGAGCAAATAAGGTTTTGAAACCTCAAACAGGGAGAGTAAAAACAGAGAAAGAAAATTATCAACCAATTTCCTTAATTGTCAATGCAAAAAAAAAATGAAATAAAATACTCAAAACGAGATTACAGCTATATATCACAAAAATCACATTCTATGGTCAGGTGGGATATACAGCAGGAAAGTATTGATATTTTGAAGAAAGGTAAACAAGGCTGAAATAGAGATGGCCCAAAAGTTGGAGGGATGGATTAATAAGGGATGAACACCAGGGTGTCCTGATGATTAACTTACTTTGGTACCAAAACTAGTACTAGGACAGGTCCTCAACTTCCTCATATTAAGGATAGGACTAAGATTTTCAAAGTGCGACTAGTAAGGGGCAAGAATGATATATATATATATATATATATAGTCTGGATAATCAGCTAGGGTGCTTGAACCATTATGTTCCTTTGACCATGATAGGAAGTAGAATTCATGATGGTCTTGGACTCCTGAGTGCTATGTTTCAGAAAAAAAAAAAAAAACTCAGCAAGTTCCAGCATTAGGTCTTCATCAGAATTAGTTCTGGTATCATGACTTATTCAGGATCAGAGCTGCTCAGGTATGTGTATGTATGCGTGAATGTGTGTGTGTGGATGTGTATAGTGTGTGTGTGTGTGTGTGTGTATCAGGAAGCATAGGAACTATATTCAAGTGGTTCTGGTCAGTTTCTTCCCCCTTATGTCATAATAAATTTGAATACTAAACGTTTCTTTTCCAGAATATTTTAAATACAGATGTGTCTCAATAAAAGCAGTAGTTATTGTTGTTCAAGAGAATGGTCAGGGCTGGGTTGGTGTGGTGGGTCAAGGCTGCTGAAGGGGTCATGACTAAGTAGCCTACTAGAGAAAAAAAAAGAACTAAACCAGAGAAACAGATTTTTCCTAGACTAGAAAAAGACATAGAAGGCAGATTTCTCATTTTTCACGTTATCTATTTGTTAACCCAGGGCATCTTGCCATCTGCCTGCTATCAATATTCTGCTTTCCCACACTTCGACCAGTATCCTCCACACCAGACATGGAATACCGATGTGGACCTCAACCTCTTTGGGAAAGTTAATCCATTCATTGTTGGTATATGTTCTCTAGAACTCAGCTGAGTTAACTAGTGTCTTATTGAGTACAAACTAGCTCCCTTAGATCTCTTGTTCTACTAAATGGCCCTAAGGATCAGACCATTATTCACCTTCATACTAAATTTACCTATAGACATGGGACATCATGGTATATGCTTGCAGCTGTGTTCATCCCTTTATAGCACCCCTCACTCTCAACCAAACTCTTGCTTTGAGCATGATTTTTTAAATTCAATTTTATTTTTATTTTCACATCCCAACTCTTTACCTCTCTCCACACTTCCCTCATTCACTAAGAAGGCTAAAATTACAAAATCCATTATACACATGAAGTCATGCAAAACATATTTCTTCATTAGTTGTGTTCAGAAAAACAGAAAAAATATGGTTCAATTTTCCTTATGAGTCCATCAATTTTCCATCTGGTGGTGGTGAACTTTTTTTTTAAATCATGATTCCTTTGGAATTGTGAGGGATCATTTTATTGATCAGAGTTGTTAAGTTTTTCACAACTGATTAAGAATAAAGTGTTGTTACTGTGCACATTGCTCTCCTCACTTCTCTTTGTATCAGTTCATTTGAGTCTCCGCAATTTTCCTGAAGCCATCCATTTCATTATTTTTTATAGCAAAATAATATTTCATCAAAATCATATGCCACAACTTGTTCAGACAGTCCTCAATCGACAGAAATCTTGATTTCCAATTCTTTGCCACTACAAAAAAGGCTGCTATAGATATTATATATATATATATGTCCATATATATTATATATATTATTAGATATTATATTTATGTCCATATATATTATATATATATTATTAGATATTATATATATATATGTCCATATATATTATATATATACATATAAATATTATATATATATATATGTCCATATATATATATGTCCTCTTTCTCTCTTTTAAAAAATAATACCTTTGGGGGGTAAATACCCATTAGCAGTATTTTATATATTTAAAATGATCAGTTTTACCTCCTATGAACTTCTCTATCTCTTGTTTGCTCATGAACTATACCAATATCTATTGGTCTGACAGGTAATTTCTTTTTTTTTTTTTTGAGAGATGTAGAGAAAATTTGCAACTCAAAATCCTGTGGAAATGAATACCATAAAAGAAATTTATTTATTTTTGTTTAATTTGTTTATTTTTAGTTTCCAACATTCATCTGCACAAGACTTTGAGCTACAAACTCTCTCCCTGTCTTTCCTCTACCCCCATCCCAAAATAGCATTTCTATTGAATACCCCTTCCCCCATCCTATTTCCACCCCCATCCCCTCTCTAATTTTCCAGTAGGGCAAGATGGATTTCTATACCTCAGTGCCTGTACATCTTATTTCCCAGTTGCATGTAAAAATAATAATTATATATATATAAACTTTTGATTTTAAAACTTTGATTTCCAGATTCTTTATGTTCTTCCCTCATTACCCACCCCTACTGGGAGGAAAAGTGATTCAATATAGGTTATACATGTGTAGCTACACAAAACATTTCCATCATAGATATATTGTGAGAGACTTACTAAATTTTCCCCCTTCCTATCCAGCCCCCCCACTTTTTCTATTTTCTATGTTGATCCTGTCCCTTTTCAAAAGTATGTCCTTTTAACAACCCTCCCCTCTAATCTGCCCTCCCTTCTATAACCCCCCGCCTTATCCCCTTCCCCGATACTTTCCTGTAGGATAAGAAACCCAATTTAGTGTGTTTGTAATTCCCTCCTTAAGCCAAATTCAGTGAGATTAAGGTTGACCCATTCTCTTTTGCCTTCCTGTTCTTCCCCTTCATTGTAACTCTTTTCTCTTGCCTCTTTTATATGAGGTAATTTACCCTATTCTATCTCTCCTTACCTCCTCTCATTATATTCCTCTCATCTCTTAATTTTATTTTTTTAGATATCATTCCTTCACATTCAACTAATCCTGTGCCCTCTGTCTATATAAACATGTACACATATATACATATACTCACACATGTATTTATATGCACATATACCCTCATATATAAACATATATATATATATATATATATATATATATATATATGTATGGATACATACATATGGATCGATCTTTCTATCTATATATCTTTACACACACACACACACACACACACACACACACACATATCCCCATCAACTGTCTTCATACTGAGAAAAGGCTCATGAGTTACAATGATCATTTTACCATGTAGAAATGTAAATTGTGAAATTTCAATAAGTTCCTTATGATTTCTTTTGCCTGTTTACCTTCTCATGCTTCTCTTGATTCTTGGAGTTGAAAGTCAAAGTTTCTATTCAACTCTGGTTTTTTCATCAAGAATGCTTGAAAGTCTTTATTTCACTGAATGCCCATATTTTCCCCTGAAATATGATACTCGGGTTTGCTGGGTAGGTGATTCTTGGTTTTAATCCTAGCTCCTTTGACCTCCAGAATATCATATTCCAAGGCATTTGATCCCTTAATGTAGAAGCTTCTAGATCTTATGTTATTCTAATTGTGTTTCCACAATATTAATTTTTTTCTTCCTGGCTGCCTGTAATATTTTCTCCCTGACCTGGGAGCTCTGGAATTTGGCTATGATACAGCTAGGAGTTGTCTTTTTTTTGGATCTTTTACAAGAGGTGATCAATGGATTCTTTCAATTTCTATTTTGCCCTATGGTTCTAAAATATTGGGGAAATTTTCCTTGAGAATTTCTTGAAGGATGATTTCTGGGTTCTGTTTTTGATCATGGCTTTCAGGTAGCGCAATACTTTTTAAATTATGTCTCCTAGATCCATTTTCTAGATCAGTGGTTTTTATAATGAGGCATTTAACATTGCCTTCTATTTTTTCATTTGTTTGGATATGTTTTATAGTATCTTGGTTTCTCATAAAGTCATTAGATTCCATTTGCCCCCATCTAATTCTGAAGGAAATCTTCTTTTCAGTGAGTTTTTGAAATTCCTTTTCCATCTGGCAAATTCATCTTTTTAAGGCATTTTTCTTCTCATTGGCTTTTTGGACCTCTTTTACCATTTGAGTTAGTCTATTTTTAAGGTGTTATTTTCTTCAGTCAGGTTGTTGACTCTCTTTTCATGATTTTCTTGCAGCATTCTCATTTTTTCCTTCACTTCTCTTAATTGATTTTCAAAATCCTTCTTGAGTTCCTCCATGACCTGTAACCAGTTCATATTTTTCTTGGAAGCTTTTGGTGCAGGAGTTCTGACTTCGTTGTCATCCTCCCATTCCATGCTTTGATACTTTTTGCCCATAAAATAGGAATCTAAGGTTTGATTGTTGTGTTTGCTTTCCTTCCTTTACTTGCTCATGTTACCACTCAATTACTTGACTTTTGAGCTTTTTGCCACAGCAGAACTCTGCTTTCAGAGAGGAGAGCTTTGTCCCAAATCACTGGGGTTTTCCTCCATATTGTCAGAGATCTGAGGAGAGTGCCCTCTCTACAGACACCACATTGACACACTAGCATTTCTCAGCCCAGGATGACCACCCAAGAAAGCTACCCAGATTCAAGGAGGTCAAAGCAAGAGTGATAATCCTCTGAATGGTAACTTGGTTCCCATATGATCTTCAGGCCAGAGGTTTTTGAGGCAGCCATGCAGCAGCCACTGCAGCCACAACTGCCATGGCTCAGCCACCTCTCACCCTGGAGTCAGTGATCTGATTGTGGCCTTCCTTTCCAACAGAGTTCCATGACTGACCTTTTACTTTCTTTTTGGTGTTTATGGGTTGGAAAGTCTGTAAACCACCACAGCTTCTGGTGATCTACTCTCTGGCTGCTACTGCCTCACAGGGACTAAAACCACATGGCTAATGTAGGACTGTGCTAGCTATTAACAAATAGTTTTATTTAATCTTCATTGGTTAGACGCTCATCTTTTCATTTTTGATTCTAGACACCAAAATATTTAAAGCATTACCTTTAGTCATAAAATCTAGAAGCAATGTAGAAGTCCATTGTTTGGGGGAGAGACTAAGCAAATTCTGGCAAATAACCATAATTAAGAGCTTCGTAGAGTAGATGATATAGTGCTAGATTTGGAATAAGAAAGAAATAAAAAAGTCTTGAACACTTCCTCAGACATTTATCAGCTGTGTGATATTGAACAAGCTACCTTTTCTCAACATCAGTTTCCTCATCTATAAGATAAGACAAATAACAATACCTATTTTACAGGGAGGTGGCAAGAATCATATGAGATAGACATGTGCCTCACTTTGTCAACACTAAAATGTATTAATATTAGCTGCAATAGATTATTAACATGCCAAGTAATATCAAAAGTGATGAATGCAGGGGCAGTCAAGATGGCAGAATAGAAACAAGAGTTTTCCACAGCTCCAGCTTCCCAATTCACCAATCCATGTAAAAGGGGACTCTGAACAAACTTTGGAGCTACAGAATCCACAAAGTCACACAGAGAAGCTAACCTCCCACTGAGGACAGTCCAGTAGCCAGGCAAGGAACAGCCAGCTCGACACTCTGGGAGCCAAGCTCAGGCCCACATGAGTCATGAGTCAGAGGATTTAGCCCCAGGGCAGATTGACCAGCAGCCAGCTTAAAGAACTTCAGAACACCAGCTTCTGTGGTATTTCCAGAACTGCCAACACATAGATGCCAAGGACAAAGTGAGAGGTAAGTGCCCTGTGGACTTTGGGACTAGTGGGAAGAGAGTGTTTGCTTTTTCCCCTAGGGCAAGAAGCTGCTGAGATGCTCTGGTGAAGGGAGTGCCACATTGTAGCTTCAGCTCTTGGCCTGCAGACTGTGGGGGGACCAGGTGACTAGTCAGGGCGTAATCGCTCTTGCTTTACCCTTCTTAGATCTGGATTGCAGTCTGGGATGGTGTGACCAGGTTGGGTTCTTGGGGTGTGTGACCAGCTTTCCAGAGTGTGTGGAGGCTTCAGAGAGGGCACCCAACTAATAGAAAACCCCAGCATTTGGTATGGAAGGTTCCCTGGCTGGTGGCAGAATCCTACTGTGGAAACAAGCCCAAAAGGCAAGTAATTTAGTGGCAACATGCCTAGCCAAAGGAAAGAAAAGAAACAGAAAAATTCAAAATTAGACTCCTATTTTGGCGGCATGGAGGATCAAAGCATGGGACAGAAAGAGGACTGGGAGGTCAGAACTTCTGCACCAAAAGCCCCAAATGAAAATATGAGCTGATTACAGGCCACAGAGGACCTTAAGAAGCAGACAAGAGAACTGGAAGAAAAATTGGGAAGAGAAATGAAAAAGATGCAAGAAAAGTATGAAATGAGAGTCAACAGCCTGACTGAGGAAAATAGCACCTTAAAAATAGACTAACTCAAATGGCAAAAGAGGCTCAAAAAGGCAATGAGGAGAAGAATGCCTTAAAAAGCCGAATTTGCCAGATGGAAAAAGAATCTCAAAAGCTCACCGAGGAAAATTATGCCTTCAGAATTAGACTGGAGCAAATGGAAGCTAGTGACTTTATGAGAAATCAAGATGCTGTTAAACAGATCCAAGCAATTGAAAGAATAGAAGGCAATGTGAAATATCTCATGGGAAAAACCACTGACCTGGAAAATAGATCCAGCATTGATAATCTAGAAATTATTGGACTACTGGAAATCCATGATCAAAGCAAGAAACTAGAAACCATCCTTCAAGAAATTCTCAAGTAAAATTGCCCTGATGTTTTAGATCCAGAGGGCAAAATAGAGGTTGAAAGAATCCACCAATCACTTCCTGAAAAAGATCCCCAAAAGAAAACTCCTAGGAATATTATAGTCAGGTTCCCAAATTCCCAGATCAAGGAGAAAATATTACAAGCAGTCAGGAAGAAACAATTTGAATATTGTGGAAATGCAATCAGGATAGCACAGGACCTGGCAGCTTCTACACTGAGGGACTGAAGGGCTTGGATTATGATATTCCAGAGGGCAATGGAGCTGGGATTAAAACCAAGAATCACCTACCCAGCTAAACTGAGTATCATGTTTCAGGGGAAAATATGGTCATTCAGTGGAATAGAGGACTTTCAAGCATTCTTGATGAAAAAACCAGAGTTGAATAGAAAATTTGACATTCAGATACAAGAAGCAAGAGATGTTTGAGAAGGTAAACAGGGGAAAGAAATCATAATGGACTTATCAAAGTTGAACTGTTTATATTCCTGTATGGAAAAATGATCATTGTAACTGATGAAAGTTTTCTCATTATGAAAATAGTTGAAGAAGGATATATGGGCATATGTGAATGTGTCTATATATGTTTACAGGTATACATAGATAGAGGGCAAAGTCAAATTTAATAGGAAGGGATGATACTTAAAGGTAAAGTTAAGAAGTGAGAGGAATATAGAGAGAGGAGATGGGGAGAGATGGAATTGGATAAACTATGTCATATAGAAGAGTCAAGGGAAATGGTTGGAAGGCAGGGGGAGAACAGGAAGGCAAAGAGGCAAAACCGTATTCTCATTGAATTTGGATCAGGGAGAGAATGACATACATACTAAATAGGATATTTCACCCTACAGGAGAGTAGTGGGGAAGGGAATGAGAGGGGGGATGATGGAGGGTAGTGTAGGCTGGGGGGAGGGAAGTTGGAAGCACATACTTTTAAAAAGGGAGAAGATAAAAGTAGGGAATAGACCAAGTGAGAGGTGGTATAGGAGGGAGGGAAATATAGTCAGTCTTTTACAACATATCTACTATGATAATATTTTGCATAGTTATACATGTACAACATGTACTGAAATGCTTATATTCCCAGTAAGGGTGGGTGACAAGGGAGGATGGAAATTAATCTGGAATGTGAAGTTTTAAAATCAAATGTTTAAAAATATGTAAATACTATTATTAATAATATTTTACATATAATTGGGAAATAAGATATACAAACTTTTGGGTACAGAGATTCACCTTGCCCTACTGGAAAAGTCAAAGGGGGTAAGGGAGAAGATATGAAAGAGAGCAGATTGGATGAGGGGACAGCCTGTGGGAGTGCTGTTCTGGGTTGGTGGGTAGGGGGAAAATGGGGAAAAAATTGTAACTCAAAATATGTCAGAAATGAATGATATAAACCAGAAGTTAATAAAGCAGTTGGGGAAAAAGTGATGAATGCAAAGAATTATTCAGGAAAGACTTATGTGAAGTGATATAAAGTAAATAAAACAGAAACACTAAAAATACAATCAATGTCTATGACCATGTAAATAGAAAGGACAAAACAATTGAAATAAAATTATATGAAACTCCCCATGCCAAAGAAGAGATATAAGAAGACCCTTTCCTTTACTTCCTTGCAAAAATAAGGCATGGGTACAGAAGACTATATAGAATTTCAAAGTTTTCCCCAAGATTTCATTTAGTTTGCAGATTTTTTTCTTCTCTCTTTTTGATCCTTTTCAAATGGTAGATACCTCTGTGTTAGGGCCTGAGAATGGATACATTTGAAAATATAGGTGATATAGAAACAAAGAATATCAATATTTATTCTTTTTAAAAGGATGTGTAAGATTCTGGAGGGGTAGAGTTTTTTTGTTTGTTTGTTTTTGTTTTTTGGTTTTTTTTTTTTTCATTTAGATCCCCACTGCTTAGTCCAATGCCTGGAACAAAGTAAGAATTTAAGAACTTTTTCATTAATTATTTAGGTAAGTAAATAATTCATACTTATCATAATTGCAGATTACTTAAAGTTAGAAAGGATAGCTGATACAATGGATAAAAGGTAGGACCCCCAAAGCTTTTCATATACTGGAATGATGGGTCAAATATAATATGATGACATTTAATAGGGTTAAATATAAATTCCTATACCTGAGGGGAAAAAAATCACAAATACTTTATAGGGGAGGCATGAGAACTAAAAAGGTTATTCTAAATGATGGATATGGTACTCCTTCTCTATTCTACCTTGGTCAGGCCATGTTGTGTTCAATTTTGAGAGCAATGTTTCAGTAAAGACATTGAAAAGCTGGGTCATGCCTATGGGAATTCAAGGATGACAACAAGGCAACTGAAAAACCTGTCTCATGAGAAAGTGTTGAAGAAAATGAAAATGTTTAACTAGGAAAAGAGAAGAGTTGGTAGGGGGTTGGTTAAAATCTTTTTTTCAATATATGAGAAGTTCTATTAAGGAAAAGAAACTGTAATTTGACACCAGAAAGCACAGCTGGGAGCACTGGGTAGAAATTAGACATAAACTGATTTCATTTGGTATATGAGAAAGTTTTCTATGAGAGCTTTCCAAAAGTGGAATGGGCTGCTTTAGGAAGTAGTTGGCTCTCTGTTATTGGAAGTTTCTGAGCAGACTTTGGATGATTTCATCAAGTATAGCAGATTCCCGCCCCCCCCCCCCCCGCCCATATACATTGACTTAGTCTCTGTCATCCCTTATGGCTCTTTGACTCTGTAAAGTGTTTAGTTTCAGCAACAATATTCAGGTTGTCCTGACGGGTTAATTCTGCAATTATTCCATTTAGTTTTGAATGATTCTTTAGCTTCTATGTCTTGCATTAGGCCCTGACTATGTTCATTCCATGTTTTCTAATTTTTTATTTTGAAGGGAGTTGGGAGGAAAGGGGTTTATATTGACTATGCTCATGGATGGATCATTTTCCCTTACTTCATTTGGTCTCTACTTGTCCCAGCATCTGTTTTTTGGACTAACTATGGACCTGATTATGGATGGTAGGCCTCTGCTCTGGTGTATCATATGGGGATTGTTTATGACATTTGGTAGAAAGGATTTCTCATATAATATGATTTGTTGTAAGCAGGGTAGCAAAGCTTTGATACAACAAGCCATCTGCTAGGACATGGAAGTAGCCTTGTTTCAAAGAATTGGATACCATAATGGTATTTGTTCAAGAGATTTAGCTATTATGTCCTCCTGCAGCAATTATGCAAGTTGGGTTAAAGGTCTTCCCTAGAAGTTAGGATTTTTTTCCCCCAGAACAATACGTATCATCCCAGTTTCACATCAATGCCAGAATGTAGCAAAAAAAGATTTTTTTAAACAACCTGATTCCTTTACAGATGATTACATGGAGATATAGTGTGCCCCAGGGTTCCTGAGGATTAAGATTCATTCTGTTGAATCTGGAGTCTACTCTGTAAGTACAGTTTAGTTTGGGAATTGATTTAGCTCCACAAATGTCTTCCAAACTATGGTAAAACTGAGAACAGATCTTTCTACCCAAAGTGAACTTAATTGAGAGGCAGAATGATAAAGTGGTACCTGAGGAAGAGTTCTGGCTGCTTGTATGCCCTTGGGTAAATCAACTTATCTCTGAGAGACACAATTTCCTCATCCTCAAAACTGGAGGGTAAAAGTAGATTATGACTAATTTCTACATAACTCTAAAGAAAGAACATCCATATAATTGTGGCTTTGTATACATTAAGTGTTATAGTGGACAGAACAGTTGCTCTGAATTCAGATGACTAGTTCAAAACCCACTTTTGATGTTTAATATCTATGTGACCTTGGACAAGTCAGGTTTTCTGACTATACCTTAGTTGCTTCACCTATAAAATGAAGAAGTTGGATTAGATAACTTCTGAAATTCCTTCTAGACATAGATATATGATTCCATGATTTATTTTATTTATCTAAATATTGAAGTATCTATGATTTATCTTTTATCCTCTATTTTCTCTTTCCTTCCTTCCTTCATTCCTCCCATCCTTCCTTCTTTCCTTTCCTTTCCTTCTTTCCCTCCTTCCTTCCTTCCTTCTTTCATTCCTTCCTCCCTTTCTTCCTTCCTTTCCTTCTTTCTTTCCTTCTTCCTTCCTTCCTTAATATTCAGTATTAAGTTTTTGACTTTTTATAATGATTTTTGTTTTCCTAGAAGTATCATATTTCTCAAAATAACTAATAAAGACAAATTTGGACTTGGTCAAGTTGTCCAAACACATGAGTTTCGAAGGGATACCTGGGCTTATTACCTTAAAATGACTTTAAGTAAGTCATTTTAATCTCCCCAGGTCTCTGTTTTATGATTGTAAAATGTGCTAGTGTTCAATGGCAGACCTAATTCTCTATCTATGAACTCATGAGTATAAAAAAATTGTTCAACAGCTTGGAGCACTAGGCTTTTAGGTTCTGAGGATACTGGTGTGACTTGCTCTTCAAACCCACTGAATCTGTCGCAAAGCTTCAAAGTGCTGACAGTATGTTATATGGGACAGTAACTCTCTCTTCTTATTAAACTCCCCTTTGCGTTCTGTACTGTGTATAGGCCTGTAATAGTGGCACAGCATTCTGCTGTGAGTGGCTCAATGTTTTCCTTTGCTATAGTGCTGAATCAACTAATTGTTCTGTATTACTTCTACCTCTGATATTGGTGATGATAGTGAGGTTTCTACATATAAGCAAATATATATCAAAGTTCTAGACTTTAACCAGACCCCTACCTATGAGGGGGGGATGAGATGGTTGGTGATGATTAGTCTTGCTTATTTTACTTTTCTTTCCTCTCTTCTCTCCAGGGAAATATGTTTAGAGATTCCATCCTTACTTGGCACCCCCCAAAAAAGACTACAGGCTGTTAGATAGTTAATCCATTATCCTCATAATGATGTCCATTCTCATTACATACATAACCTTTTTGTTACTTTCCCTCCTTCATGACTCTGCTTGATAGTTCATATTAAATTCTATTTAATTTATCTGCATAAAAATGTTTTGGGAGAGACTGAGATTTGCATTTGGCCTCAATCCATAGAGATCCTTTAAATTTTATTCATTTACTTCTCACAGGTCAGATAAATTGATTAATGTGCTTTGAGAGGAGGGGCTAATGGCAAAGATATACTCGTGTCTCCCACTGTAATTTTTAATCCCAGAAGAATGTAAACTTCTCTACAACAGGGAAAATTTTCTATATTTTTAGTCTCCATGTTTCCTCATTTAAAACAGCACCTTGCACATACTACATATTTTATAAAATGTTGTTGAATTAAATCAAGGATATGTTTAAGATAGCCCTGATATAAGTGGTTTTTAATACTACTCTGATCTAGGAATAGGGTGATATATCATTGTTAATGCCACAAGAAGACAGAAGCTTCTTATTTTTTTTCCATCTTGGTTTTTTCTTATCACAGTGATTTCTCTGTCACTTTCTCCCTATTCTTTTACAACATTACTAAGCTCTTCTGGCTGAACCAAGAAGAAAGAGAGAAGATGGAGAGAATTATATATTGAAAGAATATGGAGAATAGTAAGCATGATAATGTCACGCTTAACTTTTCTTTTGGCATTGCTCTGCTTCCTTCTACCTTTGTAAAGAAAAGAAATTAGAAGATTTCCCCCATGAAAAGGAGAGAAAAAGAAAACAACTAGAACACCTACAGTAACGTTATTACTTCCCATAAAAATGTCTTCCAGTTTCTTATGTAATTAGGTAGCAATATATATATAGGAAACTCGCAGGGAAATTTCTGGTATCCCTTTGTTTCCCTCCCCACGTTGGATGGCCATGGTACTAAAAGCCTTTAAAATAAGACATCTGAGTTGTTTATGTCTTTTAATATTTTTATCTCAGTCTCCTTTAAGAGCTACTTCAAACTCTATTATTCTCCTTGGTATGCTGGGTTTTGTTTCTGCTTTGTTGCTCAAATTGTCTTTTCTCTTTGGCCAGGTCAACCCTATCAGTCAACAAATAAGTATTTATTTGCTGAGCACCTTTTGCATTGGTAGAGCACTGTGGGGGTTATAGAAATATGATGAATCGTCCCCATTCCTAAAGAATTTACAATCTAGTTTGAGCAATTAAGATAATAAACATGATACAGGAAACAATGAGAATTCATAATTAAGTGTTCAACTCTGGGAGTATATAGTATAAGTGTTCAAGAAGATGGGAGGAAGATTAGGGAGTGTCAAAGAAGCTTCATGGATGAAGAGATAGCAAGTTATGATTTGGTTAAGTAGAGAGATAAAAGAAAAGAACCAAAACATAAATATCCATTAGTGTTGTACATTCAGGAAAGCTAATATAAACTTAAGCCATATTAAGATTGGCGTGGTGTCCAAGATAGAAAGATAGATAGTCCCACTATGCTCTTACCGGGTCATACTACATATACATGGATGTATTTAGCTTTTAGATTCACATTTTAAGAAATAAATTGATAAACATGTGAGCATTAGAGAGAATTCAGATGAGATGATGAAGGGTCTTGAGATCATATCAACAGAGATCAGTTGAATAGGATAGATAGACATTTAGAGTACTCATAACAACTTATACTATAGTGTCAATGAAATAATTTCAGGAATGAATGGATTATTGACAGTGTCAAATGGATTAGAGAGGTCAAGGGCAAAAAGGATGATGGGAAGGTCTTTGGACTTGCCAAAAAAAAGGTGAATTTATTCATTATCTTAAAGAACTCAATTTCATTAGAGTGTAGAAAGAAACAAGATTTCAAGGAATTCAGTGCAGAATGGAGCATTTCAAAAACAAAGATATAAAAATTGCTCCATTAAGAATTTTTTAGTGAAAGGAAGGGGGAAAATGGGATGACATTTAGGATACAGATAAGTCAAGAGAGATTAATTTCAGTGTAGGAGAGAATATGTCAATGTTTTTATGATGAAGGTAAAAGACTTTTATTGTAGACAGGAAGTGCTAATTCCATATCAAAATAATATAGCTTTATATCCTCTCTCAGGAACCCCAAGCAACTGCTTTCCTTTTTATTTTTATTTTATTTTATTTTTTTTTGTTTGCATGTGTTAAGTGTTTGAGGTTGCATCCAAATTCAGGTCCTTCTAACTCTAGGGCCAGCATTCTACTCACTGCGCCACCTAGCCGCCCCATCAAGCAACTGATTTCCAATGAGTTAAACAGAATACTATATTTCAGCAAATAAAAGATCACCAATAATTTTGGCAAAATCGTTTGAGTTGAATGATGATGTCAGAAGCTGTGTTGCAAGGGCTTAAGATAAAAGGAGATAAAGTAGATATAATAAGTGAAGACAGTTTTTTGCCCCCTAAGAGTTTTACTATGGAAAAGAGAACAAATATGGGGCAATAACTTAAAGGCTTAAATGCTTGGACTGAAGGGTTTTCTCTTAAGGCTATGGGAAAGCTTGGATATTTGTAGGCAACTGGAAAGGATCTGGCTAATGGGGAAATGAAGCATAGAAAGGAGGGATAATTGCTGTAGCAATCTACCACATGAAGTGGGAGGGAACTGAAAGGTATAAATACAGCTAATGGGTTCCTCAGAGAGCAAGAGATGCTGGAGCAAAGATGGAGAGAATGAGGAATAACCTGAAGGAGTTCTGAGATGTAGAGGAAAAGAAAAGAAGAGTTTGTATAGATTTGCTTCTTGTCTTCTCCCTTAGATGGTTACCTCCTTGAGGGAATGGAAAACTGACATAATTTTTGCCTATTTTTATATCCCCAACACTCAGTACAATGAATGACAAATAGTAGGCACTTAAATATGTATCAACTAACTGTGGTCATTCGATTGCCAGTTGGTTAACCCTTTACCCCCTTACGTTAAAATCATAAACATGATACAGGACTCGCACAGGGTTACCTTCATAGCTTTCCAATTCCAGTGGGCTGAGAGGTGGTCTGACTTGAGAAAGAGGCATTGAGATATTTTCTGTTTAATGCATTTTCCTGATATTTACCTTTCACTCCAATTTTTAGTAAATTATTCCTTTCAACAGTTCTGTGATATATATCAAGTGATAAATACTAACTCATTGTTTGTGATGATGGTGGGGGATTTTGAGAGGAAAAGTAGAAGAGTATATTAATAATTGGAGTATACATTATATGAACTAGGCCCGAATACTTAGATAAAATAGAAAATGACATTGTATAAAGCTATTCTCAAAGAAGAAGGAATTAGATCCTTTGAAAAAAGCAGCAGCATGTAACACATGTAATGATAGCATATATGCAAGGATGCTGTCAAAGGACGGATCACTAAATAAAATCATATGAAAAGATGAGTAGTGGCAGTTGGTAATTCTCAATTAGATATGACAGTGGTTTCTTGATAAGATGAAAACAATATAGAAGTATGTTGTTTTTCTGGGGCATGTATCAAGGATGTGACAGAAAACCTACCAAGAGATGCCAAACCAACTAAATTCTTCCTAATGTTAGTCATTTACATGGGCACAAATGATACTGCCAGAAGGAGTTAAGCAAGTATTGTTAAAAAATTAAGAAGTCTCCAGAGATTGTGGAAATGACAGAATGCTAAGACACAGATGCCCTAAAATTATTTCATAGGCTTAGAGAAGCACCATTCAACTAGGTCATAGAACGAATCACCTTCAAACTCTCCTTTTAACTTAGGGATATACCAAAGGAGCTTGAGAGTCCCATGTAAATGCTGGGATAGTCAGATAGGTCAGGTTAAGATAAAAGTGTAGCAGGCTGTTACCCCTGGAGTTTACGAGGACAGTTACCAGCACTCATTATTTGAGCAGGCAAAACCTCAGATGAGTGTTAGGTCCTCCCCACCCCCCACCTTCCTGAGATCAGTGGCTATATGAGAACTATTTTCAAAAATTTTATGAGACTTTACCTTAGCACTTAAGTCTGCCAGGGTCTGAACCATCCTAAAACACAGAATAAGCCAAATGGAAAAAGAGATACAAAAAATTACTGGAGAAAATAACACCTTTAAAGAACAAAATTGGCCAAATGGGAAATAAAAAAAAAGGTATCAAAGATCATTGAATAAAATAATTCCTTAAAAATTAGAATTGGGAAAATGGAAGCTCATGACTCCATGAGACATTAAGAAATGATAAAACAAAGTGAAAAGAATGAAAAATAAAGTGATTAAACATTTCATAAAAAAAAACTGACCTGAAAAATTGTTCAAGAAGACATAATTTAAAAATTATTGGATGATTTGATAGCCATGATTAAAGAAAGAACTTAAATATTATATTGCAAGAATATAATAAAGGAAATATGATAAATTATTATTATAATTACTATAAGCATGATACAGGAAAACTGCTCTATCATAAAATTAGAAAGTACAATGCAAATTGAAGGAATGTACCAATTACCATCTAAAAGAGATCCCCAAATTGAAAACTCCCAGGAACACTATAGTCAGATTATAGAATCCCAAGTCAAAGATAAAATACTTCTCTTTTTTGGGGGGGAAATAAAGAAACTATGATAATATTGTGGAGCCACAGTCAGGATCACACAAGATTTAGAAGCTACAAGTTAAAGAAGTAGAGGTTTTTGAATATGATTCTCCAGAAGGCAAAAGACCTAGAGTTAGAACTGAGAATAACCTACCCAGAAAAACTGAGTATAATTTTTTTTTAAAGCAATTGGGGTTAAGTAACTTGCTCAAGGTTACATGGCTAGTCATTATTTATGTGTGGGTGCTCATTTTCTGAGACCGGATTTGATGTCGGGTCATCCCAACTCCAAGGCCAGTGCTCTTACTCACTGCACCACCTAGCCGCCCCTTTAGGGCAATTGGGGTTAAGTAACTTGCCCAAGGTTACACAGCTAGGTTTTTTGTTTGTGTGGATTTGATTGTGTGGATTGTCTGAGGCCGGCTCCGAACTCAGGTCCTTCTGACTCCAGGGCCGGTGCTCTATTGAGTATAATTTTTTAAGGGAAAAAATGGATATTCAATGAAATAAAAAACACTCAGGCATTCCTGGTGAAAAAATACAAGTGCTGAATAGAAAATTAAATCTAGATAAAATAGAAAAGAGAAGTATGAAAAGATAAAAATTATAGGGACATCATAAAGGATTTAATAAGGTTTAACTGTGTGTATTTCCATATGGGAAGATGATACATGTGACTTCTAAGAACTTTATAATTATTAGGAAAGTTAGAAGGAATTGACATAGAAAGATGGTATGGGTGTGTGTTAATTATGTTTCGATAATGTAAAATAAAATGAAGGGGTGGGAAAGAAGAGTGCCCTGAGGGAAGGGAGAAAGGTGAGGAAGAATGGGGAAAATGATATATTCTCTCATAAGGAAGTCACACAAGGAAGACCTCTTATAGAGGAAAGGAAAATCATGGTGAAGGGGATGGATAATGCTTAAACTTAACTTTCACCTAAATTATTCAAAGAGTTATGTATGTGTACTCAACTAGATGTAAAATAAATATATTACCTAACAGAGAAGAAGGAATTAAAGGGGATTAGAGAAAGCAGAGGGGTGATAAAGGATGGCAATGATAAGAAGGAAATCAAATTTGAGAGAGAGGTGGGAGGGGAGAGAGAGACAGAGAGAGAGAGAGACAGAGAGAGAGAGACAGAGAGAGAGAGAGGCAGAGAGAGAGATTGAGAGAGAGACAGAGAGAGAGAGACAGAAAGAGAGAGAGAGACAGAGAGAGAGAGACAGAGAGAGACAGAGAGAGAGAGAGAGAGAGAGAGAGAGAGAGAGAGAGAGAGAGAGAATAGGATGTAGAGAAACGCATAGTTAGGAAGAATATCTGTGAATATGAATAGGAAATGGAAGCAGATTGCAGAATTGATTAGAAACCGGAAGCCAACAATATGCTGTTTACAAGGAACACACTTGAAACAGAGTCACATACAGAATTAAGATAGGGTGATGGAGAAGAGTTTATTATGCTTTTGCTGAAGTTAAGACAAAAAGGCGGGGGTAACAATCATGATTTCAGATGAAGTAAATGTAAAAAACAGGCCAAATTAAAAGGAACAAGCAGGGAAACTACATCTTGCCAAAAGGGACCATGGATGATGAAGAAATATCAATACAAAATATTTATGTCCCAAATGGCATAGCATACAAATTCTTAAAATGCATTTTTATGAATTATAGAAATAAATGGGCAGTAAAATTTTACTGGTGTAGGATTTGAACTTTCCCCTCTTAGAACTGGATAAATTTAATTATAAAATAAATAAGAATGAATTTAAGGAGATGAACATAATTTTAGAAAAGTTATGTATGATAGATCTCAGAAGACTTTTGAATGGGAACACAATGGAGCATATTTTTTCTCAATTGTACCTGGAACTTTCACAATAATTAACAATATATTAGGGAATAAAAATCTCACAAAAATGCAGAAAAGCAGAACTATTAAATGCACTTTTTAAAGACCATAGTACAATGAAAATTACATTCAATAATGGGCAATGGAAGCCTAAATAAAAAAAAAATTAATTGAAAGAAAAATAATATAATCTTAAAGAATGGGTGTGTCAAATAACAAATCACAGAAATTATCAATAACTTCATTAAAGAAATTGACAACAAGGAGATAATATACGAAAAATTGTGAGAATATAGCTAAAGCAGTATTCAGGGTGAAAATTGATACCTCAAAATGTGTACAACAATAAGAGAGAGAAAGGACAGATCAATGAATAAGGCATGCAACTAATAATATAAAATAAAAAAATCAAGTAAATACTAAAATGCAAATTCTAAAAATCAAATGAGATATTAACAAATATGAAAATAAGAAACCATTGACCTAAGAAATAAAAGTAGAAATTGGCCCATAAAAAAGAAATGAAACAGATAAACCATTGGTTAAATTGTTTTAAAAATATGCCAATTTACAAGTAATGAAAACCAAAAGGATGAATACACTACAAAAGAAAATGAAATGAAAACAATTATCTGAAGCTATTTTGCTCAGTTATATGTCAATAAATTTGACACTTCATATGAAATTATTGATTGTTTATGTAAAATATAATTACCCAGATTAGCAGAGGAGAAAATTTTATTTAAAAAAGAAAGAACAGGGGAGTGGAGTCCAGATGGCAGAGTAGAAACAGCACTTCCACAGAGCTCTCGCCCACACCACTTCAAAATAAAAGGGGGACTCTGAATGACCTCTGAAGCTCCAGAACCCACAAAATGACACAGAGAACCTAACTTCTTGCTGAGCACAGCCCAGCAGCCCAGAAGGGAGCGGCCAGCACAGCACTCTGGGAGCTGAGCCCAGGCCCTCATGAGTCAGAGGTTTTAGCCCCAAGGCGGCCTGACCAGCAGCCTGCTAGAGGGAACCCAGAACACCAGCAGCTGTGGTGTTTCCAGAATTATCAACACATAGATGCCTAGAACAAAGTGAGAGGTCATTGCCCTATGGACTTTGGTACTGGTTGAGAGAGCAGGTTAGCTTCTTCCCCTGGGGGGAAGAAGCAGCTGAGCAGCCAGCTCAGCTTGCATCACATTGCCAAGTTGCAGCTTCAGCTCCTGGCCTTCAAACTGTAGGGGAATCCAGTGATCAGTCTGGGGGGTAATTGCTCTTGCTTTACCATTCTTGGACCTGGATTGCAGTTTGGGGTGGAGGTCTTGGGGTGTGTGACCAGCTTGCCAGAGTATGTGGGGGCTTCAGAGAGGCCACCCAACTAATACCTCTGGCAGTTTGGAGAGCCCCAGCATTTGGGATGGACGCTCCCCTGGCTGGTGGCAGAGTCCTACTGTGGCAACAAGCCCAAAGGGCAAGTAATTGAGTGGCAACATGCCTAGCCAAAGGAAAGAAAATCAGCAGAAAAATTCAATATTAGACTCCTATTTGGGGGGCAAAGAGGATCAAAGCATGGAACAGTAGGAGAACTGTGAGGTGAGAAATCCTTCACCAAAAGCCCCCAATGAAAACACAAGCTGGTTACAGGCCATAGAGGACCTTAAGAAGCAGATAAGAGAAGTGGGGGGGGGGATTGGGTAGAGAAATGAGAAATATGCAAGAAAAGTATGAAATGAGAGTCAACAGCCTGACTGAGGAAAATAACACCTTAAAAATAGACTAACTCAAATGGCAAAAGAGACTAAAAAAGGCAATGAGGAGAAGAATGCCTTAAAAAGCAGAATTTTCCAGATGGAAAAAGAATCTCAAAAGCTCACTGAGGATAATCATTCCTACAGAATTAGACTGGAGCAAATGGAAGGTAGTGACTTTATGAGAAATCAAGATACTATTAAGCAGATCCAAACAAATGAAAAAATAGAAAACAATGTGAAATATCTCATAGGAAAAAACACTGACCTGGAAAATAGATCCAGGAGAGATAATTTAAAAATTATTGGACTACCTGAAAACCATGATGAAAGAAAGAATCTTGATATCATCCTTCAAGAAATTCTCAAGGAAAATTGCCCTGATGTTTTAGAATGAGAGGGCAAAATAGAGGTTGAAAGAATCCACCCATCACCTCCTGAAAAAGATCCCCAAAAGAAAACTCCTAGGAATATTCTCACCAGGTTCCAAAATTCCCACATCAAGGAGAGAATATTACAAGCAGCCAGGAAGAAACAATTTCAATATTGTGGAAACACAATCAGGATAGCGCAGGATCTGGCAGCTTCTACATTGAGGGATCAAAGGGCATGGAATATGATATTCCAGAGGGCAATGGAGCTGGGATTAAAACCAAGAGTCACCTATCCAGCAAAACTGAGTATCATGTTTCAGGGGAAAATATGGTCATTCAATGCAATAGAAGACTTTCAAGCATTCTTGAGGAAAAAAACCAGAGTTGAATAGAAAATTTGACATTCAGATGCAAGAAGCAAGACATGCTTGAGAAGGTAAACAGGGAAAAGAAATGATAAGAATATTATCAAAGTTGGACTATTTACATTCCTACAGGCAAAAACGATAACTGTAACTGATGAAACTTTTCTCAGTATGAAAATAGTTGAAGAAGGATATATGGGCATATGAATACATATGTGAATGTGTGTATATATGTTTACAGGTATACATAGATAGAGGACACAGGTCAAATTTAATAGGAAGGGATGATACTTAAAAGGTGAAATTAAGAGGTGAGAGAGGAATATAATGAGAGGAGATGGGGAGAGACAGAATGGGGTGAACTATCTCATATAGAAGAAGCAAGGGAAAATGGTTACAAGGGAGGGGAAGAACAGGAAGGCAAAAAGGCAAAACCTTATTCTCATTGAACTTGGATGAGGGAACAGAATGAGATAGATACTAAATAGGGTTTCTCAACCTACAGAAGAGTAGGGGAGAAGGGGATGAGAGGGGGTTCAATGGAAGGGAAAGCAGGCTTGGGGGGGGGGAGTTGGAAGCACCCACTTTTGCAAAGGGACACAACCAAAGTGGGGAGTGGACCAGGTGGGAGGTGGGATAGGAGGGAGGGAAATATAGTCAGTCTTTTGCAATATATCTACTATAGTAATGTTTTGCATAGCTACACATGTACAGTATATACTGAGTTGCTTATCTTCCGTTTAAAACCAAATTTCTTTAAAATACATAAATGCTATTATTAATACTGTTGTGCATATAATTGGGAGATAAGATGTGCATGTATTGGAGCATGAGGATTCACCTTGTGCTACTGGAAAATTCAAAAGGTGTATGGAAGAAGAGATGGGAGAGAGCAGATTGGATGAGGGGATATCCTGTGGGACTGTTATTTTGGGGTGGTAGGCAGGGGGAAAATGGGGAAAAAGTTGTTACTCAAAATGTGACAGAAATGAATGATGTAAACCAGAAGTTAATAAAGCATTTGAAAAAAATGAAAACAAAAAAGAAAGAAAAAGAATAGAAAAAAGAACAAAAATTTGACAGTCAAGAAATAAAACAACTGGGCAAAGCTAAGATGGTTGCATAGAAACAGGAAAACTCCACATGCTCCCTCCATAACCACCTCAAATACCTATAAAAATGACACTAAACAAACTTTAAGGCTACAGAACCCACAAAGTTACAGAGAGAAATAAACTTCCTGCTGAAGACAGCCCAGCAGGCTGGCAGGACGGGTCCATTGCAGCATGCTGGGAGCAGAGCCCAGCCCTGCATGAGTCCTCAATTTTAGCCTTAGGGCATCCCAACCAGCCACAGCTGCATGGACTTTGAGGGAGTTCATCACCAGCAGCTTCGGTGGTTTCCAGAATTATTAACCCATAAATGGCAAAAACAAAGTGAGAGGTCAGTGTAGACTTTGTCGGAACAGAGGGTCTGGGAGTGCAGTTTGGCTCTCCCCCCATGAAGGGAGAAGCAGCTGAGGTGTGGTGGTGGCCACCACATGGCTGCTTTAGAGCTCCTGGCCTGCATATTGTAGGGTGTCCAAGCAACCAGTCTGAAGGGTAATGGCTCTGGCTTTAACCTGCTTGCATCTGGATTGCTGTCTAGGGTGTAGGTCCTGGGGTGAGCGACCAGTGGGCCAAGGTGTCTGGCACCTTCAAAGAGGGCAGCCGACTAACACTTCTGGCAGCTGAGAAAACCCCAGTGATTTTGGACAAAACCCTCCTTTCTGGAAGCAGAGTTATACTGTGGCAAAAAGCTCAAAAGTGAAGTAGTAGAGTGGCAACATGAGCAAGCAAAGGAAGCAAAGCAAGCACAGCAATCAGATTTTGATTTCCTTTTTGGGGGGACAAAAAAGGATGAAAGCATGGCACATGAGGAAGACCACAAAGTCAGAACTCCTGCACCAAAAGCTTCCAAGAAAAATATAAATTCATTACAGGCCATAGAGGAGCTTAAGAAGGATTTTGAAAACCAAATGAGAGAAGTAGAGGAAAAATTGGGAAGGGAAATGAGAAGGATGAAAGAAAATAATGAAAAGACAGTCAACAACCTGACTGAAGAAGATGACACCATGAAAAATAAACTAACTCAGATGGCAAGGGAGGCTCAGGGAGCCAATGAGGAAAAGAATGCCTTAAAAAGCTGAATCTGCCAGTTGGAAAAAGAATCTCAAAAGCTCATTGAAGAGAATAATTCCTTTAGAATTATACTGGAGCAAATGAAAGCTAGTGACTTTATGAGAAATCAAAAATTATTAAACAGATCCAAACAAATGAAAAAATACCTCATTGGAAAAACAACTGACCTGGAAAATAGATCCAGGAGAGATAATTTAAAAATTATTGGACTGAAAGCCATCATCAAAGAAAAACCCTAGAAATCATCCTTCAAGAAATTCTCAAAAAAATTGCCCCGATATTTAAGAACTAGAGGGCTAAATAGTGGTTGAAAGAATCCAACAATCACCTCTTGAAAAAGATCTAAAAAAGAAAACTCCTAGGAATATTATAACCAGGTTCTTGATTTCCCATATGAAGGAGAAAATATTATAAGCAGCAAAGAAGAAACAATTTGAATATTGTGGAAATACAATCAGAATAACACAAGATCTGGTAGCTTCTACACTGAGGGATTGAAGGGCAAGGAATATGATATTCCAGAGGTCAAAGGAGTTGGGATTGTAACCAAGAATCACCTACCCAGCAGAACTGAGTATTATTTTTCAGGGGAAAATATGGTCATTCAATGGAATAAGGGACTTTCAAGCATTCTTGATGAAAAAACCAGAGTTGAATAGAAAGTTTGATACTCAGATACTAGAAGCAAGAGAAGCATAAGAAGGTAAACAGGGAAAAGAAATGATAAGAATATTATCAAAGTTGGACTATTTATATTCCTACCTGGAAAAATGATAATTGTAACTTATGAAATTTTTCTCAGTATGAGAATAGTTGAAGGGAATAGAAATGTAAATATATATACATATATATTATATATGTACATATATATGTATATGTACATACACACATATCTGTGTGTGTGTATATATATGTGTGTATGTGTGTGTGTGTGTGTGTGTGTGTCTATATAGGAGGGTATATGGGCATACAAATACATATGTACATATCTGAGTGTGTGTATATGTGTACAGCTATACCTAGACAGGGGGCTCAGGAACAATTGAATAGGAAAGGATGCTATTTAAAAAATAAAATTAAGAGGTGAGAGAGGAATATAATGAGAGGAGATAGGGAGAGACAGAGTAGGGTAAATTTTCTCATATAGAAGAGGCAAGGGAAAACTGTTACAATGGAGGGGAAGAACAGGAAGGCAAAAGGAAATGAGTCAACCTTCTTCTCATTGAAATTGGCTTAGGGAGGGAATGACATACACACTAAAGAGGGTATCTCACCCTACAGGATAGTAGCGGGAAAGGGTAAGAGAGGGGGGATGATGGAGGTGAGGGCAAGTTGAGGGGGGAGGGGATTTGGAAGCACACACTTTTGAAAATGGACAGGGTCAAAGTAAAGAATAGAACAAATGGGGTTTGGGATAGGATGGAGGGAAATATTGTCAATCTTTCACAACATATCCACTATGGAAATGTTTTGCATAGCTACACATGTACAACCTATATTGAATTGCTTATCTTCCCAGTAAAAGTGGGTGATGAAGGAGTAAATGAAAGAATCTGGAATTCAAAGTTTTAAAATCAAATGTTTAACTCTTATTATTATTATTATTATTTCATGCAACTGGAAAATAAGTTATACAGGCACTGGGGTTTAGAGATCTGTCTTGCCCTACTGGAAAGTAGGAGGGAGAATGGGGGAGGATATAGTCGAGAGCAGATTGGCAGAGGGGGTATACAGTGAGATCTCTATTTTGGGGTGGTGTGTAGGGTAAAGATGGGGAGAAAATTTGTAACTCAAAATCTTTTGGAAATAAATGACATAAACTAAAATAAACATAAACTCTAATTTTAAAAAGACACCACAGTTTGAAAAAAGAGAAATAAAACAACCTAAAATGAGAACAAATGAAAACATATTTAAAATTAGAGGAGAAATAGATTTATCAAAAAAGCATAAACAATATAATAATGATAAAAAAACTATTTTTCATAAAATACTAAACTTTACAAGCCTTTAGACAACCATATTAAAAGGAAGAAGTCAAAAAAACCGAAACAACAAAGTACCAAGTGAACAAGTTAAAATCACACACACACACACACACACACACACACACACACAAATACATTTATCTGTACCTTGGGTAGAGACATGCTAATATAACTGAGAATATATAAGATCTAGAGGTATACATTAAAAAATACAAATTACCAAGACTAACAAAAGACCAAATAATGATCTAAAATAATATAGCCCCCCAAAAGAAACATAGTTAGACTAGTGAACTACCCAAGTGATGTGAGTTTGTGTAATGGAGTTCTAAGCCCTAAAAATCCACATGAGTATTCCATCAAACTTTAATGAAGTTAACTTCTCCATGTATTGTCTTCAAAAACTGAGACAGTCCTCTGCCAGACTTTTAAAAAATAAGACAAATATCATCCTACTACCTAAATTAGGAAGCAGGATAACTGTAGCCCAATATCATTATTATAAATTCAATTCAAAACATTTTAATAAAATCCTATCAAATAATTACAACAATCACTCATTATATTATCAATTATGATCAAGTTGGATTTATATCAGAGAAAATATATGATTAAACGTTAGGAAAAATAACACAATTTATTATATTAAAATTAACAAAACTAATTATATTAACAGATGCAGAATTATCCTTTTAAAAAGTACAGTATTCATTCATTCTACAAAACTGTTCTATAGAACATATGCATAGAGGAATATTTTTAATATCATGAAATGTATCTACCTAAAGCCAAAACCCAACAAATTCAAGGAGGATTCAGCTTTCTCAATAAATATAAATCAAAATAAAAATGAGCAATCTCCCTATTATTTAATATATAACTAGAAATTTAAGTTATACTAGTAAGGGAAAGAAATTAAAGGCAAAAAAGATAGATAAAGAAGTATCTCTATTTGCTGATGACATTGTGGTTTTCTTTGGGAAATCTCAGGGAAACAGTAAACATATTAACTGAAGCAATAACTTTTAGCAAAGGAGCAGGCTACAGAAATGAACCTACAACTACAATGTATTGACACTATTCCTATAAAGAAACAAAATCCGAGATTCAATAATAAAAATGGGAATGCTCTTCCAAATGACTTCAAAATCTCCAAAATATACAGAAATTAATCTACTAAAACAATCATCTTACTGAATCTATAGATTCACCTATCAAGCAAGTGCCCCTTTAAAAAAAAATAAAGAATATCTTAAATAGCCAGAAGAAAATGTAGTATTGGGGGCAGAGCCAAGATGGTGGAATGGAAACAGTAACATTTCTAAGCCTGAGGCTATTTCCTCTATTTCAGTATTTTACTCTGGGTGGGATATTTATTTCTGGGTTTTCCCTGTCATGGAGGGGGAATCAGAGCATGTAGGGTTTATTCAACCATCTTGGCTCCTGGAAGATCAGGTATATGATTTTTAAATATTCAGGCTGTGGAGGGTAACTCAGGGGAACATAAAGATTGAAAAATTAGAAGAAAGTGTGAAATATCTCACTGGAAAAACAACTGACATGGAGAACAGATCCAGGAGAGATAAGCTAAGAATTATTGGTCTACTGGAAAGCCATGATGAAAAAGGCAACCTGGAAAACATACCCTCTAAGAGATTTTGTTTTATTTTATTATTTATTTATTTTGCTTTTTGGATGGCAATTGGGGTTAAGTAACTTGCCAAGGTCACATGGCTAGTTTTTGTGTGTGCGTTAAGTGTCTGAGGTTGGATCCGAACTCAGGTCCTTCTGATTCCAGGGCTGACACTCTACTCACTGCGCCACCTAGCTGCCCTCCCCCACTCCAAGAGATTTTCAAAGAAAACTGTGCCAAGGTCCTAGAATCAGAGGGTAAGATTGTTATCAAAAGAAATCATCAGACTCCTCCTGAAACTGATCCCAAATTGAAATCTTCAAGAAATATAGTAGTAAAATTCCAGAGCTACATGGGCAAGGAGAAAATACTGCAAGCAGCCAAAAAGAAATAATTGAAATATTGTGGAACAACAGTCAGGATTACACAGGACCTAGCAGCTTCTACATTAAAAGATAGGAGGGATTGGGATTCTATATTTCGTAAGGCAAATAAACTAGGACTGCAACAAATGATCAACTACCCAGCAAAACTGAGCAATATCTTTCAGGAAAGGAGATGATCATTTAATGAAATAAAGGACTCCCAGACTTTTCTGATAGAAAAACCAGAGCTCATTGGAAAATTTGATCTCCAATTACAAGACTCAAGAAAGACATAAAAAGATAAACAAAGAAAACAACACATTCACACACACATACTTACACGCACACATGCACACATGCACATAACTCAGGATTCAATAAGAGTAAACTGTTTATATTCCTAAATGAGAAGCTGATACCTGTCAATACTGAAATGTATATAATTATTGTGACCTCTAAAAGGGATATACATAGATAGAGGGGATGGGTATAAATGAACTAATGATAAAAAAAAAAAACCTTATTAAGGGGTTCAAAGGGACTGTAATGGGAGAAAAGGAAAGGGTGAGGCAGACAAAGGTAAATTATGCCACATGAAGAGGCATAAAAACATACTATAGTAGAGGGGAAGGAGGGAGGAAGATGACCATCATATGAACTTTATTCTCATTGGTTCTGGTTCAAAGAGGGATCAACAAAATCTGTTTAAGATTCTAATGTGAAAAATCACAAAAACTCATTATAATAGAGGGAAAGGAGGGAGAGAGAATAGCAGTGCATGAAATTTACTCTCATTGGTTTGGGGTCAAAGAGGGAATAACGTGCTCCAATAAGTATAAAAATCCATTGTGCCCTATAGGCAGTAGAGGGGCTAAGGGGAGGATAAGTGGTGGGGGCAGGGTGGTTAGACAGGAGGGAAATAGTGGGTAGGGAAAGGGGAAGTCACAGGAAGGTAATACTGAGGGAGGCAGTGGTCAAAAGGAAAACTCTAAAGGAAGGGAAGGGAGAAGGAAGAAACAAAAACATAAACAGAGGAGGGAATAAGATGGAGGGAAAGACACAAATAGTAATCATAACTGTGAATGTGAATGGGATGAAGTCTCCCATAATATGGAGGCAGTTAGCAAAATTGATTAAAAACTATAATCCTACAATATGCTGTCTACAAGAAACACATTTGAAAGAAGGGGATATGTACAGGACAAAGGAAAAAGGCTGGAGTAGAATATATTATGCTTCAGCTAAAGTTAAAAAAAAAGCAGGGGTAGTAATCATTATCTCAGATAAAGCAAAAACAAAAATAGATTTAATTAATAAAAGAAACGAGGAGCAGATGGACTTCATATTTACCTGGAGAGGCTTATACAAACTGATGCTGAGTGAGAATACCAGAACCAGGAGAAATTTGTACACAATTACAGACATAACATATGTGACAACCAACTTTGATCGACTGGACTTTTCTCAGCAATGCAGCATTATAAGTCAACTCCAAAAGACTCATGATGGAGAGATATGTCTACATTCAGAGAAAGAAATAGAAAGAACAGAATTTGAATACAGATTGAAGCAAATTACCTGCTCTCTTTCTTTTTCTTGTTTGATTTTGTTTCCTCTTTCCCATTGTTCATTCGATTCATTACAATCCTTCTTTATAACCTGATTAATGTCGAATGTGAAAGTATTTGCAGATCCTATACTTGATTGCATGCCATCATGGAGTCGGGGGTGGGGTTTAAGAGGGAGGGGGAGAAAATTTGAAACTCAAGGAATTGTGGAACTGAATCTTGTAAACTAAAAGTAAACAAACAAACTGATGAAGAAATAAAATTTAATATAAAGGAGACTTTGGTTTGAATCTGATCCCTAATCCTAAAAAAATTAATATTCATGACTAGACTTTCAACATAATAAAAGTCATGTTATTACCAATGATACTTTGCAGTATTAGTGTTATGCCAAGCAACCTATCAAATATATACTTTGTGGACCTAGAGAAAATCGTTACAAAATTCATTTGGATAAAATAAAGATCTAGAATAACAAGAAATCCTGGAAAAAATTTCAGGATAAAGAATAAATCCATTGTTAAAACTCCAAACCTTTATTTTTTAAGAAACAGTCATCTAGACAATTTGATGTTGCTTAAAACATAAAACAGATCAGTGAAAGAGATGAGAGCAGGAAAAATCAGATCCAATGGAATCCAGTGATCTAGTGTTTGATAAACCATCAAACACATATTACTTAGGAAAGAAATCCCCATTTGATTAAAAAAAAATTGAAAATAACTGACAATTAGTCTAGTAGAATTAGGCTTAGATCAATATATTTTGTTACATCATATAATAAATTCAACATAGACACAACCATAATATTAAGGATCATAAATTTTAAAATAGAATAGAAAATCATATAATTTTCACTGGTATGGATATAAGATGGATTCTTTTTTTTTTTTTTAAGCAATTGGGGTTAAGTACTTGCTCAGGTTACGGCTAGTCATTTGATTTATGCGTGGTGCTCATTTTCTGAGGCGATCTGATCTCGGTCATCAAACTCCGAGGCCGCGCTCTTACTCACTGCGCACCTAGCCGCCCCTTTAGGGCAATTGGGGTTAAGTAACTTGCCCAAGGTTACACGGCTAGGTTTTTTTGTTGTTGTTCCTATGGATTAAGTGTCAGAGGCCGGCTCCGAACTCAGGGCCTTCTGATTCCAGGGCCGGCGCTATTCACTGCGCCACCTAGCCGCCCAATAAGATGGATTCTTATCTGAACAAGTAACATAGGCAATTATAAAAGATAAAAAGATAATCTTGATTATGTGAAACTGAAACGTTTCTACAGAAACAAGATTAATTTATCAAAGATAAGAAGGGTATTAAATGGGAAAAGAATAATTTTATCAAATATATCATAAAAATTTTGTATCCTATATGTAGACATTAAACATATATACATGCAAATATACATTCACATATACACATAGATTGATGCATTCATTTTGCTAAAAGTCATACATCAAATTGACAGGTGGCCAAAAGATACACACAAATAATCTTCAAATGAAGAAAAGAAGAATTAAAAACTGTTGACAAGAAAATGAATGAATGTTACAAATCACAAAAAATAAGAGACACACAATCCAGAACAACCTTAGGTTTTACCTTATATCCAGCAATATAAAAAAAAATAAAAAAAATTTGGAGCAGTCAATATTGGGGGGGTTGGGTAAGGTAGGCACACTAATAAATTAATGGTGTAGTTATGAATCAATGTAAAAATTTTGAAAATAAAAAAATAAAGATTGCAATATTTATAGTAATACTTCTCATGGTAGCAAAGCATTGGGAACAAAGTAGATTTCTATTATTGGGGGAATATTTTTTATATATATATTTGAAACATTTAATATAATTTCAGATCCATTCCCTTCCTCCCTTGTCACCCATTCCCTCTGGGAAGATAAATAATTCAGTATATGCTGTACATGTCTAGCTATGCAAAACATTACCATAGTAGATATATTGTACAAGGCTGCTTATAATTCTCTCCCACCCATCCCACCCCCCCCTGATCCATTCCCTACTTGATACTGTCCCTCTTCTATAGTGGGTACTTCCAACCTCCCCTCCCCCAAGAATGCCCTCCCATCTGCCTTACCCTATTCTGCTGCAGGTTGAGATATCCCATTTAGTATGTATGTCATTCTCTCCCTGAACCAAATTCAATGAGAATGTGGTTTTGCCTTTTTTTACTTCCTATTCTTCCCCTCCCCTGCAGCCACTTCTCCTTGCTTCTTCTACAAGAGATAGTTTACCCTACACTGTCTCTCCACATCTCCTCTTGCCACTTTCCTCTCTCACCTCATAATTTCACCCCTTGAGTATCATCCCTTCCCAACAAATTCAACCTATGCCCTCTATCCACATATAACTGTAAACATACATACACCCATTCACATATGTATTCAAATGAACATATACCCTTGTTCCATTATTTTCATACTGAGAGGGGTTTCATCAGTCACAGTTCTTGTTTTTCCATATAGGAATGTAAATAGGTCAACTTTGATAAGTTCCTTTTGATTTCATTTCCCTGATTGCCTTCTCAGGCATCTCTTGCTTCTTGTGTCCAGATGTCAAATTTTCTATTCAATTCTGGTTTTTTCCTCAAGAATGCTTGAAAGTCCTCTATTCCACTGAACGACCATATTTTCCCCTGAAACAAAATACTCAGTTTTGCTGGGTAGGTGACCCTTGGGTTCAGTCCCAGTTCTTTTGCCCTCTGGAATATCATATTCCATGCCCTTCGATCCCTCAGTGTAGAAGCTGCCAGGCCCTGTGCTATTCTGATTGTGTTTCCACAATATTGAAATTGTTTCTTCCTGGCTGCCTGTAGTATTTTCTCCTTGATCTGGGTATTCTGGAACCTGGCTACAATATTCCTGGGAGTTTTCTTTTTGGGATCTTTTTCAGGAGGTGATCAGTGGATTTTTTCAACCTCTATTTTGCCCTCTGGATCTAAAACATCAGGGCAATTTTCCTTGAGAATTTCTTGAAGCGTGATTTCTAGGTTCTTCCTTTGATCATAGCTTTCAGGTAGTCCAATAATTTTTAAATTGTCTCTCCTGGATCTATTCTCCAGGTCAGTGGTTTTTCCCATGAGATATTTCACATTGCCTTCTATTCTTTTATTTGTTTGGATCTGCTTAACAGCATCTTGATTTCTCATAAAGTCATTAGCTTCCATTTGCTCCAGTCTAACTCTGAAGGAATGAATCTCCTCAGTGAGCTTTTGAGATTCTTTTTCCATCTGGCAAATTCGACTTTTTAAGGCATTCTTCTCCTCATTACCCTTTTGGGCCTCCTTTGCCATTTGAGTTAGTCTATTTTTTAAGGTGTTGTTTTCCTCAGTCAGACTGTTGACCCTTAATTCACACTTTTCCTGTATCCTTCTCATTTCTCTTCCCAATTTTTCCTCCACTTCTCTTATTTGATTTTTAAAGTCCTTCTTAATGTCCTCTATGGCCTGTTACCTGCTCATATTTTCCTTTGGGGCTTTTGGAGCAGAATTTCTGACCTCACAGTCCTCTCCCTGTTCTATGCTTCGATCCTCTTTGCCCCCAAAATGGAGTCTAAGTTTGCATTTTTCTGTTTAATTTGTTTCCTTTGCCTTGGCATGTTGCCACTTAATTACTTGACTTTTGGGCTTGTTGCCACAGTAGGACTCTGCCACCAGACAGGGCAGCTTTTGTCCAGAACATGTTGGGGGACAAATTCAGTTTCTGGCAAGCTGGAAACCCACCCCACCACCTCCACCACAGATCACAATCCAGATCCAGGGAGGTTAAAGCAAGAGTGATTACCCCCCAAGACTGATTGCTGGATCTCCCTACAGTTCACAGGCCAGGAGCTGGAGCTGCCTCTGAAAGCTACAAAATGGTGGGTCTCCTCAGCGGCTTCTAGCCCCCAGGGGAGGAAGCCAATGCGTTCCCCAAATACTGGTCCCAAAGTCCATAGGGCACTAACCTCTCACTTTGTCCTAGGCATGTCTATGTTGATAATTCTGGAATCGCCACAGCTGCTGGTGTTCTGGGGTCCCTCCAGCTGGCTGCTGGCCTGGCTGCCCTGGGGCTAAAACTGCAACTCAGGTGGACCTGTGCTCAGCTGCCTGCACACTGTGCGTTGTGCTGCCGGCTCCCAGAGAGCTGCACTGGTCCTTCCTGCAGGGCTGCTGGGCTGTCCTCAGAGGGAGGTTAGCTTATCTGTGTCGTTCTGTGGGTGCTGGGGCTCCAGAAATTGTTCAGAGTCCCCTTTCACATAGTTTGGAGGTGATCTGGGGGGAGAGTGGCTTGGACACCCTGTTTCTACTCCGCCATCTTGGCTCTGCCTTTTCTTTGCTCTTATAAAAAAAGGTTCCTTAACTTGGGGGAGGGACAGTTCAAAAACAACTCATTGGAAGTTGAAACCCAAGGCAAACAAACTTCTAATTTATGCTCTCAAGTCACTAGGAAGATCACTACAAATTCCAAAAAGGACTAGAGAATGTCATTGCTAAAACACCACCAGAGTTGTTCAAAAGAATGTAGAAAACCATAAAGATCATTTACCCTTTATAGAGTAGGAACATCTCTTCTGATATTGGTAGCAAAAATTAAATGATATGTATAAAGACACAAATACCCATTTGCAGTCTCTCTCTCTGCTCTCCAGTTTACCCTTCACACATAAGCCCAAATACCCTGCTCAATTCACAGGTCTTTCCTGCTCAGGAACATTCACAGGCTTCCTGGTTCATATAGAAGAACAAACAATAGTATGGTATTTAAGTCCAAAAATCTGTCTCTGATCTGGGATCCCAGATTTATTACATTCCATTATATATGTTTCTCACTATCACAGTCTGTGGTTTTAGGTGCCATCATAAGAGAGATTTTGGATATGCAGAATTTCAGCTGCCTTGGATGGTACTTCCCCAGAATGATAATCTTTATTGCTACTCAAACTTGATCAGATCCACTAGATTTGACTTTCTATGAGGAGGTACAGAAACCCCCATTCAGGACAAGATGGCTATCCCTTAAGCTGATATAATAACACTTGTACCAACGAGGAGGATCAATGTCTCATATACTTTTTCACTTCCATTTGTACTCGATTATTTCTTCCTGTGAGACTCTCTGGTCACTACTCAAATTCTATAATAACAATGCCACCCTAGGCTGGCCTTAGAGACCTTTTAATAACTTTACACATGATTCCCTGGGACACTTGGAGGTCACAGATACAATTTAACATCTGATTATGTGTTCAGTATGTGATGCAAGTCAAGTAAACTTTTGGCAGTCAGTAGCTTATTGCACAATCTATCAACTCTCTATCTGCAGCTATGTTGAACTTCATCTTGGACTTGATTCTAATCCTTAAATGTGATGCTCCTTTGGTGGAAGTAAACTCCCTGACCTTGATTGCTCACTTCTTCCTTGGTGCTGAACTCCCACCAAAGTTATGGTTGTCAGCTGTGTCTTGTAAGAAGTCTCAAAGCTCTATTGTCTTAATTTTAAAATAATTTTCAACCATGGTCCTTGGTTTATCTCTTACTATTTTTAATTTCCTTTGGAAAACATTTCTGGCAGTGCCAGTTTTAACTTCTGCAATGTCTTACATAAAGTCTAGTCTCCATAATTTTTGAGCCCTTTATATTATGGGTTTAATAATACAGTTTTGCTTCTTAGCATTTTGAAACTTCAAGTGCTATCCTCTCTGAGGAATATGACTATCAATGAGAAATATATCATTCAATATAAATTTATAAATAAGACCATTATTCCACTGATAAGATCTATGTTTATTAGAAGCTTATTCTTCTCCCATTGAATCTGACTTTTCATTTCACATGTAGAACATAATTTCTTATGTAGAAAAATCCCATAAACTTCAAAGAAAACCCACAGGACATTCTCTTGGCAATTGTTAGAAAATTGGCACATATCCCATGTTAATTATTCCTTGCTTTTTCCATAAAACAATGTGAGATATCCCCTATCCTTTACTCAAGAAAAAATTAAGAGACAAAGGGTCCACTTGGACCCAGGTGGCCCCAGAAAAACTTTCTTTATAGATAAGCCCTCCCTTATTCCCCTTGTTTGGGAATCTAGAGTAGATCGTGGACTGTTAAAATTTTAAATTTTAATCCCCTCAATAAATTACTGTGCTTAATGTTTTCAAAGTATAGTTGTAGAAGTAGAGGTAGCATATAATACTTTGCTCTGCCAATTACCATTCTGGAATGCCTCAAAAGGAAGGCATCTTTAAGAAAGATAAGAGTTGGGATTTTTTTTTTTTGGCACAAAAAGAGAAAGCTGGGAAGTCATCTTTGGAGCTGCCATATCATCACAATCTGGAAAGTGGTGACACCCTCACCCCAATCTGAAAGCAGATTTGGAGCACAATATCCCACTCCTGTCCACAGCCATCTGGAAAAAAAGTATCCTTTAATAAATCTCTTTCAGACACAAAAATCTTGTACATGAGTTTTACTTTATTTTTGGGGGGTTCTTTCTTAAATAAACAGATTTGCAGAAACATTTATTGCAAAAAGAAGGAGCTAAAATGATTAAAAGAAACTGTTCATTTTTTCATTTCTTAGTTCCTCAAACTTCAACTTCCTCATTCCAATTGCCTCTCAAAGAGCCTTTGGTTAAAGGACTGACATTGACATGGAATATTACTCCTGCAAGTACAGAACACATGAAAAAGAACCTTGGACAGTAAGTCAGTTGCTATGTCACTTGCTATTAACATCACCTTTCTGGCCTCCATAGATTTACTATTATAAGAGCTTACCATTTTATAAAACCTATGATTTCTATCTCTGTTTTCCCACTACACTGACTTCAATACTTTAGTGTATATGGTCAATAGGTACGTTCTTGAGCTGAAGACTCTCCACATTGACTTACAATGAAACCTTTGGGCAGCCAAGTGATTTTTTCAAACAAAAAACTAATCACCATAGCAACACTGGAGAGCTTTTAGTATGGAGGAATCAGATCTAACTATCCTCTTGGAACATCTATTAATTTTTAAACCTCTTTTTACTTCATTAAATATTTCCCAATTGCTTGTAAACAATTTTTATCAATCTTTTTTAAAAAAAAATTCAGTTTCAAATTGTTTCTCTCTCCTAACCAACCCTCCCCTCCTTTGAGAAGGCCAGCAATGTGATATCAATTATACATGTAAAGTTATGCAAAATATATCTCCATATTAGCCCTGTTATGAAAGAAAAAAATTAAGAAATGCACACATATGTAATATTTGACATATGTATATACATATGTTAATATTTATATATGTACACATATATAAATATATTAAATATGTGTGGGTATGTACTTGGTTGGGTATAAAAATCTATCTTACCCTATAATCAAAGAGGATGAGAAAGATTAAGAGAAAAACGGAGTGATAAAAGGAAGGGGAATTAAGGGAGATTGTGGTTAGAAGCAAAACATATATGTGAGGAGGGACAGAATATAAAGAGAGAGAAGGAAAATTAGAAGAGAACAGAACGGAGTGAAAATATAGTCATTATAACTACTAATGTGAATTAGATTAACTCACCCATAAAATGGAAGGGGATAAATGACTGGAGCAAAAAAAAACAAAAACAAAAAACAACAACAACTGATCCAACAATCTCTTGTTTAGAAGAAAAGTATTTGAAAGAGAGAGACACACACAGAATTAAAATAAGGGGATAGAGCAGTATATATCACGCTTCAGCTAATGAAAAAAAACAATAGGAGGAGTAGCAATCATGATCTCAGACAAAGCAAAAAGTAAAAATACACTTAATTAAAAGAAATTAGCAGGGAAACTATTTTGCTAAAACAAATAAAAACATATAACAAAGAAAATAAAGTGATGAGGAAAGAAGGAAAAGAATCTGGAAATCAAAGTTTTAAAAACAAATGTTAAAAAAATTGTTGTTGTTGTTGTTGTTGTTGTTATTGTTGTTTTACATGCAACTGGGAAGTAAGGTATACAGGCACTGGATATTGTAGCAGCAAGCACCCCAGCATCCCCAGGGTGGCTGCCAACACAGGTTCCCAGATCTGCTTTTATAAAGGAAAGCAACTCAAAATCAGTTAACAAGCTTACTTTAGTCAAACAAACGTATATTACCTAGTTCAGGGGGAAGAGGTCAGCACCCCGAACTTCAGAATATACAGACAGATAAAACAGACAGGCTTCCAAACTGTCCAACCATTATATCAATACCAAATCACAGTTACCAAAGAGGGAAGCATCAACATCTGGGTTTTCAAAGCCGGGGGGCTCTCAACAACGGCTTCCCAGAGTCTCATCTAGTCAAATCACACAACACTTCTCAAAGTGAGCCCCAAAGCAAAGCCTCTCCTCAGGGTTTATATAGCTTTCTCCTGGCTCAGAGAATGTAACAACCTTCTGGACCCACTGCCCAATCACAAAGTATCAAGGTGTGGGCTTTTCTGAAAAACAAGCCTCCCACCACAGGCTCCAGGTGCACTTAAGCTAGAGTCAGGGAAGATCTTTAAATTTGCATTTCCATTACAGATATAGAAATCCATCTTGCCCTACTAGAAAGTCAGAGGGATGATGGGGGAGTATGTAAGAGAGAGCAGATTAGGGGAAGGGTTATTCAGTAGGCTTGCTATTTTGGGGTGGGGAGTAGGGGAAAGACAGGGAGAAAATTTGTAAATCAAAATCTTGTGGAAATGAATGTTGAAAACTAAAAATAAACTAAAATAAGAAAGAAAAAAAATCAAATTACAAGTATCAAAATTGAAACAAGGAATGCCCCAGTAATGAAAATGGAATTGAGGGAATTATTAGGAGTTATTTTGTCCAATTATATGCTAGTAAAACTGACAATCTAAGGGGTGGCTAGGTGGTGTAGTGAATAGAGCACTGGCCCTGGAGTCAGGAGGACCTGAGTTCAAATTCGGCTTCACACACTTGACACACTTACTAGCTGTGTGACTTTGGGCAAGTCATTTAAGCCCAATTGCCCTCCCAAAATAAAAAAAAAAAACTAACAATCTACGTGCAATTAATGAATATTTAGAAAAATATTAATTGCCCAGATTAAGAGAAGGCTAAAGAGAATATTTAAATAACTGTAACTTTTTTTCATTTATTCATCACTTATTTATTTATTTTTTTAAATTTTTTTCAAATGCTTTAACTTGTGATTTACATAATTCATTTATGCCAGATTTTGAGTCACAATTTTCTCCCTGTTTTTTCCCTACCTACCCACCCCAAAATAGCAGCCTCACAGGATATCCCCTCCTCCAATCTGCTCTCTCCCATATCTTCTCCCATACCCCCTTTGATTTTTCCAGTAGGGCATGGTGGATCTCTAAGTCCCAGTGCCTGTATATCTTATTTCCCAAAATAGTGTGTAATATATATGTACATACACACACACATATATGTACATATATGTGTACAGGATGAGTTGAATGTGAAGGAATTATATCTAAAAAATAAAATTAAAAGGTGAGAGAGGAATTTAATGGGAGAAGAAGAAAGGGAGAGATACATTAGGGTAAAGTAACACATATAAAAGAGACAAGAGGAACCTGTTACAGTGGAGGGGAAGAACAGGAAGATGAAAGGGAATGGGACAATCTTACTCTAATTGAATTTGGCTTAAGAAGGGAATAACATAAACACTCAATTGGGTATCTTACCCTACAGGAAAATAAGGGGTAGGGAATAAGAGGAGGAATGATAGAAAGGAGGGAAGATTGGGGCAGATGGTAGTTAGAGGCAAATTTTTTCTTCAGATACTTTATTAATTCTGGTTTACATAATTCATTTCTGCCAGATTTTGAATTACAAATTTTCTCCCCATTTTCCCCTAACCACTGCCCCAAAATAGTCCCACAAAATATCCCCTCCTCTAATCTGTTCTCTCCCCTATCTACCCCATATCCCCTTTTACTTTTCAGTAGGTCATGGTGGATCTCTATGAACCAGTGCCTGTATATCTTATTTACCAATTACATGTAATAGAGTATTAACAATAGTATGTATGTATGTATGTATGTATGTATATATATTTTTTAAACATTTGGTTTCAAAATTTTGAATTCCATATTCATTACCTTCCTCCCTTGTCACCTACTCTTACTGGGAAGATAAGCAATTCAATATAGGTTGTACATGTGTAGCTAATGCAAAATGTTACCATAGTTGATATATAGTAAAAGACTGTATTTCCCTCCCTCCTAAACCACCTCCCACCTCTTCTATTCTCTACTTTGATCCTGGCCCTTTTCAAAAGTGGGTGCGTCCAACTTCCCTCTCCCCAAGCTTCCCAGTCTTCCATAATTCCTCCTCTCATCCCCTTCCCCCCTACTCCCCTGTAGGGTGAGATGCCCTATTTAGTGTGTATATCATTCTCTCCCTAAGCCAAATTCAATGAGAATAAGGTTGACCCATTCCCTTTTGCCTTCCTATTGTTCCCTCCATTGTAACCATTTTCCCTTGTCTCTTCTATATGAGATAGTTTACCTGTTCTGTCTCTCCCCATTTCCTCTCATTATATTCCTCTCTCACCTCTTAATTTCACCTTTTAAATATCATCCCTTACTATTAGTTTGGTCTTGTGCCCTCTATATATGTATAGATGTAAACATATATACAAATATTCACATATGTATTCATACGCCCATAAAATATTTATTTCTATTCCCTTCAAATATTTTCATACTGAGAAAATTTTCATCAATTATAATTATTGCTTATCCATGTAGGTATGTAAATAGTTCAACTTTGATAAGTTCCTTAGGATTTCTTTTCTCTGTTTACCTTCTCATGCTTCTCTTGCTTCTTGTGGCTGAATGTCAAATTTCCTATTCAACTCTGGGTTTTTCATCAAGAATACTTCCTCTAGGGGCGGCTAGGTGGTGCAGTGAGTAAGAGTGCTGGCCTCGGAGTTGGGATGACCCGAGATTAAATCCGGCCTCAGAAAATGAGCACCCACACGCAAATAATGACTAGCCATGTAACCTTGAGCAAGTTACTTAACCCCAATTGCTTTAAAAAAAAAGAATACTTCCTCTATTCCACTGAATGACCATATTTTCCCGTGAAACATGATACTCAGTTTTGCTGGGTGGGTGATTCTTGGTTTTAATCCCAACTCCTTTGACCTCTGGATTATCATAGTCCATGCCCTTCAATCCCTCAGTGTAGAAGCTGCCAGATCCTGTGCTATCCTGATTGTGTTTCCACAATATTCAAATTCTTTCTTCCTGGTTGCTTGTAATATTCTCTCCTTTATCTGAGAATTCTGGAACCTGGCTATAATATTCCTAGGAGTTTTCTTTTGGGGATCTTTTTCAGGAAGTGATGGGTGGATTCTTTCAACCTCTGTTTTGCCTTCTGGTTCTAAAACATAAGAGCAGGTTTTTTTTGAGAACTTCTTGGAGGGTGATTTCTAGGTTCTTTCTTTGATGATGGCTTTCAGGTAGTCCAATAATTTTTAAATTATGTCTACTGGTTCTATTTTCCAGATCAGTGGTTTTTCCCATGAGATATTTCATATTGCCTTCTATTCTTTCATTTGTTTGGATCTGTTTAACAGCCTCTTGATTTCTCATAAAGTCACTAGCTTCCATTTGCTCCAATCTAATGCTGAAGTAATGATTCTCCTCACTGAGCTTTTGAGATTCTTTTTCCATCTGGAAAATTCAGCTTTTTAAGGCATTCTTCTCCTCATTGCTTTTTTGACCCTCTGTTGCCATTAGAGTTAGTCTATTTTTAAGGTGTTATTTTCCTCAGTCAGGCTGTTGACTGTCATTTCATACTTTTCTTGCATCATTCTCATTTCTCTTTCCAATTTTTCTTCCACTTTTCTTATCTGCTTCTTAGAGTCCTCTATTGCCTGTAACCAGCTCATATTTTCCTTTGAAGCTTTTGGTGCAGGAGTTCTGAGTTTACTGTCTTCCTCCTGTTCCATGCTTTGATCCTTTTTGTCACCAAGATAAGAATCTAATGTTGGCTTCTTCTGTTTGTTTTGCTTCCTTTGCTTGCTCATGTTGCCACTCAATTACTTGACTTTTGGGCTTTTTGCCATATTAGGTCTCTGCCACTGGTTAGGGGAGCTTCTGTCCCAAGCACTGGAATTTTCTCAGCTGCCAGCAGTATTAGTTAGGTGCCCTCTCTGAAGCCTCCACACTCTCTGGCAAGCTGGTCACACACCCTAGGAACTCCACCCTCCACAATCCAGATCCAAGCAGGTTAAATCAAGTGTGGTTACCCGTCAGACTGGTTGCTTGGTCCCCCTACAGTCTGCAGGCCAGGAACTGAAGTAGCTATGTGTGGCTCTGGCTGTATGGCTGCAGTATCTCAGCAGCTTCTCTCCCTGGGGGTACAGACTGACACACTCCCAACTACTGGATCCCAAAGTCCACACTGCTCTGACCTCTCTCTTTGTCCTTAATATCTGTGTGTTGTTAATTCTGGAGACTGCCACAGCTATTGGTGATCTGGAGTCCCTCCAGCTGGTGGTTGGTCAAGTCCACCCTGGGGCTAAAACTTCTGGCTTGCACAGATCTGGGGTTGGCTCCCAGAGTGCTGTGGTGGCTGATTCCTGCCAGCATACCAGGCTGTCCTCTGAGGGAGGTTAGCTTCTCTGTGTCATATTGTGGGTTCTGTAGCTCCAAAGTTTATTCAGAGACTACTTTTACATGAATTGGGGGAGGTGGAAACTAAATAACTGTATCTCAAAAAGAGAAAAAAAAAGCTACAAATGAAATTAATAAGGAAAATTATCCCCAGAACTAAATGGATTTACAAGTGAGTTGTAACAAACATTTAAAGAACAAATAGCTTCAATATTATATAAACATTTTTGGGGGGAAAATGTAAAGAAAGAGTCTGGACAATATGTTATAAAATGTTATTTCTAAGCAGTAACCATCAAAATAATCTGGTCCTGGTTAATAATTAGAGTGGTGAATCAATGGAATAGATTAAATACATAATGCACAGTTTCCATAACAACTATATAACCATAGTCATCTAATATTCGATAAACCCAAAGATGAAAGATTTTGGAATAACAGATCATAATTATAAAATCATGGGAAAACTGGTGTACAATTTAGCAGAAAATAGTCATAGAACAGCACCTCACATTTATTCCAAATTAAGCCAAAATATGTACACGTTTTAGACATAAAGGATAATATCATAAGCAAATTAGTGAAGCATGGGAAAAAATTACCTATTAGATCAATGAATTAGGGAAGAGTTTATGACCAAACAAGATATAGAGAAGATCAGAGGAATTAAAAGTATAATTTTGTTTACACAATATCAAAAAAGGTTTGCACAAATAAAATCGAGATAGCCAAAATCAGAAATATAGCAAGAAACTTGGAAATAATTTTTACAGAAAGTTTCTCTAATAAACACATCATTTATTTCATACATAGAAAGCTCAGTAAAACGTGTAAAAAATAAAAATAAAAGAAGAACCATTCCCCATTTGAGAAATGATCACAGTATGTGAACAGGAAGAAGAAATAAGATCTATTTAAAATCATATAAAATGCTTTAAATCACTATTGATTAGAGAAGTGCAAATTAAAGAAACTGTGAGTGTAAGAGGCAGAGTCAAGATGGTGGAGAAAAAGCAGAAACTTGCCTGAGCATTCCAAAATTTTGTACAAACAACTTTAATGCTTCAAAACAAAATCTGGAGTAGGAAAACTAACAAAAGAATGCGGTGAAAAAATTTTCCAGCATAAGACAACTCACAAAGACTGCAGGAAAAATATGTCTTACTCAGTGGAACACAGATTAAGTGCAGACAGTGTCTCGGTGAGCCAGCCGGAGGCCTGTCATCCCAGAAGAGGTCAACAACTGAGGTCCCATGTGGAATAGGTTGGTCTCCAAGTGGGCCATCTGTGAAGCTTTCAGTTCCTGGTGCAGCAGAAAGTAGCCAGGCCTCTAGCCCCAAGCAGTGAAAGCTTGAGATAGTGTCCCTTGTACCCCAAAAGCAGAACTCAACTTTAAAAGTCATAAAATAAGCTGGAAAATGATGAAAAAACCCACGAATGATATACCTGACCATAGGAAGATACTGTGATGAGAGGGAAGATCAAAACACATACTCAAATGAGGACAAAAATGTCAAAAAGTCTACATGCAAAGACTCACAGAAAATGTCTATTGGTCTCAGGCTCAAAATTAACTCCTGGAAGAGTCCAAAGAGGATTTAAAAAATAAAATAAGAAAGACAGGAGAAAATTTAGAAAAGAAAAGAGAGTTATGCAAGAGAATCATAAAAAAAGGAACAAGAAATTGGTAAAAAGAATAATAATGGAAAAGATGTACAGAAATTTGTTGAAGAAAACTTCTTTTTGTAAATTTTAAAATTTATTTTAAACTTAAATACAAAACAGAAGGCAGAGCCAAGACGGTGGAGTAGAAACGGCACTTCCATGGCACTCCAGCCCACATCACTTCAAAATTATGTAAAAGGGGACTCTGAACAACCTCTGGAGATCCAGCACCCACAGAACAACACAGAGAAGCTAACCTCCTGCTGAGGACAGCCCAGCAGCCCTGCAGGGAGTGGCCAGCTCAGTGCTCTGGGAGATGAGCCCAGGACCCAGTGAGTCAGGGGTTTTAGCCCCAGGGCAGCCAGACCAGCAGCAGGCTGGAGCAACCCCAGAACACCAGCAGCTGTGGCTTTTCCAGAATAACCAACACATATATACCTAGCAAAAAGTGAGAGGTTAGTGCCCTGTGGACTTTGGGACCAGTATTTTGGAAAGCATCAGCTTCTTCCCCTAGGGGTGAGAAGCCTTTGAGGAGCCACCGGACAGCTGCCATTTTGCAGCTTCAGTTACAGCTTCAGCTCCTGGCCTGCAAACTCTAGGGGGATCTGGCAATCAGTCTGGGGGGTAATTGCTCTTGCTTTAACCTCCCTGGATGTGGATTGCAGTCTGGGGTGGAGGTCTTGGGGTGTGTATCCAGCTTGTCCAAGTGAGTGGAGGCCTCCGGGAGGGCACACAACTAATACCTCTGGAAGTCGAGAAGACCACAGTGTTTCAGACAGAAGCTCCCCAGTCTGGTGGCAGAGTCCTACTGTGGCAACAAGCCCAAAAGTCAAGTAATCAAGTGACAACATGCCAAGGCAAAGGAAACAAAATAAACAGAAAAATTCAACATTAGACTCGTATTTTGGTGGCAAAGAGGATCGGGAAAAGGAGGAGGACTGTGAGGTCAGAAATCCTGCTCCAAAAGCCCCAAAGGAAAATATGAGTGGGTTACAGGCCATAGAGGACCTTAAGAAGGATTTTAAAAACCAAATAAGAGAAGTGGAGGAAAAATTGGGAAGAGAAATGAGAAGGATGTAGGAAAAGTATGAAATATTAGGAATATTATAGCGAGGTTCCAGAATTCCTAGATCAAGGAGAAAATACTACAAACCGACAGGAAGAAACAATTTCAATATTGTGGAAGAAACAATTTCAATATTGTGGAAGAAACAATTTCAATATTGTGGAAACACAATCAGAATAGTGCAGGACCTGGTGGTTTCTACACTGAGGGATGTAAAGGGCATGGGATATGATATTCTGCAGGGCAAAGGACCTGGGATTAAAACCAAGAATCACCTACCCAGCAAAAGTGAGTATCTTATTTCAGGGGAATATTTGGTCATTCAGTGGAATAGAGGACTTTCTTTTTTTGTTGTTTTAAATACAAAATACACAGATTTTACTTTATTATTTTAAATATGATAAGCAGAGAAACAACCTTTTAAAAGTTCAGTGCAGTAATGGGAAAAGGACTTGCTTGAAGTTTTGAAGTCCTCTGTCTCTCCTTTCAGTAAAGCATTCCTTCATTGATGGTTAAAAGTAGACATGAAAATTATAAGAGACTAAAAATCTCTATCTCTTTCAGGGAAGCATCATACCAAGGCAGGTCTGAACAAAGACTGCTAGGAAGATTCCTTCAGTGCTGTTCAATCTGCCCCTATACCAAGCAGAATCCAGATGCTCAATGATTAGGAGATGGTCTCCCTTTTTAAAGGGCAAATCTTCATTAGTTTCTGCTACAAAATCATGGAGGGCTTCACACCATTCTTCAGAACAATGATCCTTCTGTAAATGTGAACCAGAATAATTTCTTCTTGTATTGAGTGGAGTTCTTTTACTTGAAACTGCAGCTATGTTGGTGCTCTGGTCAGAGAGATCCTCAACAATTTCAACAAAGTTAAGTGGGAAAATCCCCATTTTCCCATTCCGTTCTCCTTGGGCCCATTCATCATTGATATACTCTTTAAGAACAATCATCTGTCCTTCTGAAAAACTTAACTCATCCTTTTGGTCTTCTATGTATTCAAACCGAGCCACACATCTGGGACCTGTAACACAGTGGGATGAAATGGATCCTTTTTTTTTCCATTACCTCCTTCAGGAACATCAATCAGAGAGGGAAGCATCAACATCTGGGTTTTCAAAGCCAGGGGGCTCTCAACAACGGCTTCCCAAAATCTCATCTGGTCAAATCACACAACACTTCTCAAAGTGAGCCCCCAGAATAGAGGACTTTCAAGCATTCTTGAAGAAAAAACCAGAGTTGAATAGAAAATTTGACATTCAGACACAAGAAGCAAGAGATGCTTGAGAAGGTAAATAGGGAAAAGAAATCAAAAGGAACTTATCAGAGTTGAACTATTTACATTCTTACATGGAAAAACAGTAACTGTGACTGATGAAACCTTTCTAAGTATGAAAATAATTGAAGAAGGATATATGGGCATATGAATACATATGTGAATGTGTGTATATATGTTTACAGGTATACATGGATAGAGGGCACAGGTTGAATTTGGTGGGAAGGGATGATACTTAAGGGGTGAAGTTAAGAGGTGAAACAGGAAAGTGGCAAGAGGAGATGGGGAGAGATAGGGTGGGGTAAACTATCTCATGTAGAAGAGGCAAGGGGAAGTAGTTGCAGGGGAGGGGAAGAACAGGAAGACAAAAAGGAAAAACCATATTCTCATTGAATTTGGCTCAGGGAGAGAATGACATACATACTAAATGGGATATCTAACCCTGCATGAGAGTAGGGGGGAGGGGGATGAATGGGGGCACAAGGGAGGGGAGGGAATGCTAGGGGAGGGGAGGTTGGAAGTACTCACTTTTGAAGAGGGACAGGATCAAAGTAGGAAGTGGACCAGGTGGGGGGTGGGATTGGTGGGAGGGAAATATAGCCAGTCTTTTACAATATATCTACTATGGTAATGTTTTGCATAGCTATACATATACAACATATACTGAATTGCTTATCTTCCCAGTGGGAGTGGGTGACAAGGGATGAAGGGAATGGATCTGGAATTCAAAGTTTTAAAATTAAATGTTTCAAATATAAAAAAAAAAAACAAATACAAAAAAAAAAAAAACAAAAAGTTGCCATGTACACAGTAGAACATAGGAGAGGATTTGATATAAAACAATACATTTTCATTTCAAGAAACCCTATGTAATAAACAGTATACATTCTTTTAAAAGTTGTTCAGCTTTCCTTTTCTTCCTTAGAGGTTTTCTTTTGTTCACTGTTGTGTACTTTTTACTTCATTTTCCCCCTCTCTCTTTTCCTCTCTCACATTAAAGGAGGCTAAAATTAAGCATGTATTTGTGTATATATTTGTATGTATATGTGTATGTACACATACATATATATGAGTATACGTATATAAACATATATGTGTATATACAGAGGCATCTATAAACATATACATATGAACTCATACAAATTTATGTAAGACTGTACTATCCTTATTTCCACCGGTCATCTGTTTCTCTCAAAGTGGATAGCATCTTCCTTCATAAATTCAAGTCTTCCAGGTTTTACTAAATCAATCAACTCATCATTTCCTACACCACAGCAATATTCCAACCCAATCACATCCTACCTGAGAGATTGTCTATGAAAGATTTTATTCCCAATCTTCTACATTCCCTCTATTATTGGTTACATTGCTTTTATTTATACAAGAAAAATTTTAATTTAAAATAATCAAAATTATCAATTTTAATCTTCAACAATGCTCTCACTTTATAATATTGATTAAGTTCTGCTGCTGTTGAATCTGCTTCTTCTACATCTTTTCCCCCTGATTTCTTTGAAATTCCTTACCTTTCATTCTTCCAAATGAACCTTGTTATTATTTTTTGTACTAAAGGTCTCAAGTCCAATCCTTACTTGATTATTGTGTCTCCTTTGGCTCTGTTCCTCATTATATTGCTTCTGCTAAACAATGGGATCTCTGTTCTACCTCAGGTAGGTAGTGTGGCAAGCCTAATAATGGCTGTTTTCGTAGACTTGTGCTAAAAGTCTTCCACTAACCATAGGTTACACCTCAATGACTATCTGTTACAGCAGTTGTAGGACCCAATGGGTCTACCCACCCTTCAGGAACATAAGTAAGATAGTTTTGTTCTGATCCCAGTACCAGAGTAGGGTCCACAAAATTCCCAATGACACTTAACATTTATATATTAAAATGCAGCATTTTAAGGTTTACAAAGCATTTTACAAATATGATTTCATTTTATTCTACTTACAACCTTGTGAGTTAGGTGCTTTTATCATCCCCAGTTAAAAAATTAGGAAACTGGGGAGGAGCCAAGATGGCGGAGTAGAAACAGCTTGTCCAAGCCACTCTGCCCCCAGATTCCCCCCAAACTATGTAAAAGGGGACTCTGAAAAACGTCTGGAGAGCCAGCACCCACAGAACGACACAGAAAAGCTAACCTCCCACTGAGGACAGCCCAGCAACACTGCAGGAGCCGAGCCAAGCCCAGGTCTGCGTGAACTGAGGTTTTAGCCCCAGGGCGGCAGGGCCAACAGCCGGCTGGAGGAACCCCAGAACACCAGGAGCTGTGGCGACTCCAGAATTATCAACATAGGCATGCCTAGGACAAAGTGAGAGGTTAGTGTCCTATGGATTTTGGGACCAGTATTTGGGGAATGCGTCGGCTCCCTCCCCTGGGGGCTAGAAGCCGCTGAGGAGACATGCCATTTTGTAGCTCCCGGCCTGCAAATTGTAGGGAGATCCCAACACATTTGGGATGAAAATTCCTCTATCTGGCCTTAAAGCCATAATGTGGCAACAAGCCCAAAAGTCAAGTAATTAAGTGGCAACATGCCAAGGCAAAGGAAACAGAAAAATGCAACCCTAGACTCCTATTTTGGGGGCATAGAGAGGGAAAAGGACTGTGAGGTCAGAAGTCCTGCTCCAAAAGCCCCAGGGGAAAACATGAGCAGATTGCAGGCCATAGAGGACCTTAAGAAGGACTTTAAAAATCAAATAAGAGAAGTGGAGGAAAAATTGGAAAGAGAAATGAGAAGGATGCAGGAAAAGTATGAAATAAGGGTCAACAGCCTGACTGAGGAAAACAACACCTTAAAAAATAGACTGACTCAAATGGCAGAGGAAGCCCAAAAGGGCAACGAGGAGAAGAATGCCTTAAAAAGTCGAATTTGCCAGATGGAAAAAGAATCTCAAAAGTTCACTGAGGAGATTCATGCCTTCAGAGTTAGACTGGAGCAAATGGAAGCTAATGACTTTATGAGAAATCAAGATGCTGTTAACCAGATACAAACAAATGAAATATTAGAAAGCAATGTGAAATATCTCATGGGAAAAACCACTGACCTGGAAAATAGATCCAGGAGAGATAATTTTAAAATTATTGGACTACCTGAAAGCCATGATCAAAGAAGGAACCTAGAGATCATCCTTTAAGAAATTCTCAAGTTAAATTGCCCTGATGCTTTAGACACAGAGGGCAAAATAGAGGTTGAAAGAATCCACCTATCACCTCCTGAAAAAGATCCCAAAAAGAAAACTCCCAGGAATACTGTAGCCAGGTTCCAGAATCCCCAGATCAAGGAGAAAATACTACTAGCAGCTAGGAAGAAACAATTTCAATATTGTGGAAACACAATCAGAATAGCCCAGGACCTGGCAGCTTCTACACTGAGGGATAGAAGGGCATGGGATACAATATTCCAGAGGGCAAAAGAACTGGGAATGAACCCAAGGGTCATCTACCCAGCAAAACTGAGTATTTTGTTTCAGGGGAAAATATGGTCATTCAGTGCAATAGAGGACTTTCAAGCATTCTTGAGGAAAAAACCAGAATTGAATAGAAAATTTGACATCCAGACACAAGAAGGAATGCCTGAGAAGGTAATCAGGGAAAAGAAATCAAAAGGAACTTATCAAAGTTGACTATTTACATTCCTATATGGAAAAGCAATAACTGTGACTGATGATATCTTTCTCACTATGAAAATAATGGAAGAAGGGGGTGTGGTCATATGAATACATATGTGAATGTGTGTGTATATGGTTACAGTTATATATGGATAGAGGGCATAGGTTGAATTTGTTGGGAAGGGAGAATACTCAAGGGATGAAATCATGAAGTGAGAGAGGAAAGTGGCAAGAGGAGATGGGGAGAGACAGGGTAGGGTAAACTATCCCATGTAGAAGAAGCAAGGGGAAGTGGTTGCAAGGGAGGGGGAGAATAGGAAGGCTAAAAAGGCAAAACCACATTCACATTGAATTTGGTTCAAGGAGAGAATGACATTCATACTAAATGGGATATCTCAACCTGCAGCAGGATAGGGGGAAGGGGGATGAGAGGAGGGATGATGGATGGGAGGGCATCCTTGGGGTGAGGGGAGGTTGGACGTACCCACTATAGAAGAGGGACAGGATCATGTAAGGAATGGACCAGGTGGGGGGTGGGACGAGTGGGAGGGAATTATAAGCAGCCTTGTACAATATATCTACCATGATAATGTTTTGCATAGCTAGACATGTACAACATATACTGAATTACTTATCTCCCCAGAGGGAATGGGTGACAAGGGAGGAAGGAAATGGATCTGAAATTCAAGGTCTTAACATTAAATGTTTCAAATATATATAAATACTATTATTAATACTCTTTTGCTTGTAATAGGGAGATAAGATGTGCAGGCATTGGGACACAAAGATTCACCTTCCTCTAATGGAAAATTCGATGGGGGTATGGGAGAAAGTATGGGAGAGAGCAGATTGGAGGAAGCTGTATCTTGTGCGACTGCTATTCTGGGAGGTTGGGTAGGGGAATAATGGGGGGGGGAAATAATTGTAACTCAAAATCTGGCAGAAATGAATGATGTAAAACAGAAGTTAATAAAGCATTTGTTTAAAAAAAAATCAGGAAACTGAAGTTGAGAGACATTACGTGATTTTCCTAGACACAACAAGGTGCAAACGAGCACCATGTACAGAGAAGTAAGGAAGTAAGGAAGACCTGATGATTTGAATCTGCTCTCACATATTATCTATGTATCCCTCTTCACCTCAGTTTCCTCAACCATAAAATGGGGATAATAATATTTGCCTTCCAGGTTTGTTTTGAGGAGGAAATGAAATAATACATAAAAATGATTGACCAGTGACTGCTACATAATAGGCAATTAATTAATAAATGCCTGTTCCCTTTCCTATGGTCATACCTAGTAAGCAGATGAGATTGGATTTGAACTCAGGCCTTTTAGACTCCAGATCCAGTGCTCTATTCACTGCCCCACCTAGCTCCCTGAGGGACAGACACAACAATGAATAATCGATATCTATAAGGATGGATGTATTCTGCATACATATTTTTACACAGGTTTTTTAAAAAGGTCAATTAAATAAAATGGAAAGAGCTCTGTACTTGGGAGCCAGATAATCTGTGTTTAAGTGCTAGCTATGAATTGCTAGCTGCTACTTTGGGCTATTCATAACCTGGCTGGGACTGAGAAATGCCATTTGTAAGATGGGGAATAATAGGGCCTACACTACGTACTTCGTGGCATCCTTGTGAGAAAAGTGCTTTCTTTGTAAACTATAAAGCACTTATATAAACATGGGCTGTTATTGCTAGTGCTACCATACTAGGGAACTTGGGAGTTAGGGCTGTGAAAATAATACCCAACAAGGATAGAACCCATACAATGGTTTCTTTACTATCTGCTGCCATATGGCTGAACAGGCATTGTGCCCTGTTGATGGTTGGAATAGCCTGATGGCAGACAAATGCCTGTGGTGGAGCTATGTGGGTAGGTGGCCTGCCACTTTCCAAGCACATTGCTGACTGGAGGATATGGGAGAGCAGCAAGAGCTGAAAAGGTGTCAGACAGCCCTGTCTTTATTACCTACCAACTCAAAGGCCTGGTAGGTAGTGGCAGGGGTGAAAGATAAGGAGTGTGTGAAATAATGTAACCACCCAGATAATTCAAGTATCCTCCCTTGCATTCACAAATGCCCTGAAGACCCTCTACTATTCACACAACCTGCTTCTTTCTAAATTCTCTGTTTCATGATATCATGTTTGGAGTCTCAAGTTTTCTTCTTGTTTCTAGTGTAGACCTAAGTCTCTTTTATTCCCTACTCTTTTTCTCTCAGTCCACACATACCTCTCATTTTGACAAAAAAGGGGACATGGTGTCAATATACTATGATGCTTGACTGTAGTTAAGTTTTTTTTTCTTCTGTAGATAATTTGCTACATTTCCTCTGTGAGTGAATACATCTGCTTTCATGGATGTGATGTTAGTTAGGTGTATGGAAGAGACAAAGAAGAGCTGAATATTTCTCTTTCTCCCTGTGAATCAGTCTCATCCTCCTCCCACCCTCTGTCTCTCTCCTTGTTAATTATTCATCACCATCCTCCTGCTTTAATCACCACTTTTTTTACTTCTCTATTTTTTCAATTTTCTTTGTTATTCCTAAATTGTATCCACTAGAAGAGAACGTATATTCAAGGTTTATCCAGGAAGTAAGAATATGGATTTTGCAAATTCATAACACTTACATGTAAAACAGAGTTTTCAAAAAGTTTCCTCTAACCTACACTGAACTACTTCCTTGATATAGCAGAAGCTAAGTACAGAGACATAAAAGTTTTCCATTAGCCTCTCAGCCTCTTTTTTCTCTCTCCATATCCCTCCCTCTGATGAGAGACCTTTGTGCATAGACACTCATAAATTAAAGTGTGTTGTTAATTATCCTTAGACACCAGAAGCAGTATTTTCAAAGAGAGCATATCTTAGAAACCCAAAACTTTGGTTCGGCTTATAGATCTGACACTAAATCCCCAGCTGATATCTACTGAAAAGCTAAAAAGCTTTAGAAAGGTATGAACTTAACATCTCCCCTGGATTCCTATTCTGATTCTTTTTTAATTTTTTTGATGTGGAAAGATTCCTGAGTTTTGGACACAATGCTGGTAGAAGCTAGAGGCTCTACCAAAATGGAGAGATGGGCTTATTGACTGTCATCTAAGGATTGATCAACCTAGCTATGTTTGGAACAGTGATTCATAAAAACATACAGGAATAATTAGAGGCAGGGTTAGGTTGGAAATTTTTAAAAAACATGCTGTCTGAAAAAAAAAATAAAGCTCAAACCACTTTCAAGCATAATCTGAATTACTAATAATACATTTAAAAGTTTGGTCAATCAACAAAACAATAAATCAAAACTTGATTTGTAGCATTTCCTAATTTATGATATGTAAATGCTCACACTAAAAATTTAACTATGGCTCTTCTGAGCTGGTTCAAGATGATTCTGGCAAACCTCTGCATGAAGAGCTTTTGGTGTCTATTAGTAGAAGGAGTTACCACACTGAAAAAATAACAGATTTTCAGGAGGCACCAATGCATTTTTGTTAAATTGAGCTGATTTTATTTTAAATTCATAATGAAATAGTATAGGTCCAGTAGACCATTTTCACCAAATGTTGTGTATGTGTCCATAGGAGGGGAAATAGTTGAGGAGGACTCTAATGAAGTACATGCCTTCTGGTAGTGCAGGCTGAGTGCATTTCCTATTATAAGTTCTTAAGAAAGTAGTTTCACCTACAAATTCCCTGCTTGAAGTTTATAACACTCATCTTTTTGCACTGAGACTTTCCAAATCTTTGTTTCTCATCATAAAGACTCTCAATTGGATTACACTTGAACCAAACAAAAAGGCAAAGGGTTATAGAGTAAATAAACATTAGGAGGCTGTAAGTAATCCTATGCCACCTGGGAGGTTTGAGATTGGATATCTAGGCTCAAAGGGCAGCATTTCTCAACAAATCCCTCTTCTACAGTAGGTTTTGTTGCAGCTGTTTTGTTTTGTTTTTACCTCTTCAATACTTTTTTTTTTTTAAATGTCCTCTTCTTGGGGTGGCTAGGTGGCGCAGTGAATAGAGCGCCGGCCCTGGAATCAGAAGGACCTGAGTTCGGAGCCAGCCTCCGACACTTAATCCACATAAACAAAAACCTAGCCGTGTAACCTTGGGCAAGTTACTTAACCCCAATTGCCCTAAAGGGGCGGCTAGGTGGCGCAGTGAGTAAGAGCGCCGGCCTCGGAGTTGGGATGACCCGAGATCAGATCCGGCCTCAGAAAATGAGCACCCACGCATAAATAATGACTAGCCGTGTAACCTTGAGCAAGTTACTTAACCCCAATTGCTTTTAAAAAAATAAAAAATAAAAAAAAAAATGTCCTCTTCTTAAAACCTAGAAGACATATTAAAAAAATATTCCTACACTCAAGTCCTCTTATTCATAAATCTATCCTTCCCATTGATTCTTAGTATTCATCCACTGTGCTTCCAGTGATAAAATGCTCTGAAGTAGAGAATTCAATTCTGAATTGGGAAAGAACTTTCCAAACTATCCAATCCAATTCCTTCATTTTACAAACAAGGAAACTGGGACCCCCAGGAAGTTAAATAAATTTTCCAAGATCACAAAGGGAATACCTACAGACAGTAGGCACATGTCAGACAAGAAGTTGTACTGTGCTCGGGGGAGATTTAAAAAAACAAAAAAAGGAAAATAATGTAGACCCTGTGTGAATGAAATTTCAGTTAAATAAATAAGGAAATAATATGCAAAAATATCTGTGAAGGAATTAACAAGGGAGGATAATAAATAACAAAGGAGAATCTTGTAACTACATAGGAAAAGTCTAGGTAAAATGCTATGAGAAATACAGGGAAGGAAATATGGCTTGAAGCTAGGAGGAAGACCAGTGGAGGAGGGCTCATGAAAATGGTGCTTGAGTTGGGTCTTGAATGAAGGGAATGACTACAGTAGATAATGTACGGATGTAGACTAGTACAAGTATGGGAGGTACTGTGTACAAAAGGCACATTGATAAGGCAAAGATCATCATGGGTTGGAGAGAGGCATACACGGTATTATTAGGGTATGAGAATAACCCCTTCTCATCTCTTCCTGTCAGCCATGAATACTCACATACTTATGCCTTGTGATGATCAAGTACTTTAAAATTAGATATTTTTGTTCAGTTGTTTCAGTTGTGTCTGATTCTTTGTGACCCCATTTGGGGTTTTCTTGGCAAAGATACTGGGATGGTTTGCTATTTCTTTCTTCAGTTGATTTTACAGATGAGTAAACTATACAAACAGGGTTAAGTGACTCATCCAGGGTCACACAGCTAGTGAGTGTCTGAGGTTGGATGTGAACTCAGGTTTCTGACCAGCACTCTATCCACTGTGCCGCCTAGCTGCCCTCTCATAGTTAGATACTATTCCAGAATTATGCCATGGTTGCATTAAAGAGCTGACACAACCTTCAGGGCTCTTTTATCCTGATGACTCTGAAACTTGTAAAGGGGTCTAGAGCTGCTGACGTGAAGAACAATTGTTTCAACTGGTAATACAGGGGTGTATAAGGCACTCAGTGAATTGGAAGACTAATGGTAAGAAGTGTTGAATGCAGATGTCAGATACTGTTTGAGTACAGAATGGTTGAGCACAAAATGAGGATAAATATATGTTAGTGCAAAGAATATGGAGAGTGAGAGGCATTGTCTGGTTGTGCCATTTGCAGGACCAGTCTTCGTATTTCTATCCCCTCATTGTCATTGTGGTGAGTAAGTTGCCATTTCTGGGTATTGTTGTCAGTCTGTGTCATGCCCTTTGCTGCTCCAGATCTCATACACATAGCATGTATTAATGTATCCAGTATGGAAAGGAAATCATGATACAACTGTTATATCACATACCCTTATATTGTCTTTTGGAGAGGATGCATGTTATAGTGGATTATAGGTTCATTATTATATTCTTCTATAGGTAGAGGCATCCATGAACAATGTCACTTAATGTAATTATATTGTATTAGCAAAGTCAGCTAATATAATTCATAAGATCATACCTCTAAAGTTATAAGTGACCTCAGAGGCAATGGAGTTCCCCACTGTTTTACAGATGAAGAAGAGGTATGATTTGAACCTAGCCTCTCTTACTCTGGAATCTATCTCTCATTTGTGTACTAGATTTGGAGCCAGAGGACTTACTTTTGAATCTTAGTTATACCATTTACTAGTTTTGTGACAGTGAAAAAGTCACAGCTTTCTTTAAATTTAATTCAAATTTAAAATGATGAAATTCAAGTAGATAGCTGCCAAGGTCACAGCTAACATGAAATCTGTGATTTCTATGATCCTATAAATTACATTACCTAAGCTTGCTCCTGTTTCCTAGATCTACAGGAAAATATTACTGTACGTCAATAGTTATTAGCCTGGGGTACATGGACAGATTTGGGGAAGGGTAGTCTGTGAACTTGGATAGAGTAAAATTATATCTTTGTTTTAACTGGCCTTTAACTGAAATTTAGCATTTCCTTTAATTATTAAAAAGCATTATTCTGAGGAATCTTATATAGTTTTCATCAGATTTCCCATGGGTTGATTACACACAAAGCAGGCCAACAATCCCCAATCTAAGTAGATTAGAGGATGGGGAAAAGGATGGATAAGGACACTACAGCAGATCAATGAACAGAGGAGGGAAATGACCTCAAAATTCTCAATAAAATAAGAAGCTAAACCATCTACCAGAAGTGAGGGCAAAAGGAATATTATAAGGATCTTTAGAAAAGATTTAGAAGACCAACTATGAGAATTAAATAAAAAGTGAGTCACCATGAAATGAACAAAAGAATTGCCATGTAGCTATGGTGGTCTAGACGAAACAAGAGAACATAAACATGTAGTGGACCCAAACGTTGTTATTTTGTGATTTCTTCCTTCCATGTTCAAGGGTTTGAGAGTAGAAGTCAAGGAGATGAACATTCAGACTTAGGGTTAAGGGTTAACAGGCAGGAATGTGGAGGAGAAAAAGGTTAAGGAGAAATCCTTACAAAAATGATTTATCCTGAATGACAAGACAAACACTTTCAAGAAATGCAGCTTTATTTGGGCAACCATGCTGGAGGGCAGAGTCTTTAGCTCCTCTATGTTGTTATAGCCTTGTGTGAGACAGCTAGGTAGTACAGATAGAATGGTAGTCCCGTAATCAGTAAAACCTGTGTTAGAATCCAGTAGAAGACATATGTTAGCTTTGTGACCCTCTGTTTGCCTCAGTTTCTTCAACTGTAAAATGGAAATTATAATAACCTTCCAGAACTGTTGTGAGAATAAAAAGAGAAAATATTTACAAAGTGATTAGAACAGTGACTGAAACATCCTAGGCACTTATTCCTTCCTTTTGGATCCATGTAATGTGCAGGCTGGTAGGGAGTTCTATCTATATAATTCTATTGATTCAGAGGAAAAAGTCAGGCTTGTAGTGTTTTTACAAATTATAGACAACTACTATTTGATTGAATTATTCATTTTGTGAACCATTGTTTTGGTGTAGTGCAAATATAGCTATGAATGTCTAAAACTCAAGTAGAGAATCAAATGAATTATCTAATTAATTCTGACCAAAAATAACCCAAACCAACCCAGAATTGAGTTGGCTTCAATTGATGGAAATATGAAAGTGATATAAAAATAAGATATCAATAAAATTATTTTATAAATTATATGGGTATCAAAATGAAAAAGTTGATGTTGTCTCCCCTCTCTGAGATGTTCAAATTATACCATGACTTACAAGGCCCATTTCAAGCACCATCTCCTCTGTGAAACCTTTTCTGAAAATTCTAGTCTACTTTCTTTTCTTCCTCATAATAATGATAGCTGACATTTCTAGATTACCTTATAGTTTCCAAAAGGCCATCCTTATAAGATAGGTAGAGAGCACAAATATTAAGGCTAAGTAAAGGAATTGGGGCAGCTGGATGACACAGTGGATAGAATTCTGGGCCTGGAATTAAGAAGACTTCTTCCTGAGTTAAAATCTGGCCCAAGACATTTACTGTGTGACCCTGAGCAAGTCAGTTAATCCTGTTTGCCTCAGTTTCCTTATCTGTAAAATGACCTGGAGAAGAAAATGGCAAGCCACTACAGTATCTTTGCCAAGAAAACCCAAATGAGGTCATGAAGAGTCAGTTACAACTGAAAATAACTAAACAACCACAAAGGAATGGGATCTGTGATTTCATTGCATAAGGAACTCCTAAGTGAGGACATTTCCTATAATAATGTGGATTTACAGATTCTCTGAAACTTGTAGTCTTAGAGGATTTCCCAGAGCACTGACTGGTTGTAATTTATGTAGTCATACAATCAAAATGTTTCATAGGCATGACTTGAACCTGTGTTTTCCAGGCTTTGAAGCTAGCTCATTTTCCACTGTACCACACTGCCTCTGAAATGTGAATATTATTATTACCATTTTGTAAATGAGGAAGCTGATATTCAGAGCCCTTAACTAACTTTTCCACAGTGACACAGCTGGTAAATCCTGGAATTCTTACTTAAACCACTGTCTTTCTACTCCAACATGCTTTCTATTTTACATTTTTAAACCAATCAGAAGGTGTCATATATTCTTAAATTGTTTCATCTGTTTGTCTTGCCTCCACAAATAGTAAAAGCTTATTGAATAGGGACTCATACCTGGATTTCTTTAATGTTACTATATCAGGATAACATAATACTTGGTTCATGGTAGCACTCAGTATATACTTGTAGATTAAAATGAAATTAAATTTTCCTCTGGCATTATCTGGATAATTTCCTGAACTTGATATGTACTTTGTGTATTTAAACAAGTTTGGCATCTGTATAAATGTGCCCCCTTTCTGGGAGGCTGAGGAATATTTGGAGTCACCAGGAATTAATTGAAAAATAATGTGGTAGAGGAGAAGAATCCTCTTTCAAAAATACCCAGTGTAGAGGAGGCAGAGCCAAGATGGAAGAGTACAGGCCTCACCTTATCTCCACTTCAAATCCCTCCAAATACCTTTAAAAAATTACTCTAAACACATTCTAGAGGTGTAGAACCCACAAAAAGATGGAATGAAACAAATTTCCAGCCCAAGACAATGTGAAGGATTGGCAGGAAAGGTCTGTTACATCAGGGTGAGAGAGGAGCTCAGTCCAGCACAGACCATGCCAGAGTAGACCAGGCCACAGTAAACCTGAATCAGGCCTTGGGGTGACTGAATCACAGGCAGCAGTGGAGGTTACCAGACCTTTCAGCCCACAGACAGCAAAGACTACTTAGAAGGTCACCAGGAAAGGTCTGCTGCTCCTGAGTGAGAGTGGAGTGTATTCCAGCACAGGCCATGTCAGTATAGCCCTGGACAAACCAGGAACAGGCCTTGGGAGTGACAGAATCAGCATCAGCAGCAATTGCTTCTAGAGCTCTCTGCCTACAGATGGTAAAGGGGTCAAACAACTGGTCAGAAGGAATTTATAGTGTTCTCTTTGCTAGCACTGAGGTAGGACTCTCTTGTTTTGCCATACTCAGATTTGGGTCACCGTCCAGAGTGGCAGTCTCAAGGTGAAGAGGAGCAGCAGTAGCATAGCAGAGTCTGTAGTCACCATGTAGGGGGAGCTCTACAAAGAGTTCCAGGGTAGAAAACAGTGCCTGTGGTGACTTACAAATCAGAACAAAGACCAGGAGAGTAGTAAACACTTCTCCTTAAGTCATTCCACCTTGGAATAACACCTCATTTGGGATTTTCTTGGCAAAGATAATGTAGGGGTTTTCCATTTTCTTCTCTAGGACATTTTATAGATGGGGGAACTGAGGCAAACAGATCCATAGAAGTATGTCTGAAACAGCTGCACAAAACTTCTGAAGCTTGGGACAGTGCTCCCTCCATCAATGAAGCAGAGCCTTGGTTTAACAAAGAATTAAAAGTAAAATAATAGGCTAAGAAAATGAGAAAACAACAGAAAAAATAGAACTCTGACAACAGAAAGTTACTAAAGTGACAAAGAAGATCAAAATATACAACCAGAAGAAGATAATAAAATCAAAGCTCCTCCCTCCAAAGCCTCCAAGAAAAATATGAATTAGTCTCAGACCATGGAAGAGTTCAAAAAGGATTTTGAAAGTTAAGTGATAGAGGTAGAGGAAAAATTTGGGAGAGAAATGAGGATGATGCAAGAAAATCATAAAAATGAGTAAACAACTTGCTAAATAAGACACAAAAAATACCAAAGAAAATAACACCTTAAAAAAAAAAAAGACTAGGCCAACTAGTAAAAGAGGTTCAAGAAACCAATGAGGAGAAGAATGCCTTAAAAAGCAGATTTGGCCAAATGTAAAAGGAAGTCCAAGAGCTAATTGAAGAAAATGATTCTTTAAAAATTAGAATGGAGCAAATGGAAGCTAATGACTTTATGAGAAATCAAGAAAGTATGAAACAAAACCAAAAGAATGAAAAAATAGAAGACAATGTAAAATATCTCACTGGAAAAACAACTGACCTGAAAAATACATCCAAGAGAGATAATTTATAATTTACTGGACTCCTCGAACACCATGATCAAAAAAGAGCCTGGGTATCATCTTTCAAGAAATTATCAAAGAAAACTGCCAGGGTATTCTAGAATCAGAGGGTAAAATAGAAATTGAAGGAATCTACCAATCACTGTTTGAATGCCATTTCAAAATGAAAACTCCTAGGGATATCATAGACAAAGTCCAGAGTTCCCAGGTCAAGTAGAAAATATTGCAAGCAGCCAGAAAGAAACAATTCAAGTATGGTGGAGCCATAGGCAGGCTCACACAAGATTTAGCAGCTTCTACCTTAAAGGATCAGAGGGCTTGGAATTGATATTCTGGAGGGCAAAGGAGCTAGAATTGTAACCAAAAATCACTTCCCCAGAAAATATGAATATAATCCTTCAGGGAAAAAATGATATTCAGTAAGATAGAAGACTTTCAAGCATCCTTAATGAAAAAATCAGAGTTGAATAGAAAATTTGACTTTCAAATACAAGACTCAAGAGAAGCATGAAAAGGTAAACAGAAAAGAGAAATCATAAGGGATTTAAAAAGGTTAAATGGTTTACTTTCCTACCTGGGAATATTATATTTGTAACTCATGAGACCTTTCTCATTATTAGCAAAGTTAGAAGGAGTATATATAAAAAGAGGGCAAAGGTGTGAGTTGAATACACAGGAATACCTAAAAATAAAATGAATGGGTAAGCAAGGGAGAAAGAAAAAGAGAAAGGTAGAATGTGGTAAATTATCTCATATAAAGAGGAAAGAGACTATTTTGCAGTGGAGGGGAAGAGGGGCAGCGTGTGAACCTTTCTCTCATCACAATTGGTTCAAAAAGGGAATAACATACACACTCAACTGAGTGTAGAAATCTACATTACCCTACAAGAAAGTAGGAGAGGAAGAAGATAAGAGAAGTGGTGGGGTATGGATACAAGGGAGGGCAGATAGGGGGAAGGAGTAGTCAGAAGCAAAACACTTTTGAAGAGTGAAAGGGTGGAAGGTGAACTAGTGTGGGAAATAGGATGGGGAGAACAGGATGTAGTAACTGTGGAAAAAAAATGAAACAGTTTTCTCTGATAAAGGTCTCATTTTTCAAACATGTAAAGTATTGTAAAATTTAAGATAAGATTTTTTTTTCAGGGTGGCTAGGTGGCACAGTAAAGTAGAGCACTGGCCCTGGAGTCAGAAGGACCTGACTTTGGATCCAACCTCAGACACTTAACGCACATACAAATAAAAAACCTAGCCATGTGACCTTGGTCAAGTTACTTAACCCCAATCACCCTCCAAAAAGCAAAAAAAAAAAAAGATTTTTTTTCAGATGAAGTAATCAAAGCTATATAGCCATAGGAAAATAAACATTCTAACTTACTATTGTTTGGAGAATTGCAAATTAAAAGAATTCTGAGCTACTACCTCATATATATTATATTGGCTAATAGGATAAAAAAGGCAAATGATAAATTTTGGAAGGGATACGCTAAAAATGAGACATTAATGCACTGTTGGTGGAGTTATGAAATGACTCAACCATTCTGCAGAGCAATGTGGAACTATGACCAAAGGGCTATGAAACCATCCATATTTTTTGACCTATCAGTACCACTACTAGGTCTGAATCCCCAAAAAGAATAAAAAAAGAAAAGGACTTATATGTACAAAAATATTTATAGCAGTTCCTTACTGGAACCAAATAATTCAAAATTGCGGGGTGTCCATCAATTAGGGAATGACCAAACAAGTTATAGTATGTGATTATTATGGAATACTATTGTAATATAAGAAATGATGAGCAGGATTCTCAGAAAAACCTGTAAGGACTTACATGGGCTGGTGAAATGTACTCTGTACTGAGCGGAGCCAAGATGGCGCAGCTGAAACAGCACATCCAAGGCATTCTCCCCCCAGATAACCTCCAAACTATGTAAAAGGGGACTCTGAACAACTTCTGGGGCCCCTGCACCCACAGAATGACACAGAGAAGCTGACCTCCCACTGAGGACAGCCCAGCAGCCCTGCAGGAAAGACCAGCACAGCTCTCTGGGAGCCAGCAACACATCACACAGTGCGTGGGGAGCCGAGAACAGGTCCTCCTGAGTCACAGTTTTAGCCCCAAGGCAGCTGGGCCAGCAGCCAGCTGGAGGGACCCCAGAACACCAGCAGCTGTGGCGATTCCAGAATTATCGACATAGAAATGCCTAGGACAAAGTGAGAGGTTAGTGCCCTATGGATTTAGGGACCAGTATTTGGGGAACGCATTGGCTTCCTCCCCTGGGGGATAGAAGCAGCTGAGGAGACATGCCATTTTGTAGTTTTCGGTGGCAGCTCCAGCTGCTGGCCTGTGAACTGTAGGGAGATCCAGCAATCAGTCTTGGGGGGTAATCGCTCTTGCTTTAACCTCCCTGGATCTGGATTGTGATCTGGGGTGGAGGTTGTGGGTGGGTATCCAGCTTGCCAGAAACGGAAGTTGTCCCCCAACACATTCAGGACAGAAGCTGCCCTGTCTGGTGGCAGAGTCCTACTGTGGCAACAAGCCCCAAAATCAGGTAATTAAATGGCAACATGCCAAGGCAAAGGAAACTAATTAAACAGAAAAATGCAACATTAGTCTAATATTTTGGGGGCAAAGATGATCGAAGCATAGAACAGGAGGAGGACTGTAAGGTCAGAAATCCTGCTCCAAAAGCCCCAAAGGAAAATATGAGCAGGTTACAGGCCACAGAAGACCTTAAGAAGGACTTTAAAAATCAAATAAGAGACATGGAGGAAAAATTTGGAAGAGAAATGAGAAGGATGCAGGAAAAGCATGAATTGAGGGTCAACAGCCTGACTGAGGAAAACAGCACCTTAAAAAATAGACAAACTCAAATGGCAAAGGAGGCCCAAAAGGGTAAAAAAAGAGGAGAAGAATGTCTTAAAAAGCCGAATTTCCCAGATGGAAAAAAAGAATCTCATAAGTTCACTGAGGAGATTCATTCCTTCAGAGTTAGACTGGAGCAAATGGAAGATAATGACTTTATGAGAAATCAAGATGCTGCTAAGCAGATCCAAACAAATGAAAGATTAGAAGGCAATGAGAAAAACCACTGACCTGGAAAATAGATCCAGGAGAGACAATTTAAAAATTATTGGACTACCTGAAAGCCATGATCAAAGAAAGAACCTAGAAATCACCCTTCAAGAAATTCTCAAGGAAAATTGCCCTGATGTTTTAGATCCAGAGGGCAAAATAGAGGTTGAAAGAATCCACCGATCACCTCCTGAAAAAGATCCCAAAAAGAAAACTCCCAGGAATATTATAGCCAGGTTCCAGAATCCCCAGATCAAGGAGAAAATACTACAAGCAGCCAGGAAGTAACAATTTCAATATTGTGGAAACACAATCAGAATAGCCTAGGACCTGGCAGCTTCTACACTGAGGGATCGAAGGGCATGGAATATGATATTCCAGAGGGCAAAAGAACTGGGAATGAACCCAAGGGTCATCTACCCAGCAAAACTGAGTATTTTGTTTCAGGGGAAAATATGGTCATTCAGTGAAATAGAGGACTTCCAAGCATTCTTGAGGAAAAAACCAGAGTTGAATAGAAAATTTGACATCCAGACACAAGAAGCAAGGGATGCCTGAGAAGGCAATCAGGGAAAAGAAATCAAAAGGAACTTATCAAAGTTGATCTATTTACATTCCTACATGGAAAAGCAATAACTGTGACTTATGAAACCTCTCTCAGTATGAAAATAATGGAAGAAGGGTGTATGGTCATTTGAATACATATGTAAATATGTGTATATATGTTTACAGTTATACATGGATAGAGGGCATAGGTTGCATTTGTTGGGAAGGGATGATACTTAAGGGGTGAAATTATGAGGTGAGAGAGGAAAGTGGCAAGAGGAGATGAGGAGAGACAGTATAGGGTAAACTATCTCATGTAGAAGAAGCAAGGGGAAGTGGCTGCAAGGGAGGGGAAGAATAAAAAGGCAAAAAGGCAAAACCACATTCTCATTGAATTTGGTTCAGGGAGAGAATGACATACATACTAAATGGGATATCTCAACCTGCAGCAGAATAGGGAGAAGGGGGATGAGAGGAGGGATGATGGATGGGAGGGCATCCTTGGGGTGAGGGGAGGTTGGAAGTACTCACTATAGAAGAGGGACAGGATCAAGTAGGGAATGGACCAGGTGGGGAGTGGGATGAGTGGGAGGGAATTATAAGCAGCCTTGTACAATATATCTACTATGGTAATGTTTTGCATAGCTAGACATGTACAACATATACTGGATTACTTATCTTCCCAGAGGGAATGGGTGACAAGGGAGGAAGGGAATGGATCTGAAATTCGAGGTCTTAAAATTAAATGTTTCAAATATATATAAATACTATTATTAATACTCTTCTGCTTGTAATTGGGACATAAGATGTGCAGGCATTGGGGCACAGAGATTCACCTTGCTCTAATGGAAAAGTCGAAGGGGGTATGGGAGAAGATATGGGAGAGAGCAGATTGGAGGAAGTGATATCTTGTGGGACTGCTATTCTGGGAGGGTGGGTAGGGGAAAAATGGGGGAAAAATTGTAACTCAAAATCTGGCGTAAATGAATGATGTAAAACAGAAGTTAATAAAACATTTGTTTTAAAAAAAGAAATACTCTGTACAAAGTAACAACAACATTGTAAAAAAAAAAAATCAGCTGTGAATGACAGCTTTTCTCAGCAACACGATGATCCAAGACAAATCTGAAGGACTTATGATGAAAAATGCTATACATCCCCAGAGAAATAAATGATGGTGACTGAATATAGATACAAGCATATTTGTTTTTTGCATTCTTTATTTTTCTTGAGGTTTTTTGTTTATATTTTCTGTTACAACATGACTATTATGGATATGTTTTGCATGACTACACATGTATAACCTCCATCATATTGCTTGCCTTTTCAGTAGGGGTGCAGGGTGGGGAGAGAGGAAGGGAGAGAACTTGAGACCCAAAGTTTTAAAAACAAATGTTAAAAATTGTTTTTATATGCAATTGGGGCAAATAAAATATCAATGAATAATGAAAAACATAAAACTTATTTATTCTTTGTAACATACTCTACAACATATGCTTGGAGTTAACCTTATTTCTTAATTAAATAATGGTGTAGAATTCAGGGGAAAAGTGTCCAATGATCATTCTCTTTTAGTGTCAAAGTTGAAGATGAAATTTCACGTGGAGTTTGCAATTAAGATTTCAGTATTCCTATGACTACAGAACAAACTTAATTTTCTTATTTCGACTAAATCTTCTTGGGAAACTCTAAGACTCCATTTGTCCCTGTTATGAAACCATTTTGTCTCTACTTGAACACCTTACTAGGCTGTTTCTTTTAAGTTTCAAATCAGTCTATTCTAGGTCAAACTTGGATTTTAAAATGAAAGTTCTATAAAAGAAGGTAATTGATAAAGTCATAGGCAATTGGAGGAGTGAGGAGGTGTGGGGATGAGGGAGTTAGTTGTCTGCTACTAGGGACAAACACCAGCTGCTAACTTGATTTGATTTGAAACCTTTGATCCTTCTCCTTAAAAACATATCCAGTCAGTTGTCTAGTCCTGTAGAGTATAACTTTTCAGAATTTTGTAGGATCACAGATTTGGATCGGAAAAGGTCTCAGAGGACATCTGGTCCATACTTTCCTGATGTTCAGTGCAGGAAACTGAAGCTTAGGGAAGCTAAGTGATTTGCCAAGGTTACAGAGCTAGTGAATAACAGAATCAAAATTCTAAGCAAGGTCCTCTGACTCCAGATCCCTCAGATCTGGCATAGACTTTGGAATGTAAAAGGAGGGGTTTCCTCCAAAAGTAAGAAGCTAAGGTGCAGGTCATATAGACTAGAATATAATCTATATAACTATAGTACCGAAAGTGGTGGATAAACCTTAAAGATATAAAATTGTGTGAACGAAGTCTCTCAGCTCTTTCCTTAGCAGGTAGAAGCAGCACCTCTCTTCCTCCTTTTATACCCTTGACCCTCTCTCCTCCTCCTTGTCCCTCCCATTCCCCCTCTCCTTCTTCTCTCTTCCTCTCCTTCTCTCTCCTTTCCTCCCTACTTTTTTTCTTCCCTCCCCCTCACCTCTCTCCCTTTCCTTCTCCCTGTCTTCTATTTCTCCTCCTCCCCCTCCTCTCGCTCTCTTTCTGTCACTTTATTCTCTCTGTCTCTGTATGTCTCTCTGCTCCCCTCACCCCTCCCACCATTTTCTGAGTTAATATGGAAAAAAAAAACCATAATCTAACACCATTCTATTTGCAGGAAGTCATTTGTTTCTTTCATCTTTAGTGTTACTATTATTACTTATATTTTCAATTTTTCAAAGTTATTGTGTTGTTATTTCTTTTTATTTAGCTGAATATTTCACCCCCTACCCTCACTCCACTAAACCGATAAGTTTGTTTGTTCTCCTTAAGTCTTATTAAGATATTATTAAGTTATTATTTCTGTGCAAAGTAGCTAAAATCTAGTGTGTTTTAGCTAGCCAATCAGTTAGTCAATAAATATTTATTAAGTACTTATTATGGACTGGGCACTATGCTAAGCACTCTGGAAATTTAAAAAAAGGCAAAATATAGCTCTTGTTCTCAGAGACTTCAACTTTTTTATGGGGATGGAACTTGACCACAACTTCAAGAATACGAATGATTGGCTAAGAGAGTAATTTGTGATCCTTTTCCTCCACCCCCATCCCTATTGAAAGACATTTTTAACATCTGTGCTGTCTCTTTGCCATCTGTCATATGACAGTGACAAAAAGAAATAATAGCCAGGAGTTTTTAGCAAGGGAACTCAGAACTATCAGTTATGAGTAAGTAGGTTTTTATTTCAAGCTTACTTAGATGCCTCAGAGACAGAGATAAGTCTTTGGAATGGTAAAGATTCAAGGTGAATTAGAAACTCTTCATCTTAGATTAAACTTTCATTAATAACAATTAAGGATTAGTGAAAAAAGAGACTGTGATATAGTGGGAGTTTGGGATTTGATGTAAGAGGTTACTCCCATATCTCTTTTGTCATCAGATTCTTCATCTGTTAACTAAGGTTGCTGGACTTGATGGTTCTTCTAGTAAAAATGAATTAAAACTTAAAAACTTGTTCTTAAAAATGTTATTCATTTGATTTCAAATTTTTACAAGTTTGCTATACTGCTGAAGAGTTATAGTTTTGATTTGTCAAGGAGATTGCTGCACACAAGATATGTAGGACCTTAAGGACCTGTAAGTCCGTTGACCTCTCTGGATCTCAATTACTTCATACATAATTATTTCAGTGATTTCACTAGCATGAGTGCAGCCCTCCTTGCCATGGTTGGTTCTTTCTTTAGTGGTTGTAGCAAAAATAATTTGATATCTAGCACCTAACAATCTGTGGGTCAGATTTCTAAATTTCACCAGGCTGGTGCTCAGATAGATCTACCTTTCACTGGTGGATCTGTCCTTGACATCCCTCAGCTAGGTAGCACTTGCCATGTGCTGTCAGAAGATCTTTCAAGAAATCAGTCACGTTGTCATCATCAGTGTGGGACTTAACAATGAAGGTTGTAAAGGACAATGAGTAAAACAATATATTAATATGAAGATTCATGTTCCTCCTTTTAAAAAACCAATCTTTACTTTTTCAATTATTAAGCATATTTTTCTTCTCCTTTCTTCCCCTCTGCTCACTGAAAGGAAAGATTTCTTATATTATCTAGGCATAGTTGAGCAATACAAATCCCCACTTTAGAAATGCCCTAAAATGCATTTCTCATTCTATATGCCAGTCTATCATCTCTTTATCATGAGGTGGACATTTTTATCAGTAGTCTGGAATCATGGTTGATTATCTTAGAGTTATGTCCTTCATAATTGTTTGCCTTTTATACTATTGCTTTTACATTAACAACTATTCTTTCAGTTACACTCATTTCACTTTGCTTCAGATCATACAAGTTCTCCCATTTCTTTTTGAGTCCCTTTCTTTACTTCTTACAGCACAAAATTATTCCATTAAACACATATACCATAATTTGTTCGGCCCCTTCCTATATTTATTTTTGACTTAATACACTCCTCACTTCAGCGAAGTTCAACTACTTACTGCCTTCTATGCATGGCTTATCTCTAGACCTTGCATTGACTAGACACAAGATCCCCCTGGACTGACCCTGGGAAACTCAGTCTTTTATGCCAGTTTCAGGGCATGTGTATATATCCTATAATTCATGTTGACCATGTATATCCAGGTGTTTGTACTGCATAAAGACTAGATGCCTTGCGACTTGATATTGTTCCAGAATTCTATGGTTCCATTAAAGGATCCACTTGACCTTCATGCTCCTTTCCTTGATAGCTTTGAAGTTTATGGAAGGGTTTAAGCTGTTTGGAGAGTAAGGTGAAGGAGAACCAGCCACCCAGGCTTCTGATCACATGTTCACATGCTTTAAAGTTGGCAAGAAGAGCATTATTTAGGAGATCCTCACACCTTTATCATATGTATGGAGCACTGGGTCATTAGTCAATTAAAATGCTTTTATTTATCTTATAGTACATATTCCTATATAGTGGTATGTTCTAAGGGAGGTAGGATGGGTTTGACCAGAATTATCCACTGATATTACTGTAAAGCAGATAACACCAGGGGGCTTGCAAAATATCTTTGGTTCTTTTATCATGGCATTTCATCATCACAATGATTCAGTGTATTTCTGTCTTTTCTCCATCTATGGAATACATTAGAAATCCCTCCATTCGACCCTAGGAGTAGCTCTATAAGAATGTTACTTCTTCCCTCCAATAAAGGGGCTCCTGTTTCAGAGCTAAGGTGATAGAGCTGCCTTCCTTCCCAACCTCACAAGAATTGAGTAATGACAGTAATAATCCTTTGTGATGACGCATGTCAGAATTGCCGGGATCTTGATGCAGCCTGGTTGACATGAAAAAAATGAAGTCGTGTAACTGGGTTTAGAAGCACACGCAACTGTCTTGGCAGTAATTCATTCATCTCTAAAAAATAGAAAAGGAATAGCAATCTTATTGAAAGATCTTTGACTGGAGTGGGGTAGGAGCATTTTTCCTTTCAGGTGAATTTATCCCCTTCATGAAAGCGATATTTAAAAGAACTTCAAAAAGTTCAGAAAGTTTGGTAGAGACAGAGTTTTATAGAAACCCCCCGTTTTTTAAAAAAATAGAAAAAAGTAAGACCTAGGAGCTTGGCATATACTTCAGGCCTCTAAACACAAGGGAGGATGAGGTTGCATGATCATTGTGCATATAATTGTCTTTGGCACTTTTGCTTCCTAGCAGATTCAGGAAATCAGGAGACACATTTGATTCTTTCTTATTGTTTCTCCTAAGTTAAGCTGCAGCCTGCATATTATAAATGAAGTGCTTTTTTTGAATTATTTCCCCAGTAGTGGTTTTCGGTTAACAAATGGCCATCTACACTTACACACCTGATTTCTCCCCTGACCCACAATGTGAGGTTACAAAAGGATCTATCAGGACTATAAGTAGAGTTTTCCCCAACACCCAGTAAAATATCCAGGGGATCAAACCTGTAATGTAGATGTCTTTAGATTCACATCCTAACTCAATGAATTATAAAGCACAAATATATGAGGTGTGAGAAGACAAAAATGAGCAGAAATAAAGTGTTTCTAGTTTCTTCAATTCAACAAACATTTTTAGAATACATGACATGTTTTGCATAAGACACTGAAACTTTGTAGGCTGCTGGGGCAAGGGGGAGATAAGAAGAAAGGACTAAGATAGGGAACTTATTCTCAAGTAAACTAGTCCAGTAGGGAAGATATGTATTCATGTAACTATGATACAAAGCAGAATAGTATTAATCTATGAGATACACAAAAGTTTGAAAGGGAAAAAGGAGGAAGGATAATTGTCTTTAATTCAACATATATATTTGGTGTATATCCTGTTTGAGACACTGGTAGGGAGAAAGAAATAATATAAAGGTATAATAAGCTCTCATGTCTAGAAGGGAGATAAGACATTTACATGATGAGGGCTATTGGAAAGGTACAGAAAATGTGCTTTAAGAGTACAGATATAGGGAGAAATTATTTCTGACTGAAAAAATCAAATGAAGATTCTAGAAGGAAGTGACCTTTGAGCTGGGTTAGGGTAACATTTAACAGGCTTCCATGTGATGGAGCAATAAGCACAGAAGTGGGAAAACCCAAAGAATAATTGAAGAATGATAGGTAGGTCAGTTTGGCTAGCACATAGAATTCATGAAGATAAACTGTTGGCAATGAGGCTGGAAAGATTGAATAGATCATTAGAAGACCTTAAGAGTTATCAAAAGGAGGGCTGAACCAAGATGGTGGAGTAGAAACAGGGTGTCCAAGCCACTCTCCCCCCAGATCATCTCCAAACTATGTAAAAGGGGACTCTCAACACCTTCTGGAGCTCCTGCACCCACAGAACGACACAGAGAAGCTAACCTCCCACTGAGGACAGCCCAGCAGCCCTGCAGAAGGACCAGCACAGCGCTCTAGGAGCTGGCAGCACAGCACACAGTGCATGGGGAGCCGAGAACAGGTCCACCTGAGTTGCGGTTTTAGCCCCAGGGCAGGAGGCCAGCAGCCAGCTGGAGGGACCCCAGAACACCAGCAGCTGTGGCAATTCCAGAATTATCGACATAGACATGCCTAGGACAAAGTGAGAGGTTAGTGCCCTATGGACTTTGGGACCAGTATTTGGGGAACTCATTGGCTTCCTCCCCTGGGGGATAGAAGCCTCTGAGGAGACATGCCATTTTGTAGTTTTCAGCGGCAGCTCCAGCTGCTGGCCTGTGAACTGTAGGGAGATCCAGCAATCAGTCTTGGGGGGTAATCACTCTTGCTTTAACCTCCCTGGATCTGGATTGTGATCTGGGGTGGAGGTGGTGGGGTGGGTTTCCAGCTTGCCAGGAATGGAAGTTGTCCCCCCACACATTCGGGATGAAAGTTCCTCTGTCTGGCAGCCCAGCTATACTGTGGCAACAAGCACAAGAGTCAAGTAATTAAGTGGCAACATGCCAAGGCAAAGGAAAAAAAATAAACAGAAAAATGCAACCATAGACTCCTACTTTCAGGGAAAAGAGGATCGAAGCATAGAATGGGAGGAGGACTGTGAGGTCAGAAGTCCTGCTCCAAAAGCTCCAAAGGAAAACATGAGCAGGTTATAGGCCACAGAGAACCTTAAGAAGGACATTAAAAATCAAATAAGAGAAGTGGAGGAAAAATTGGGAAGACAAATGAGAAGGATGCAGGAAAAGTACGAAATGAGGGCCAACAGCCTGACTGAGGAAAACAACACCTTAATAAATAGACTAACTCAAATGGCAAAGGAGGCCCAAAAGGGCAATGAGGAGAAGAATGCCTTAAAAAGTCAAATTTGCCAGATGGAAAAAGAATCACAAAAGGTCACTGAGGAGATTCATTCCTTCAGAGTTAGACTGAAGCAAATGGAAGCTAATGACTTTATGAGAAATCAAGATGCTGTTAAGCAGATAGAAGCAAATGAAAGATTAGAAGGCAATGTGAAAAATCTCATGGGAAAAACCACTGACCTGGAAAATAGATTCAGGAGAGACAATTTAAAATTATTGGACTACCTGAAACCATGATCAAAGAAACAACCTAGAAATCACCCTTCAAGAAATTCTCAAGGAAAATTGCCCTGATGTTTTAGATCCAGAGGGCAAAATAGAGGTTGAAAGAATCCACTGATCACCTCCTGAAAAAGATCCCAAAAAGAAAACTCCCAGGAATATTATAGCCAGGTTCCAGAATCCCCAGATCAAGGAGAAAATACTACAAGCAGCCAGGAAGAAACAATTTCAATATTGTGGAAACACAATCAGAATAGCCCAGGACCTGGCAGCTTCTACACTGAGGGATTGAAGGGCATGGAATATGATATTCCAGAGGGCAAAAGAGCTGGGAATGAACCCAAGGGTCACCTACCCAGCAAAATTGAGTATTTTGTTTCAGGGGAAAATATGGTCATTCAGTGGAATAGAGGACTTCCAAGCATTCTTGAGGAAAAAACCAGAGTTGAATAGAAAATTTGACATCCAGACACAAGAAGCAAGGGATGCCTGAGAAGGCAATCAGGAAAAAGAAATCAAAAGGAACTTATCAAAGTTGACCTATTTACATTCCTACATGGAAAAACAATAAGTGTGACTGATGAAATCTTTCTCAGTATGAAAATAATGGAAGAAGGGTTTATGGTCATATGAATACATATACGAATGTGTGTACATATGTTTACAGTTATATATGGATAGAAGGCATAGGTTGAATTTGTTGGGAAGGGATGATACTTAAGGGATGAAATTATGAGGTGAGAGAGGTAAGTGGCAAGAGGAGATGGGGAGAGACAGTATAGGGTAAACTATCTCATGTAGAAGAAGCAAGGGGAAGTGGCTGCAAGGGAGGGGAAGAATAGGAAGGCAAAAAGGCAAAACCACATTCTCATTGAATTTGGTTCTGGGAGAGAATGACATACATACTAAATGGGATATCTCAACCTGCAGCAGAATAGGGAGAAGGGGGATGAGAGGAGGGATGATGGATGGGAGGGCATCCTTGGGGGGAGGAGAGGTTGGAGGTACTCACCATAGAAGAGGGACAGGATCAAGTAGGGAATGGACCAGGTTGGGGGTGGGATGAGTGGGAGGGAATTATAAGCAGCCTTGTACAATATATCTACTATGGTAATGTTTTGCATAGCTAGACATGTACAACATATACTGGATTACTTATTTTCCCAGAGGGAATGGGTGACAAGGGAGGAAGGGAATGGATCTGAAATTTGAGGTCTTAAAATTAAATGTTTCAAATATATATAAATATTATTATTAATACTCTTCTGCTTGTAATTGGGAAATAAGATGTGCAGGCATTGGGGCACAAAGATTCACCTTGCTCTAATGGAAAAGTCGAAGGGGGTATGGGAGAAGATATGGGAGAGAGCAGATTGGAGGAAGTGATATCTTGTGGGACTGCTATTCTGGGAGGGTGGGTAGGGGACAAACAGGGGGGTGGGTGGAAATAATTGTAACTCAAAATCTGGTGGGAATGAATGATGTAAAACAGAAGTTAATAAAGCATTTGTTTAAAAAAAGGTTATCAAAAGGAATTTGGATTCCCACTCCCATGCAAAATATTGGTGCAATTTAAATTGCTGCATCTTAGATAAAATAATATTCTATCCTCCTCCACCCAAACCTCCCAGCCCTTGGTCCCCTTCTCTTCAAATATATGGGAAAATGGGGGCAGAGCCAAGATGGTGGAGTATAAATAGGACTTCTGTGTGGCTACCACTTCCACCTCCTCCAATTCATTTAAAAACATGACTCTAAACAAACTGTTGGAGCTGAAGAACCCACAAAATGAGAGAGAGAAGCTAAATACCTGCTGAAGACAGTCTGGCAGGCCACCAGGAAGAGGCCAGCTCAGTATTCTGGGAGCCAAGCCCAGCCACTCATGAGCCAGAGGTTTTAGCCTCAGGGTGGCCACAACCAGCCACTGGCTGGAGGGACTTCAGATCACCAGAAGCTGTTCCCGGAATTATAAACCCATAGATGCTAAGGACAAAGTGAGAGGACAGTGCAGTGTGGACTTTGGGAACCAGAAGTGTGTGAGTTTGGTCTGGCCTTTGCCCTCTGCAAAGAGAAGAGGCTGAGGTGTGGTGGCTTTGCAGCCACCTCCCTGTGACTGCTTAAGAGCTCCTGGCCTACAGATTGTAGGAGGACCAAGTGACCAGCCTGAGGGGTAATGACTCTTGCTTTAATCTGTTTGGATCTAGTTCACTGTCTAAGGTAGAGGTCCTGGTGTGTGTGACCAGTTTGCCAGAGCCAGTGGAGGCTTAAGAGAGGGTATGTAACTAATAGTTCTGGCAGCTGAGAAAACCTCAGCAATTGGGAAAAAGCTTCCCTCTCTGGTAGCATAGTTCTGCTGTGGCAAAAAGCTCAAAAGTAAAGTAATTGAGTGGCAACATGAACAAGCAAAGGAAGCAAAGCAAGCACAGCAATCCAACTTTACACTCCTACTTTGGGGACAAAAAGGATGAAAGCATGGAATAGGAGGTAGACAGAAAAGTCAGAATTCCTGCACCAAAACCTTCCAAGAAAAATTTGACCTCGTTACAGGCCATAGAGGAGCTTAAGAAGGATTTTGAAAACCAAATAAGAGAAGTGGCGGAAATATTGGGAAGAGAAATGAGAATGATGCAAGAAAATTATGAAATGAGAGTCAACAAGCTGACTGAAGAAAATAACACCTTAAAAATAGACTAACTCACATGGCAAAAGAGACCCAAAAAGCCAATGAGGAGAAGAATGCCTTAAAAAGCTGAATTTGCCAGATCCCTTTTTTGCGGTGGTGTGTAGGGGAGAAAATGGGGAGAAAATTTGTAGCTCAAAATCTTGTGGAAATAAATGATGTAAATTAAACATAAACATAAAATTTAATTAAAAATAAATATAGGGAAAAATAAGTGTTGAAATTATGGGCCCAGCTGGAGGGTTTACCTTAACTACTGATATGAGGCAGTTGGACATTCAGCATTTCTTCTCTGTTTACCCACCTGTATAATGAGAAATTGGACTAGATAAGAGGTTTTAAAATTGGTATCCACATAACTTCATGGATCTGTCTATAGATAGCTTGAATCCTTAAACTTGGGTAGAAATTAAAAAAAAATTGCTAACCTCCAAATGAAACTTCACATTTCCTTCAATGATGTACTAACCTTATTCTGAGAGGTCCATAGGTTTCAAGAGACTAACAGAGATACATGACACACAAAAACATTTAAGAAACTCTTGATTTACTTTACAGTCAGTTCCCTCCTCTGGGTCTCCATTTCTTTGTAAAATGAGAGTATTAGACTAGCTGGCTTCTTGAGGTACCTTCCAGGTTTAAGTCTAAGATCCTATGATTCTAAAGAAGCTTCTACATCCACTATTCTCTGCTTCTCCATTCCCTTCGCATTACCAATCCCCTTGTTTCCAGCTGCTTTTAGTTCTGAGAAATCAGTAGCTAAGTAGAAGCACCACCCACATTCATGTAAATTCATACCCTACTCATAGAACAGCTACAGAAAACAATTATGAAGATATTCTGCTCCAGGTTGTGGAAAGCTATAGAGGGAACTTAGAAGAGACTATTCCCAGCTAAAAACCCATCATGTGATATTAATTATTTTCTATGATTTTTATTTCAGTGAGGTGTGAATTTACAGTGATTGCTGAGTTTCCTCCATCCTTCCTGGGTTATCAGATCTCTCCCTCTCTTTTTCCCTCTTCCTCTCCCTCTCCTTCTCCCTCTCCCTCTCCCTCTCTCTCCCTCTCTCTCCCTCCCTCTCTCTCCCTCCCTCCCTCTTTCTTTTTTTCTCTGTCTCTCATCATTTATTAGGTCCTCAAGTGTTCACTCCAACTTGAACTTTCTTGGCATGTAGTCCTATGTAGGGGTATGACAGTAAATGGTTTAACTACTGGCTTTGAAAAAATGTATTTCACCCTTCTAAGCTTAATCTGAATTATTAACATTATTTGTTCCTTTCTTACATCAACAAAATAATAAATCAAGCCTTAATTTTCAGCATTTGCTGCTTTCTGAGGTATAAATTAGGTTTGGGTTAGAGTTAGAAAAATTTAGGCTTACACTGAAAGATCAGGACTATAAGTTGTTCAACTCTTCCCCAATTTATGTAGTCCTGCTCTTAAAGTACAGACTGTGCACTCCCAGAAGCAGATTTGCAAATATTAAATCTCAGAGATGGAATGGACAATAGAGATTATCTTCAAATACTTTCACTTTAAAAATAAGGAAAACGTGATGTAGAGGGGTTAAATATTTATCTCCAGCTTTCATGGTTAAACGGAGGAAGAGTTAGGACTATTCCAGTATTCTTTGGACTACATTCTTCTGGTTCCTGATTTTAGAGAAAACAATGTGGCTTATTGTTTAGTAAATATGATAAGTAATTAAAAACTGCCGATGCTTAGTAGAAACTTTTTAAATGGATCACAATTTGTTCATGTCAGGTCAGACTATATTGAGTTAAAGGAAGAGCTAGCACTGGCACTGTGCCATTAGATGGAGAAGGGTGTAGACATTTAATGCTCACTAGACCTTCATATATTTGTCCATATCCTCCCTCCTCATTAACAGCCAATGAACATTTGTATAGCACTTTAAAGTTTTTGTTGTTACTTATTTTGTTTTCTAGGTAGGTATAGGAGAAATACCATGACTAAAGGCAGAGACTAAGATTATGAATTGCTGAATGTGGAAATGAGGAGTAATACATAGAGATATTGCACTAATTTAGTGAAATAGTGAGTGAGAAAGTAGGAAAAGAGAAAAATCTTGGTCAGCTAATTTAAGGCCAATTATCAGCCTAAGGATTTTAGATTTGATAATATAAATAATAAAATTTATTAATAATAGGAAGTTTAATAAATAGATAGTAAAAACAATATTTTTAGATGATTAGGAAGAGTCTGGATTCAGTGAGACTGGTTAAGAGGCTATGGATGATATTTGCTTTAATGTGATAGCTTTGAAATATTAAGCTAGTCCCATGGAAACAGCTACATTATTTCCTATAACTGTAGTTCTAAAACCTAATACTACCAGCTAAATACTGATATTTTAGATTAGTTCACTAGACCCAAAAGAATAGCTTCTCCAAGGAAATAATAATAAAGAGAATTGATATTAACTTGATAGAGCCTTATACATTTTTTGGTACAAGTGTAACTATTATTAATGTTTATTTCAATAATATATTGTTATTTTAATAGCAACTTTAGGGGAAAATATAGACTAACGAGATGTATTATCAAAAGCCAACTATTCCATGCCTTTCTTTTTTATTCCCAGGAAATCTGTTTTTTTTTTTCTGTGTTTCAGGCATTAAACAATCTTGGAAGCCTAAATAACTGGAAAAAAATACTTATGCAATTGAAAGAATTAGAGAAGTTGAGAGGTAAATTTGCTTTATATATGAAAAGTTAGTGGGTTTGATTTAAGATGTTATGTTTGAGATAATTGCAGAGCTTTAAAAAGACATTTCCTCTGAGTATCTGGAAATATTTACCAGAACTTGCATGTGAGATTGAGGGTATTGAAGTACGTTTTATAATCCTCCCTATAGGGTGTTATAATTAAGAACTGATGGACCCTGAAGGAACAGGCATACATGGATTAAAAGAGGATGACATGGATAAAGTCATGGGAATTACAATTGAGATACAGAAGAAAAGGTGACCCATCAGAGGAGACAAGAAAAATAACTAGAAAAGAAGAAATAGAAAATTACTGTTAAATTTGTTTACTTGAACTATCTATCTATCTATCTATCTGAAAAGAAATAGGGTTGTTATCACTATTCTTTCATATTCTTACAACTATATCATCTTAATATGTAGAAGTTCCAGATGAATGGCTTAAAAGGTCAAAATAATTACACAAATAGGAAAAACAAAAGAAAATGGCAGTTGCTATTGTTTGTCCTATGTTCTCAAAGAGGATCATGACACCAGGGAGATGATGCCATGACATGCAAATGAATTGGATTTAAGTGACGGAGGGCTGTGCAAAGTCACCACCCTCACTTTCCCCTCCTGAACCATCTGGGTTTCAGTGGGAAGATATAGATCAGGATGACTGTAGATGGCAGTCTGGCAAAAGGTAGGTTGTGAGAGAAGGACAAAGCTTCATTCTTTCCTTTTGAGTGTAGAGAGTAGGAAAGATCATTCACAAAAATGAAATCTGCTGCAGCCCTATGATAAGCCCCCTAATTATAATAAGCAATGCACCCTCTAGAACAAAGATCTTGGAAATTGGCTTTCAGTGAGTGCAGGTGATGAAGCAGCTGGCAGAGTTAATAACATGCTTTCTGTAATTGCCAAGGTCTCCATCTCCAAAAAGAATGGGTAACTGCATTGACTAGGGATAAAAGGAAAATTGCATAGAAATGAAGGGACCAGATACCTGAGGGTGCAAAGTAGTATGCAGGAATAGTATAAAGGGGTATTTGGCCAAGTTTTAGCTTCACAGAGTGGCAGAAAGAGATGAACATTCTTTATTGAATTGAATGCAAGAAGACTTGCAAATACAAAGGTAGTTTCACAAAGAAAGGACATTTTAGACCAAACAGGCTAAATTGTTGCAAGTTGAAGTTTGATACAGACCAATTTAAGCTGAAAGCAATGTGTATGCATACATGTGCATGTGTGTGTATGCATATGCATGTGAATGTGTTAAATAATTGAAATAATTTCTTAACCTCTTAAAAGACAAATTCTATGAATGAGATTTCAAGGCTTGTATTTGGAAGATTCTGAATGTTGGATAGAAGAAAACAAAGGACATAATGAATTTAGATGTCATGAAAGTATTTCAGAATGAGGATGGAATAAAGGATTATAGGAGAAGTTAAAGAATTTGGTAGCTATATCTTAATTAATGAAAGAAAATCTTGCTGAAAAGCATTAAATAAGCAAGAGATACCCATTATGCCTTTCTAAAAATGCTGTACTTTTAAAGAAAGGAAGGTACCTTGTCAGGAAGGCATGAGTCATCAGGTTGGTAAAATAAGAAGACAGTGAACTTGAGGTAAGAAAATCTGAGTTCAAATACTGGAATCCCCACTTAAGACCTGAAAAAAATATTTAATCTGCATTTCAGTTTCTTTTATGTTATTTTTTGTCTTTATTTATTTGTTTGTTTACTTTTAGTTTACAACATTCAGTTCCACAATCCCTTGAGTTTCAAAGTTTTCTCCCCATCCCTCTCCTCCCCACCCCTCATGGCAGCATACAATCAAGTATAGGATCTGCAAATACTTCCACATTAGACATTAGTCAGTTTGTAGAGAAAGATTGTAATGGATGGAATGAACAATGGGAAAGAGGAAACAAAACCAAACAAGAAAAAGAGAGTAGGTAATTTGCTTTAATCTGCATTCAAACTCTGTTCTTTCTAGTTCTTTCTCTAAGTGTAGACATCTCTCTCCATCATGAGTCTTTTGGAGTTGTCTTATAACCCTGCATTTCTGAGAAGAGTCCAGTCTATCAAAGTTGTCATCACACATACATTATGTTTGTAATTGTGTACAGATTTCTCCTGGCTCTACTCTTCTCATTCAGCGTCAGTTCATCTAAGCCTCTCCAGATAAAATATGAAGTCCATCTGCCCCTCATTTCTTATAGCACAATAGTATTCCATTACATTCATAGACCAAAACTTGTTTAGCCATTCCCCAATTGATGGGCATGCCCTTAATTTCCAGTTTTTTACCACCATAAAAAGAGCTGCTATAAATATTTTTTTACATATCGGTCTTCCTCCCATTTCTATGATATCTTTGGGATACAAATCTAGAAGTGGTATTGCTGGGTCAAAGGGTATGAAATTATTTATAGCCCTTTGGGCATAGTTCCAGATTGCTCTGCAGAATGTTTGAATCAGTTCATAACTCCACCAACCATGCATTAGTATTCCAGTTTTTCCATATCCTCTCCATCATTTGTCATTTTCCTGCTTTGTCCTCTTAGCCAATCTGACTGGCGAGATGTGCTATGTCAGAGTTGTTTTGATCTGCGTTTCTCTAATCAATAGTGATTTAAAGAATTTTTAATATGATTATAGATATCTTTAATTTCCTCCTCTGAAAGCCACTTGTTCATATCCTTTGACCATTTATCAATTGGGGAATGACTTGTATTCTTATAAATTTGACTCTGTTCTCTGTATATTTTAGAAATGAGGCCTTTATCAGAGAAATTGTTTGTAGAAATTCTTTCTCAACTTTCTACTTCCCTCCTAATCTCAGTGACATTGGCTTCTTTTGTGCAGAAAACTTTCAATTTAATGTAATCAAAATTATCCATTTTGAATTTTATAATGCTCTCTATTTCAGGTGAACTATTCCTTAATTTCCCAGATTGCTTACAGTATCAGCCTTTATACCTAGATCATGCACTAATTTAGACTTGATTTTGGTATATGGTGTTAGGTCTATGCCCAGTTTCTGTCATACTATATTCCAGTTTTCCCAGCAGCTTTTGTCAAATAGTGAGTTCTTATCCCCAAAACTGGGGTCTTTGGGTTTATCAAACAGTAGATTACTATAGGCATTGACTGCTGAGTCTCCTGTATCCAATCTATTCCATTGATCCACTACTCTATTCCTCAGCCAGTACCAAGTAGTTTTGATGTCTGCTGCTTTATAATACAAATTAAAACCTGGTTTGGCTAAGCCACTTCCCTAGCATTTATTTTCATTAATTCCCTTGATATTCTGGACCTTTTGTTCTTCCAAATGAATTTTGTTACTATTTTTTCTAGCTCTATAAAGTAATTTTTTGGCAATTTGATTGGTATGACATTAAATATGTAATTTAATTTGTGTAAAATTGTCATTTTTATTATATTAGCTCAACCCAGCCACAAACAATTGATGTTTTTCTAATTAGTTAAATCTGACTTTATTTGTGTGAAAAGTGTTTTGTAGTTGTGTTCATATAGGTCCTGGGTTTGTTTTGGCAGGTAGATTCCCAAATCTTTTATAATGTATAAAGTTAACTTTAAATGGGATTTCTTTCTACCTCTTGATGTTGGATTTCATTATAAATATATAGGAATGGGGGTGGCTAGGTGGCACAGTGAATAGAGCACCAGCCATGAAGTCAGAAGGATCTGAGTTCAAATCTGGCCTCAGACACTGAACACAAAAAAATTAGCTGTTTGACCTCTGGCAAGTCACTTAACCCCAATTGCCCTCCAAAAGGAAAAAAAAAAGATAAATATATAGGAATTTATGTGACTTTACTTTTGTATCCTGCAACTCTGCCAAATTTATCTATTTTCTCAAGTAATTTTTTACTTGATTCTCTAGGATTCTCTAGGTATATCATTATATCATCTGCAAAGAATGATAACTTGGTCTCTTCTTTGCCTAATTTAATTCATTTGATTTCTTTTTCTTCTCTGATTGCTACTGCTAACATTTCTAGTACCAGATTGAATAGGAGGGGTGATAGTGGACATCCCTGTTTTACCCCTAATCTTATTGGAAGTGCTTCTATCTAATCCCAATTACATATAATGCTTGCTGATGGCTTTAAATAGATGCTACCTATTATTTTAAGGGAGACTCCATTTATTCCTATACTTTCTAGTGTTTTTAATAGGAATGCATGTTGTATTTTGTCAAAAGCCTTTTCTGCATCTATTGAGATAATCATGTAGTTTCTGCTAGTTTTATTGTTGATATGATCAATTATACTGATGGTTTTCCTAATATTAAATCATTCTTGCATTCCTGGAATAAATTCTACCTGACAAAAGTGTATTATTTTTGTGATAAGTTGCTGTAGTCTTTTTGCTAATATTTTATTTAAAAATTTTGCATCTATATTCATGAGGGAAATTGGTCTATAATTTTCTTTCTCTGTTTTATCTCTTCCTGATTTAGGTATCAGTACCATATTTGTGTCATAAAAAGAATTTGGTAAGACTCTTTCTTCACTAATTTTTCCAGATAGTTTGTAGAGTATTGGAATAAATTGTTCTTTAAAAGTTTGTAGAATTTGCTAGTAAATCCATCGTGCCCTGGGGATTTTTTCCTAGGGAGTACTCTGATGACTTGTTCAATTTCTTTTTCTGAGGTGGGGTTATTTAAGTAATTTATTCCTTTTCAGTTAATCTGGGCAATTTGTATTTTTGTAAATATTCATCCATTTCACTAAGATTGTCCAATTTATGTGCATACAATTTGGCAACATAATTTCTTTTTTTTTTTAATAGTATTTATATATATTTGAAACATCTAATGTTACGACCTTGAATTTCAGATCCATTTCCTTCCTCCCTTGTCACCCATGCCTTCTTGGGAGATAAGTAATTCAGTATATGTTGTACATGTCTAGCTATGCAAAACATTATCATGGTAGATATATTGTACAAGGCTGCTTATAATTCCCTCCCACTCATCCCACCCCCCACCTGGTCCATTCCCTACATGATCCTGTCCCTCTTCTATAGTGGGTACTTCCAACCTCCCCTCATCCCAAGGATGCCCTCCCATCCATCATCCCTCCTCTCATCCCCCTTCCCCCTATCCTGCTGCAGGTTGAGATATCCCATTTAGTATGTATGTCATTTTCTCCCTGAACCAAATTCAATGTGAATGTGGTTTTGCCTTTTTAGCCTTCCTTATTCTCCCCCTCCTTTGCAACCACTTCCCCTACATGAGATAGTTTACCCTACCATGTCTCTCCCCATCTCCTCTTGCCACCTTCCTCTCTCACCTCATAATTTCATCCCTTGAGTATTCTCCCTTCCCAACAAATTCAACATATGCCCTCTATCCATATATAACTGTAATCATATACACACACATTCACATATGTATTCATATGACCACACCTCCTTCTTCCATTATTTTCATAGTGAGAAAGATATCATCAGTCACAGATATTACTTTTCCATATAGGAATGTAAATAGTTCAACTTTGATAAGTTCCTTTTGATTTCTTTTCCCTGATTACCTTCTCAGGCATCTCTTACTTCTTGTGTCTGGATGTCAAATTTTCTATTCAACTCTGGTTTTTTCCTCAAGAATGCTTGAAAGTCCTCTATTCCACTGAATGACCATATTTTCCCCTGAAACAAAATACTCAGTTTTGCTGGGTAGGTCACCCTTGGGTTCATTCCCAGTTCTTTTGCCCTCTTGAATATCATATTCCATGCCCTTCGATCCCTCAGTGTGGAAGCTGCCAGGTCCTGGGCTATTCTGATTGTGTTTCCACAATATTGAAATTGTTTCTTCCTGGCCGCTTGTAGTATTTTCTCCTTGATCTGGGGATTCTGGAACCTGGCTATAATATTTCTGGGAGTTTTCTTTTTGGGATCTTTTTCAGGAGGTGATAGGTGGATTCTTTCAACCTCTATTTTGCCCTCTGGATCTAAAACATCAGGGCAGTTTTCCTTGAGAATTTCTTGAAGGGTGATTTCTAGGTTCTTTCCTTGATCATGGCTTTCAGGTAGTCCAATAATTTTTAAATTGTCTCTCCTGGATCTATTTTCCAGGTCAGTGGTTTTTCCCATGAGATATTTCACATTGCCTTCTAATCTTTCATTTGTTTGGATCTGCTTAACAGCATCTTGATTTCTCATAAAGTCATTAGCTTCCATTTGCTCCAGTCTAACTCTGAAGGAATGAATCTCCTCAGTGAACTTTTGAGATTCTTTTTCCATCTGGCAAATTCGACTTTTTAAGGCATTCTTCTCCTCATTGCCCTTTTGGGCCTCCTTTGCCATTTGAGTTAGTCTATTTTTTAAGGTGTTGTTTTCCTCAGTCAGGCTGTTGACCCTCATTTCATACTTTTCCTGCATCCTTCTCATTTCTCTTTCTAATTTTTCCTCCACTTCTCTTATTTGACTTTTAAAGTCCTTCTTAAGGTCCTCTATGGCCTGCAACCCGCTCATGTTTTCCCCTGGGGCTTTTGGAGCAGGACTTCTGACCTCACAGTCCTTTTCCCGCTCTATGCCCCCAAAATAGGAGTCTAGGGTTGCATTTTTCTGTTTCCTTTGCCTTGGCATGTTGCCACTTAATTGCTTGACTTTTGGGTTTGTTGCCACACTATGGCTTTAAGGCCAGATAGAGGAATTTTCGTCCCGAACGTGTTGGGGGCAACTTCCGTTTCTGGCAAGCTGTAAACCCACCCACAACTTCCACCCTAGATCACAATCCAGATCCAGGGAGGTTAAAGCAAGAGCGATTACCCCCCAAGACTGATCGCTGGATCTCCCCACGATTTGTAGGCTGGGAGCCTGAGCTGCCTCTGAAAACTACAAAATGGCGTTTGTCCTCAGCAGCTTCTAGCCCCCAGGGGAGGGAGCTGATGCATTCCCCAAATACAGGTCCCAAGTCCATAGGACACTAACCTCTTACTTTGTCTTAGGCATGTCTATGTTGATAATTCTTGAGTCGCCACAGCTCCTGGTGTTCTGGGGTTCCTCCAGCTGTCTGCGGCCCTGCCGCCCTGGGGCTAAAACCTCGGCTCACGCGGACCTGGGCTCAACTCGGCTCCTGCGCTCTGCGCTCTGCGCTGCCGGCTCCCAGACCTCTGCGCTGGTCCTTCCTGCAGGGCTGCTGGGCTGTCCTCAGCGGGAGGTTAGCTTCTCTGTGTCATTCTGTGGGTGTTGGGGCTCCAGAAGTTGTTCACAGTCCTTTTTTACATAGTTTGTGGGGAATCTGGGGGCAGAGAGGCTTGGACGAGCTGTTTCTACTCCGCCATCTTGGCTCCACCCGGCAACATAATTTCTAATCATTATTTTATTTTCCTCTTCATTGGAGGTAGATTCACCATTTTCATTTTTGATATTCATAATTTGGTTTTCTTCTTTTTTATCATATTGACTATTTATCATCTATTAATTGTAGTTTTTCATAAAACCAGCTCTTAGTTTTATTTATTAATTCAATAGTTTTCTTAATTTCAATTTTATTAATCTCTCCTTTGGTTTTCATCATTTCTAATTTAGTATTTATCTGGGAATTTTCCATTTGTTATTTTTCTAGCTTTTTCAATTACATGCCCAAGTCACTGGCCTTCATTTTCTCTAATTTATTCATGTATGCACTCAGGGATATAAAACTTTCCCTGAGAACTGCCTTTTTTGCATCCCACAAGTTTTGGTATATTGTCTCCTCATTTTCATTCTCTTGAATGAAGTTACCGATTGTTTCTATAATTTCTTGTTTGACCCACTCATTCTTTAGGATTGAATTATTTAGTTTCCAATTAGTTTTTAGCTTATCTTTCCATGGCCCTTTATTGCATATGATTTCTATTGCATCATGTTCTGAGAATGATGCATTTAATATTTCTGCCTTTCTGCACTAAATTATGAGGTTTTTATTCCCTAGTACATGGTTGATTTTTGTGTATCTGCCATGTACTGCTGAGAAAAAAGTAAATTACTTTTTATCCCCATTCAGTTTTCTCCAGAGATCTATTATATCTAGCCTCTCTAAAATTCTGTCCACCTCCTTAACTTTTTTCTTGTTTATTTTGAGGTTATATTTATCAAGTTCGGGGAGGTGGGGGGGGGGGAGATTGAGGTCCCCCACTAGTAGAGTTGTGCTATTTCATCCTCTAATTCCCTTACCTTCTCCTCTAGGAATTTGGATGCCATACCAGTTGGTGCATATATGTTAAGTAATGATGTTGCTGCATTCATGATGGTGCCTTTTAGCCAGATATCATTTCCTTCCTTATCTCTTTTGATTAGATCTATTTTGCTTTTGCTTTATCTGAGATAAGAATTGCTACCCCTGCTTTTTTTTTGCTTTAGCTGAAGCATAATATATTCTACTCCAGCCTTTTACCTTTACCCTATGCATATCCCCTTGTTTCAAATGTGATTCTTGTAGACAGTATACTGTAGGATTATGGTTTTTAATCCATTCTGTTATCCACCTCTGTTTTATGGGAGAGTTCATTCCCTTCACATTCAGAGTTATGATTACTCTCTGTGTCTTTCCCTCCATCCTATTCCCTCCCCTGTTTATGCTTTTGTTTCTTCCTTCTCCATTCCCCTCCTTAAGAATTTTCCTATTGACCATGGCCTCCCTCAGTATTCCCTCCCTGTGGCCTCCCCTCTTTACCTAACATTGCCCCTTACTACTATTTCCTTCCCTTCTAACCACCACCCTTTTTTATCCCCCCCCCCCCTTAGCCCTCCTACTGCCTATAGGGCACAATGTATTTTTATACTTATCAGAATATGTATTCCCTCTTTGGCCCCAAATCAATTAGATTAAATTTATACCCACACCCTCTATCTATGTATATCCCTTTTAAAGTTTGGGATAATCATATAAATTTTAGTATTGACAGGTATCAGCTTCTCCTATAGGGATGTAAACAGTTTGCTCTTATTGAATACCAAATTATGTGCAGTTTTCTTTGACAATCTCTTGGAGTATGCTTTCCAGGCTGTCTTTTTCATCATGGATTTCTGGTAGACCAATAATTCTTAGATTATTTTTCCTGGATCTGTTCTCCAGGTCAGTTGTTTTTCCAGTGAGATATTTTACACTTTCTTCCAATTTTTCAATCTTTGTGTTTTGCTTGATTGACGCTTGATGCATCATAGAGTCCTTAGCTTTGATTTGACTGAAGTCTGGAAGTCCCTTATTTCATTAAATGACCATCTCCTTGCCAGAAAAATCATGCTTAGTTTTGCCAGGCAATTGATCCTTGGTTGCAATCCTAGCTCTTTTGCCTTAAAAAAATGTCAAATTCCAATCCCTCCTATCTTTTAATGTAGAAGCTGCTAGGTCCTGTGTAATCCTGACTGTAGTTCGATGATATTTGGTATTTTCTCCTTGACCTTGTAATTCTGGAATTTGGCTACTATATTTCTTGGAGTTTTCAATTTGGGATCTCTTTTAGGAGGAGTCTGGTGAATTCTTTTGATAACTATTTTACCCTCTGATTCTAGGACCTCAGGACAGTTTTCTTTGACAATCTCTTGGAGGATGTTGTCCAGGCTGCCTTTTTCATCATGGGTTTCTGGTAGACCAATAATTCTTAGATTATCTCTCCTGGGTCTGTTCTCTAGGTCAGTTGTTTTTCCAGTGAGATATTTTACACCTTCTTCCAATTTTGCAATCTTCATGTTTTGCCTGATTAACTCTTGATGCATCATAGAGTCCTTAGCTTTGATTTGACTGATTCTAATTTTTAGTGAATTATTTTCCTCAGGTTTTGAAGCTCCTTTTTTAGGGACATGTTTTCTCCAGTTATATTTTGAACCTCCTTTCCCAGTTCACAAATTTTTATTTTTAAGGATTTGTTTTCTTCAGTGAGATTTTTTTTTCCAATTTGGTCACTGTAGATTTAAATTTATCTTCTACCTCTCCAATTTGGCTTTTAAAATATTTCTTGAGCTCCTCCCAGAATGCTTTTTGGGCTTGAGATGAGTTCATATTTCCTTCTGTGGTCTCAGGTGTGGATACAGAGTCCATGGAGTCTCCTGAAAGTTATTCTTCTTGTTCACTATAACAAGATTCAATTACCTTTGGTCTTGCCTTTGCAAGTTGCTTCTGGCCCATTGTAATTGCCTATTTCCTGACTTTTAAGTGTATTTCTGCTCCTGGGGTACAGAGGGTTCTGATTCAAGCTTCTCAGGCTGGGAGCTAGGTGCCTGGTTGTTGATTTTGTGTTCTCTAGCCTCTGGTTGTCTAGACTGAGGCCAAGGCCAGGACTCTCAGTGTTTCCCCTGAGTTACACTGAGGATCACAGAGTAATCTGTGGGGGAGGGGTGGTCTTGTGCTTCAGATTTCTGCCACTAAGCCCCTGGGCTACAGCTCAGGCAGGCTCAGCAGCTGGCAGCCAGCAAAGCTGGCAGCCAGCAAAGCTGGTGTCTGCAGATTCCCCTGGTAGTGCTAAGGACCACCTGGGCTTGTGTTATTAGTGCTTTCTGGCTCCACCACCCTGGGTTTCTGGGTCTCCTGCTGGGGTGGGGCTTGTTGGGACCCCTCCGGCCCTTCATTTCAGACTCGTTACTGCTTCAGTTGCACCCTTTTTCAGTGACTGCTAAGCCTGAGGCTATTTCTACCATTTCAGAATTTTACTTCTACGTGGGACATTTGTCTCTGGGTTTTCTTGGCCAGGGAGGGGGAATCTGAGCAGCTAGGGTGTACATTGCCATCTTGGCTTCTGGAAATTCAGGTAGATGATTTTTAAGATTCCAGTTTGTGGGCTGATATCCCCAAGAGAAGCTGCTTTCCTTGCTGTAGGCCCTGTGCTTTCTCTTACCAGCTCCAACTAATCCTCATGACCTGTGGTGAGAAGGCTGTGAATCACCATTGGGGTGGGTGAATATTCTAGCTGGGTTTCCTTCTGACTCTGCTGTAGTCTGCTCTCTAGTCCACACTGGTGCAGCCCCCATGTGCTCCTCCGTGCTCCCCCTGCCCAGACCCACATGAGCAGTTTCCTGGGCTGGATTCTGCCACATTTCATCTCCAAATGGATTCTGTCACTCTAAAAGCCATTCAGATTCACTTTTTAAAATTTAGTGATGGGATTTATGGAGGGGCTTAGCAAAGTTACTGCTTCCTTTCTACCATCTTGGCTCCACCCACCTCAGTTTATTTTTAGGTTAAATGAGAGGATTGGACTAAATAGACTCTAAAGTCCAATTAAGTTAAGATACAGATCTGTAATCATTAATTCTATCACAATTATAACAGACCTAGCTCCATTTTGAATTTCTCTTTTTATCTGATTTTTTATTTCTGGGCATAGATCTGTAAAAGGTTGGGTTAGTAGCCCATTTTGTCTCACTACTGCTACCAACATACTTTGCTTGGTCTCTGGAGGTTACTAATTCATTGCATCTTTTGAGAATAACTTATTTTTTCACCTTAAGGAAACAGAGTTTCTAATTTTTTTTTTCAAAAGAGCTTCTGAATTAGGAGAAAATTAGGAGAAAAAAGATAAAATGAAAATGAATTTTTAAATGTACCTAATATTGCATAAATTGTCATGACATTTTTTTGGTATAATTAATTCTGCTCATATCTAACTATCCTTAAGGCCTGGTCTTAACCCTGTGTCCAGAATTGTGTTATCATAAGAAAAGGCCTGGTGGATTCTTCCCCATCATTGCTTCCAACCAAACTTTTGATTCCTTTTTGTTTATAATTTTCATTTGAAAGTCAGAACCCTTACTGCTGCTACTCGTTACCAAAGTTATAGCAGAATGATACCACTGAGCCCAGTTAAACCCTTCACATTTCTTACAGCTTTATCATTAGCTTCACCCATTTTCCCATGCTCCCTTAGGTCAGCTCTACATCTGTCTTGTGTATAACTACCTCCATACCTATCCCTCTTAGCATCCTTGAATTTTTCCTTAGCCCAGATACCATCTTCTACAGTACCCTCCTTGATCACCTTAGCTATTAGTAATTTCTTGCTAAAACTAACTTTGACTTGCTTAGCTGTTTACATGTTAGAGCTCCTCAAGAACTGATAGAGCATGAGGTCTGGAGTTGGGAAGACCCAAGTTCAAATTTGGTTTCTGATCCTTAAAAGCTGCATGACCATAGGCAAGTTATTTAATCTCTGTTTACCTCAGTTTTATCATCTACAAAATGGGAGAAATAATAGGACAAATTTCCCAGGGTTTTTATGAAGATCAAATGAGATAATATTTTTAAAATGCTTAGCACAGTGCCTTACATATATTAAGGGCTATATAAATATAAGCTATAATCATCATCATCATCATCCTTGTTGTTAATCTTTATATCCCCAGCACGTAACACATAGCATAGTGACTTGCATATGGTGGAGGCTTAAATGTTTGCTGAATTGAATAGAATTAAATAATAATGAACACACAACTCCCAGCAATAGTAATGGAAAGGTCACATAATTACTTTTATTCACTGTGGCCAAAGCTTTATATAATAGAGTTGGAGGGAACAGGCAGTGTCCTGTAGTGAATGGCAGCATTATATAATAGAAAGAGAAAAATTGGTTTTGGAGTTAGGGCACCTGGATTTGAATCCTTGCCCTCCCATGCCTACCTATGTAACATTGGGCTCAATTCCATTCACTTGCCTTGGCTTCAGTTTTCTCATCCAAAAGATGAAGACATTGAAGATGATAAAGCCATAGCTTTTCCTTCCAGCTCTAAATCTATGATCTTATGGTATTCAAGATCATGAAGTTCAACCTCACACCCTAATTTAGGAACTTTTTTCCTAAAATATCCCTTAAAATTATCATACAATTTCATGTTTAAACCCATCCAATTGCTAGCAGTTCCCCACCTCACATGACAGCCCTTTCCATTTCTGAATAGCTCTAATTGTTAGTAAGTTCTTACTTTACATCATCTAAATTTGCTTCCCTACATTGGTCTTGGTTCTTTCCTCTAGAGATACACAACATAAACCTAATCCCTCTTCCATTAAAATCTATCAAATGCTTGAAATTCTTGTGGCCCCTCCTTGTCTTTTTCTTTTTGAGGCTCATTATTCTCAGTTCTTTCAATCATCTGTCATATGACAAGGTTTTCAGATTTGGCATGCCCTCTCATTATAATCCTCTTGCCATACTCTAGTTTGTATATTTCCTTTTTAAAATATGAAAATAAAGACAATGTTTCAGATGTGCTCTGATCAACTCTTGGTTAAGTGTGACTCTTACCTCCATGCTTCTGAACCCTATAATTCTATTGATGGAGCCTAGGATCACAATGCCTCTTCAGGAAGTCATATAACACTATTTGATTCATATTTAGCTTAGATACAACAAAGCTTTTTCCACAGAAACTGCTATTAAGCCAGATCTCCCCCATCCTGCTCTTGTGTAGTTGATTTTTTTTAAACCTAAGTACAGGGTTTTATACTTACCCCCATTAAATTTCACCCTTTTAGTTTCAGCCCATCATTCTACCCTGTCAAGCTATTTTTAAATAGTGATTATGTCATACAACTTGTTAGCTATTACCTCCCAGCTTTGTGTCATATGCAAATTTCATAAGCAGACCTTCCATTTCTTTAATTCCAGTCATTGATTTAAAGAGACAGAACAGGTACAGGATTAGGGGGATAGAAAAATATCACTATTCAGTGATATATAAGCTTATTATGAATTAGCAGTGAGATGCTGCTGAAACAGAATACAGTCTTAGCTTGCTTTAGCACAAGTATAATCAACCAAGAAGCTAATAATTTCATGCTATTCTCCATTGGTCAGATAGCCTCTAGAATATTATGTTGAATTCTGAGAGTTACATATTAAGAAGGTTATTGAAAAGCTGAGGGGTATATGGATATTCAGGGAAGACTTGTACCTCTGGTATGAGGCTACTAAGTCCTTTCAGAGCTGCTTTCCATCTTTGGTGTCCACTGGATTCACCCAACTCTCACCTGTAGCTCCAAGAAGCTATAAGGTACAGTGACCACACTTCAGCAAATCATTTTATCAGGCAGGCTAAACCAAGTTCAGAATAAACAATGGGCCTCAAACTCACTGATGATTAGGGAAAGGGGTTATCAGACCCAAGCATGTGAAGATTTCCCTGATGGGATGGGCAGATGTGAATAATTGGTTCCAGTGGCTCATGAAGGTAGTAGAAGCAGGCACTATGGAGCGCCTAAAACTTGGTCAGACTTCAAAGATGACAAGGTCATCCATTGCATCCCAAGTCATTGCCACTCATCTTGACTTTTGTCTTGTCACTGGACCTCTAATGACTCTGGAAGAGAGAATGAGGCCAGTGACTATGCACAACCCTGCCTCACTTAAGTTAAATTTATGTGTTAGTTAAAAGACACCACCAATGCTATTTTTACCATTTTTGCCTACCCAATAGTCCTGTGGTGGTGGGCAAGTGATGAAACAATAGATGCAAATACTTTTAGAATTATAGGCACAACCCTGCCCCAAAGCAGCCCAGGTGATAGGTTCATCTTCTGGCTGGACTGAAATAGCAGTTGGATTTATATATGATATTGGATATTATATATATATAGCCCCTACATGTCTGAGTAGGTTTTTTAAAGGACTAAACTGCTCACCTCCTGGTCTGAGGAAGGGACTAGAAAAGATGATCTAAGAGTTGTTGCCATCACGTAACCTAAGTCTGGCCTGCTTACCAATGGAGGTGGAGATTATACCCTGAAATCAAAACACAAAAATGTATAAAAACTTTTGTGAAGATGATTCAACTTACCATTGGTACATGGGATGTACACATGGCTATGGACAGCTCAAAATCCAGTAGACCTGAAAGAAAAATATCTCTTGTTGTGAGAGAACTCAGCAGGTATTACATCCAAATAGCAGTCATGAGTGAAACAAGGCTGTCAAATGAAGGCCAGATTGAAGAAGTCAGAGCTAGATACTTGTTTTCTCGAATGGCTGTAGTGATGGGGGTGTGCCATAAAATTGGTATGGGTTTCACAATCAAAATTAGTGTACAAACATCCCAAAGGCATCCCAAAAGGAGTGATTGACAGGCTCATGACAATGCAATTAGATTGCCACTTACAGGAAAGTTCCACACCACGATTATCAGTGTATATATTTCCACCATGCTGAATCCTGATGAACTCAAAGAAAAAAATTTTATAAAACCCTGGAGACCCTCATCATCAATATGCTAAGACAAGACAAACTTGTAATTCTGGGTGACTGTAATGTAAGACTATTAGACATGTCAGGGAGTCCTTGAGAGGAATGGAGTTGGAAAACAGCAATAGTAATGGTCACTTACTGCTGAAGATTATGCTTCTCAGGACTCCCATTACCAACACTATCTTCTGTTGACTTAGATACAATAAAACTTCATATTTACACTGCAACAACAAATGTTGACATTTAATAGACTATGTCATTATAATAAGAGATAGACAAGATGTGAGAATAATGGTGACCTGTGAGGCAGAGTGTGGGACTGACTTATCCTCTCCAAGCTAAATACTTTCATTCAACAAAATCAGTGACCCCAAGGCAACATGACTACCAGAAGGCTTAATTGAACAGATTAGAGCATTCTGCAAAAATGAACAATATGTTCCCAACTTGGAGGGAAAGCTGAATCAACTTGTTGGCAATGGTGGTACAGAAAAGGAGTGGGCAGGGGTGGCTAGGTGGCACAGTGAATAGAGCGCCGGCCCTGGAGTCAGAAGGACCTGAGTTCAGAGCTGGCCTCAGACACTTAACCCACACACACACACACACAAAAACCTAGCCGTGTAACCTTGGGCAAGTTACTTAACCCCAATTGCCCTAATGGGGCGGCTAGGTGGCGCAGTGAGTAAGAGCGCCAGCCTTGGAGTTGGGATGACCCGAGATCAGATCCGGCCTCAGAAAATGAACACCCACGCATAAATAATGACTAGCCGTGTAACCTTGAGCAAGTTACTTAACCCCAATTGCTTTATTAAAAAAAATAATAAAAAATAAAAAGAAAAGAAAAGGAGTGGGCAGCTCTCAGAGATTACATGTACAGCCCTGCATTTACTTATCTGGGCCATAACACTTGAAATAATCAAGTTTGGTTTGATAAAAATGATAGGGAAATTCAGAATCTACTAAATGAAAAAATGAGAACTCTACAGGATTTACCAGCAGGATAGTTCATCCATCTCTAAGAAAGCATGATTTGACTCCATCAAAAATAAAGTACAAGTGAAGCTAAGATAGATGCAAGATTTTTGGCTCAGTAAGAAGACAGGTGAAATTCAGTTTTATGCTGATAGTAACAATTCACAGTACCTTTATGATGCTCTGAAGACTATTTATGGGCCAAAGATTATGTTGCATCTCAACTACTCAGTACTGATGGAGCTACTTTCAGTAGTTGTAAGGATATGATCCTGGAAAGATTCTCAATAAGCCATCATTAAACAATGCTGAAGCTATTGACAAGTTGAATTCAGTCCCTTTCTAGCTGAACTTCCAAATGAAGAAGGAGTCATTAGGCCCTCTTGTGTGGCAAAGTGCCTGATGCTGAGCCCATTTCAGCTGAGATTTATAAGACAGAGGTCCACTGCCCATACAAAATCTGACTAAAATCTTCTAGGTTATATGGCAAAAGAAGAGGTTATTCCTCAGGAGTTCAAGGATGCCTCCATTTTCTAGCTCTATAAAGGAAAAGGCAATAGCTTGCCCTGTGATAATCACAGAGAGATTTATTTCTTGCCAGACTCCTCCATAATAGACTGATCCTTTACCTGGAAGAAATTCATCTGCCTGACAGCCAGTGTGGCTTTAGGACAGGTTGAGGAACAGTCGATAAAGTGTTTGCTGCCCAGCAGCTCCAAAAGAAATGCCAGGAGCCAAACAGAAGTACGAGCATTTTTATTGATGTGATGAAGGCCTTCGATACTGTAAGTTGTGAGGGCTTGTGGAAAATTATAGCAAGATTTTGATGCCAGGAGAAATTGGTCAGCATTGTATGTCAGTTTCATGACAACATACTTGCATGGGTTCTGAATCATGGATGATGCTCTCATACTTTCCCAGATAACAGGCAAGTGAAGCATGTTTGTGTGCTTGCTCCCATGATTTTTAAAATGATGTATTCAGTGAGGTTGTTAGATATCTTCAACAAAGATGAAATAGCATCAAGGTTAGCTACCACACTCATGGTAAATTTGTTAGCTAAGGTTATAAGCCAAGACTAAAGTGTAGAGAGAGTTGGTGTATTACTTTTAATTCACAGATGATTGTGTGCTCAATGCAACCTCTGAGGCTGAGATGCAACAGGGTATACATTGATTCTGTGGTTCTTGTGCTAATTTTAGCCTGATAATTAACACACACATATACACAAACACACACACACACACACCAAACTCAGAGATTCTCCATCTAGTCTGCACTGCATCATCCATATGTGGAACTGTTGATTACAGCAAATAGAGAAATTTTGGATTCTGTTGATAAGTTCACTTACCTTGGTAGTATACAGTCCAGGGATGTACCACATAGATTATAAGGTTGATACATACATTGGCAGCTTTGGGTGGTGTGGGAGAGAAAAGGTATCAGGCTGTCTACGAAACTGAAGGTCTACAGAACAGTTGCGATCACTTCATTTTTGCATGCATGCAAAATCTAGACAGTATACTAGATCCTTGACAGGAAAGTGAATTACTTTCATCTGAATTGTCTCAGGAAGATTCTGAAGATTACCTTGCAAGATAATGCATGGTACCAGACACCGAGATCCTTTCTTGGTCTGAACTCCCAAGTGTTCAACACAACCTCCATGGCTGGCCACATTGTTCAAATAATGTCATATCTTCATTTTCCTAAAAGACTATTTTACAGAGAACTCACATAAGGCATGTGTTCACACAGAGGTAAAGAGAAGTAATACAAGGACAGTCTTGAGATCTCTCTGAAGAACTTTGAAATTTATTGTGAACAATGACAACAAAAATTTAAAATTGGAAAAAAGAAAACTAATATGTGATTTGTGTGCTAAATTCTGCTGATAAATTCTGATAAAAGGAAGCAAAGATCAGAGGGTTCCTTAATGTTTCTTCCAGAATAAATCCCATGATTTTATAGGACTCTCATGTGTAAAATGAGAGGGTTAGATTTGGTGACTGCTAAGGTCTCTTCCAGCTCTCAATCTATGACCCTACATTACCATGATCTGTGTTTTTTGTGTCAAGAGAGAAAACAGGAATAAGTGAAATATAGATGAGGTCATGGAAGATTCAAGAGTGTCTGACTACTTATTTATTGTTAGGTAAACACACAAAGAAAGCAAATTGATATATAGATTGACTTTTGAGATAGTATAACATTTCCCCTTCAATTCTGAATGAATTACTTCATTCATCTAAAGTAGCTTCCTGATTAATATGCAATGAATACACTTTCATAAGTATGACTCTGAATATAGGTATTTTAAATGTTTTTCATCTTTTACACAACTTCCTTCTATCTAATAAGATTCTTACTAGTGAATAAGGGTATTTACAAGAAGGTTGAAATGTAATGGGGACAGAAGAATTCAGAGTTCGATAAAAAAAGTATAGCAAAGGAAGACCAACAAAATGAAGAGAAGACAAAATGGAGAAGTTAAATAAGTAGAGGATAATTATTATACTAATAATACTAGATCATATTTCTCTATTATTGTTTACCATTTAAAGTCTGATGAGTTCCCTAAATGTTGAGCATTTTGAAAATATATATGCAAAGGAAATGTGCACTTGCAATATCAAGATGAAACATACCAATCTGTGTAGGGGTTGGTGTTGAAAACAAAGGGACCAAATGAGAAGGTCAGCCAGTTTAGAGAATTCAGACCTGAGGGCATCTGCTATGGAAAACACACATCGGAAACACACTTCAGGGAGCTGGTATTCTCTTCTACTTTAGCTGCTTCCCCAAATTATTTTCTTTGAAATTTTGAATTATGCCTCATTCCTGACCAGAGTTCATGATGTTCGTCAGTACTGTCAAACTCAAATAGAAATAGGGGCCACCAAACTATATATAAAGATCCCAATTAGTGCATAGTGACTTATAAAAACACATATTAAATTATCTATGTTTTATTGTATTTTTACTTATTTTATTAATATTTCCCAATTACATTATAATTTGATTCATGTCACTATCAGGAGTGTTGAGGCTACATTTTTAATATCTCTGACCTGAGTCATATTGAACATAGCCTACCACCACATCAGTTAGCTACCTCTGCCAAATTGTGGGCTTATATAACACAATCCCATATTGTGAATCCTCTATGCCTTTTGAATGTGAGAATCTGACTAGAAATTTATGCTTCTAGTCAACTTTGTTCAGTGTACATTTGAAAAAATATAATTATTTTGTAATTAGTATTTGGAAAAATTACAACCCATGAAATTATTAATTTAGTAATTACACAACAATTATATTAAAAATAAATCAAGTGAAACTAGCAACACTAAAAGCATGAATTACTGGACAGAACCTAACATTTTATGATCCAATTATAGCAAATCAAAAGCTCACCAATCACCAAATATGACAAACAGGTTTGAATGTCAATGCCAAATCTCATTATTCTCAACTATGTTTTTGTTTAAATAATCAACCAAAAGCATTTATTCTAAAAATGTACTGTGTTGGACTCTGTGCTAAACAAGGGGATATAAATTGCATATCAATCTATCTATCATCAGTCTCTCTCAGAGATAACTTTCTTCAAGGAGATCACGTTCCATAGTCTAGAGGTATATATAAAAATATTTAAGATACATACAGAATAGATGGTAAACTATGATATACAAGTATGGTGGCTCTTTCCCCAAATTTCCTTTGTATTGAATCAAGTTGCCCAAAGCAAAGTTGAGTTTTCCCCCTCATGGTCCAAGGCTAATTCTGATGAAGAATCTTTCTTTAATTTTATCACACTTTTCCAGTGTATTTTCCCCAATATGAATCAATAGTTATAGTTAGTATTTCCTTTTGCAAAACTATATTTACTGATATGTTATCATAAGAATATAAATTACAAAACATTCATCAAACACAGAGGGTGGAGCTCGTTCTTCTCTATATTACCTTCATTGCAAGAGAGAATGGGTTCAAATTTAACCTAGTTTTATGAAGGACTCACCTTAACAATGTCACTTTCTAATTCAATATAACCACTAGATGAATAATTCTCTTGCAGAAGAACAAGAATAATGTCTTGGCTGCAGGTCCATCACTTATAAGTTGGGTCCCTCAGGTCACTCTTCAGCATACTTTCATCTCCAAAACTCCTTCATTGAAAGTCAGGGAATAATAGGCTCACTATGGACTGAAGGAGGAACAGGGTGAGAAAGGGTCTGAAATGCTTCGTTGAGGTTCCTCTCCCTTCTGGAGGCGTGTAACAGTTCCTCTTTGTTGAACACGAGGGTAAGGATAAAGGAAGTTTTTAGGTATTTCCAATTCCAACCTGTGCCAATCAAGTCTACTTCTTTATTATATGGTTAATAGACCTAGAAATAATAATCATCAGCACTAGCTGAAGTAAGCTCACCAAACCTAGCCATGTGTTTTCACAACAGGGAGAATAAATTGCTCGTGCTCTGAGAATTCATTGACTGAACCCCTGTTTTATATGTAGGCTCCTTTCATTTCTATAACCCCAGTGCCTAGAGCAGTGTCTTAGATAAATACATGATAATAAATGTTTGTTGAATTTATTTGAATTCTACAGCTAATCTCTGTAAAGAGGAATTCTCTGAACTTGACCTTCCATCTATTCAGCTTTGGTGCATGTAAATATGTCTACTTCTATGCCTGTAATAAATTCCCTCCTTATCTCTGCATGCCAGAATACTGATCTTCTTTCAAGACTCATATAAGATGCCACCTCTTCCATAAAACTAAGCTTAAAGATGATGAAAGGCCTTGTGAAAGTCAAAAGTTCAGAAGACCAGAGGTTTAATGACAAAGAGTCCATGACCAAGTTCACCAATGTAGCAGTAAGACTCTGAAGAGTGACTGGAGGGTCCTAACTCTTAAGTGATTAATCCCTTTTATGTTACCATTCTTTACCTTTCCAAACTACCTTGTATTTATATGTAAGTTCATCTGTTTTTGTTAAAAGGAGAATGTAAGCTCCTTGAAAGCAACTGTTCAAGCAAAATCCCCAATACTTTGAAGACACTTGAAAATAAAAATAAAATTGTTGAATTGATTAGGGTGATTTTGAAAGAAGAAAGTTAAGTATGAAAAGCTGAGTGCTTGGCTACTGTGGCGAGCATGGCCAGTGCAGTTGGTGGTAAGAATAATGAGTGGGGGTGTAATCAACTGTTTGTTTATTACAGGACCATTTTATACAGAGCCAAAGATTCAAGGAGCTCACAGAGATTTTATGCCCCCCAAGAAAATGTAGACACCCCAAAAGAATGTAGACAATGTAGGAAGATCTTACATCAAAGGAATGCTGATAATGTAGAAGGAGCCTCCCTTAATCCTGTTTACTATTTACCCTTGCTTAAGGTTAGTTATTTATTAGGGTATTATTCTACTACCATATGCAGAGGCATAAACAAAAAAGATTACATGCCCTTTTGCTTATCTGCCCTGTAACCTTTGCAGGTAACAGTATAGGACAGGAATATACCTTAGTGAGGTCAAGGGACCCCAAAATATTCCCTTCATAATACATCCTCTTGCTTGTCTGCCCTGTAGCCTTTCAGATAATAATATAGGGAAGGGGAACATTTCTTTTGCAAAGCTGAGAAACTTCTGAAAGTTTGCTACACTTGGCAATAAGGGAAACAAGAATACCAGACATTTTGCTCAACAAATAATGTGTATTTATGTATTTATTTAGTGATTCCTTGTAGAATGGTAAACAAATACCTATTGGGAGGGAGTAGAAAATGTCTTCAAAAATAAAATAAAACATAATAGATGGTCTTGTAAAGAGAAAAACTATTCTATATTTGGCAAAAAGACAGTTACCAAGGTCAGTTCTATTGATGAAGAAATGCTTCAAATGAACTTTGATCTTTCACATAGGGCAGCCATAGTATGACTTGGAAGCAATTTCTTTCTTATTATAGGGACAGAGAAAGATGAGAAAGTTATATAACAAGAGTGTTGGATATTGTGGAGGAGGGGGCTTGACAAGAGTATTTCCTCTTTTTCTTGAAATGAGTTAAAACTCTAAGAAGAGAAGATAAAGAAATTTTGCTGGAGAAATGTTGAAAGCAGGGGTAGGAGGGTGGGGGTGTCCATTTTTCCCTTAGCAACAGTTTTTTTTTCTAAATACAAAGATTCAGTGTTGGCCAAAGGAAGTGTTCTACAAAATCTGAGCAAGACCAGGGTTGGATTAAAAAATTGAATAATAAATAAAGGATTATTATTTACAGCATTTAATAGGCATCATGTTGCAATGAATAAAGATCTTGCCTTGGAGACCTGAGTTCAAATTTTATCTCTGACACACTGAGTTTGTAACCCTGGAAAAGTCACAATCTTTCAGAGCTCTAGGGAATTTTCTAAGACTATAAATTACATAAAATGTGTAAACTTGTATTGGTAGAGGACATTAGAGGACATTCCATTCGGCTGTTTTCCTATATTACTCAAATAAGAGGTCCAGGACCTCTCTGTAGTAATCATAGTAGTAACTGAGTGTACATTAATAAATAGAAAGCAAGTCTTAGATTCAGAGTGATTTGAATTCAAATCCTAACCTTGACACTTACCACAATCTAATAACTACATTTCTAAGTGTCACTTTCCTTTCTTCTAAAAAGGGAATAATAGTATCTGACAAGGTTCTTGTGAGGCTTAAATGTAGTAAGGCATACAAAGTGCTTAAAAATTTCTAAAGCATTACAGAAAAGTAAATTATGTTACCATGCTTGAAAAGGGTAGAGTTACTCTTCTACATATAAGTATTTTTAAAGAAATTCTCTTTGCAATGCTTTCTCCATTTCATACCTCCATTATTTTAGAAATTCTTCCTTATCAGCTGTTCAAGTTGTACCTCTACTAAAGTATTTCTTTTCACATGTTCTACAACCAAGTCACATTGGATTTCTCTTGTCTAATCCTCTGTATCTCCAGGAATTTTAATACACCATCCTTCATTCACTCTCTCCATTCTCTCAACTTCATCTCTATCTACTGAAATCCTTCCATTTCTCTGTGTCAAACAGAGGGCTCCATTTCCTTCATGAGGATTTTCTTGATTTTCCTGAGATAAGTTATCTCTCTTTCCTTGAAATTTTCACAATATATTATTTTGATCTCTTCTTTGCATTTCTCTGATATGCATACAAAACTGTTCTTCCCTACTAGATGTTAAGCTACTCATTATTTGGTAATTTAATTTAAGGATTAGTAAGAAAGGTACTTAATTGTACCAATGTTTTTATATTTTTGTATCAATTATGTATTAACTTTACAAAGTTAGGTGCTTATTAATATTGGTATTTATATTTAACTTTTAAAAAGTTTCTAATTTTATTTCTTAATGATAATTGAGTGGGAAAATATGCTAATATTTTTCAGTGGTTTAAGTGTCGATAGGAATTCCATTTGTTTGGGTCCTGAGGTCAAAAACCGTATTATTTGCCAGGTGACAGCAATATGAATTTGAGATAAAATATTTCAATTATTCAATGATTCTATTATTTTATCAATGAAATATTCTCTCCATCTTCATATACTGCTAATTTTGTACCATCCATGTCTTTCCATCTCATATTTATCCATGTTATCTCATATATTCTCCACATGTTCATGTCACATATTCTCACACCCACAACATGTTAAGGGCTTTTTGGTATATCTCTTGACATTGTGTGGGCATTCACTGAAGATATACCATGTCTTGTCATCATTTCTCACTTTTAAAACATGACCAGTTTGCTTCCTTTCCAAATCATACATCTTTGATGCTATATTTTATGACATTTGGGGTGTGTGTGCATGTCTCAATAATTAGATGTCAGATAGTCTGTTAATAAAGTTAGTAGTTACTTATTATGTGTGAGAGACTGTGCTAAATGTTGGAGATATAAACAAAGGTAAAAGATAGTTTCTGTTCTCAAGGAGCTTGTGATTTGATGGGAAAATATAAATAACAATGTACAAATAAGCTATACAGAGGGTAAATTGGAAAATATCAATAGAAGGAAGACATTAGGAAAAACTTCTGCAGAAGATGGAATTTTCATTGAGACTTGAAGGGAGTTCAGGAAACTAAGAGGCTGCCATGCATGGGGGATGGCTAGAGTAAATATCCAGAGCTGGTAGATAGAGTATTTGTTCAAATCACAGCAAAGATGTCCATGTCATTTGATCACAGAATACTTGGGGACAGGGGGAGCATATGATGTAAGAGGACTGGAAACATGGAGGAGGGAGGTTATGAAGACATTTAAAACCTGAGAATTTTCTATTTGATCCTGCATGTCATAGGGTATCAGTTTAAGTTTGTTGAATAAGTAGGTGGAATGGTAAGAACAACACATCACTTATGCCCATATATACCTTTCATTTGCCAGTTGGGAGAAATAAAACTTTAGCTTTTTAGAGATTGTACTATTCTATGACTAGTAGCCATAAAACCCCATCAGAAGAATACTGGCATTAGAAAGGTGAATCTTGGTTATAGACAGAAACTCATGGCGACTAAAAGCACTGAGCAGTTTTCCAAAGGCAGTATTGCCTACTATCAACACAAACTAATACCATCTCAAAAGGAAGATTAACTGATGATTATTGCCAAGCAAAGTTCTGGAATTTGGGTGAGCCCTGTTTCAAAGATTAAATTTAGAATCAAATCATTAATCAATCACTTCAGTATGCAATTTTTGAAGGACATTACTGTTAACTTAGAGATATCATTACCAAAAAAAAAAAAAGTTTGTAGCACTAAAACAAGTGATTGCAAAAGCATTTTTCCATCAATCCACATACATTTATTAAGTGCTTATTATATGCTAGGGGCTGTGATCTGAACTAGGAAGATTTTCCCAGAAAATTAATGCATAAGACATCTTTACCCCCACTCACGTAGAGTGCTAAGAATATTATCGAATACCAACATAAAGATTTCTTGAGGAATTAATTAATTTCCCAGCAAGAATTTCTTGTTCTTACCTAGAAGGAGGCTAGAGATGGACCCTGTGGAGTCAGAGGGAAGTGGGTACCAATGTTCATCTTCTAGATTGCTCAAGATATTGAGTTTAGTATCTAACTGCATAGGACCCAGAGGATGGAATATCTATACCTATGCCATAAGGGTACTGGGAAACTGCTAGACAATTACACTAGGGACAAAGTGGTGGGACTTACTCTGCTCACTCTCTCACCTCTCCAGGTGATTTATATTTTGGGAATTGCATGCCCAAGCCATGTGTAACCCTCTTCTCCTTTAAACACTGATAGAATTATTGGGATATAAGGGCAGCTAGGTGGCACAATAGATTGAATATTGGGCCTGGAGTCAAGAAGACTCATTTTTCTGATTTTAAATTTGACCTCAGACAGTTATTAGCTGGGTGACTCTGGGCAAACCCTGTTTGCCTCAGTTTTTTTTTTTTTTAATCTGTGAGATAGGCTGGAGAAGGAAATGACAAACTACTCTATTATCTGTGGCAAAAAAAAATGTCATGAAGAGTCAGACATGACTAAATAACAGTAAAGGAATATAGACTTTTATCATGAGAAGAAATTATTGTATATAGATCTAAATAACTAAATCTCATCCTGTTTAATCATCACAGCTGGACCAGAAAAAGATGAATAAGGCTTAAGGGAGAGTAGAGTCCTTACACTCAGTCTAGTTTTTACATTCCATTCTTCCTAGCCTTTAAGGAGAGGATGGGTCAGTCAACAGGGACTGAAATGCAGTCTCTGTATGTCACATCGCATCATTGTTATATCTTCCAACTGTGCGGCACTTTAGTATTTGTGGTAAGATTCTGGAAAGGACATTTGGCAAAAACCACAGTCTTTCCCAACATGCCTTGCAGGCTAGCCTCCCTAAGCCTCTATCATACTTTTCCTATATGAATTGTATTTTGCATTTAGTCGAGAAAATACCAATTAATTCCCCCAGCAGGAGGGGCATTCTTAGAACTGAATTCCCGAAAGTCTGCTCTTTGGGGTATATACCGGAACCCTATCAAGTGGAGGTTAAACACTCTTTTGTTTTGTCATTGTCCTCAGCATCAATGTAAGCAGTACTCATTTTTTTGGCTCTGAAAATCTGCCTTAAGTGGATGGAGGACCAATGCACTCCCTTGTGGGAAAATTAATGTATAAAGGTAAAGATGATATAAATATCTCACATTTGTAGAGACATATGTGGTTTATAAATGCCTTTCTCACAAACAACCTTGTGGGGAAGAAAAAGCAGAGGCACAGAGAAATTCAGTGACTAGACCAAGGTCACATAGTAACATTCAGGCCAGAACCTGAAACCCAATGTCTTGCCTCCTAGCCTATTAATAATAATGACTACTATTTTATAGAACTTTAAGGCTTGTGAGACCCTGTACCTCTGTTATTTTATTTGATCCTTATAACAACCTTATATGGTAGGTGCTTTTATGAACCTCACTTTACAGATGAAGAAACTGAGGTTGAATTAGGTCAAGAGATTTGCCCATGGTCACAGAGCTAATTAAGTATCTGAGGCAGGGTTAGAATTTAGGTCTTTCTTTTTTTGTTTCTTTCTTTCCTTGTTTCTTTCTTTTTTATCTTTTTGGAGGGCAATTGGGGTTAAGTGACTTGCCCAAAGTCACATGGCTAGTAAGTATGTCAATGTCTGAGATTGGATTTGAACTCAGGTCCTCCTAACTCCATGACCAGTGCTCTATTCACTGTACCACCTAGTCACCCCAGAACTTAGGTCTTTCTGACTCCAAGTCTAACTCTTTGTTGACTATGCCACCTAGCTGCCTTCAAGTAATCTTTTAAGTTTTAAGTTCCACTCCAAAGGCAGCAACCTGTCTTCTATGCTACACTGACTTTAGAGATCCTGGAATTCCATTTTCAAAGTAGCAATATCCTGGAAATGCCTTTATCACTATAATTAATTAGAGATGCCTAATAATACAAACTCATGCACAAAATTACTCCAATTAGGGCCATTATATATTATTGAAAAAGGGACAATGTCTTGGGGTTTGTTAGAGCAGGGATAAGTAAAAGAAGATTGGCACAGTTAAGAATAGGGTTGAACTCTTCAATCATAACTAAAAATTTTTGTGTTCAAGACAAAAGTAAGGAAGATGGGGATGGGAAGAGGGCAAGTTACCCACTGGAGGGTGGAGTAGGGTGGAGAAGAAACAACTCCTAGAGCACTGAGAAATATCTGTGTTAATGGGGCTGTTATAGGGAAATGAGCAAGGAACAGAAGGGGACACAGAAAGATTACTTCTAGGGGAGGAAGTGGATCCCTGGGTGGTGTTGTCAGTGTCCTCTAAATTAGAGTGCCTTGAAACAAAGTCCAAAATGTCTCACCTTACTTATTGCTTCTAAGAGTGATCCAAGGGCCAAGCACAATGGAGTTTATGTCCATATGTATCAGAAAATATCAGGTTGATGGGCAAGTGGGAGGAGGGTCAGGCATTTCATATGACAATATTGCAAGCAATATCTAGTACATTTTGTCATGACCACACATTCACTGGAGCATCTGGGAAGAGAACTGTGGGAAACTTTTCTCCCAGTTTATATCCAATAGGTACAAAATCAAAGGTCAAACCATTAAGTATATGAAAACTAAGGCCAGGAAGGTCTGAAATATAATTATTTGAAGTTTAATGCTATAGATTCTCTATATAATTCTTGTCAAGAGTGCCACAGAATGGGAAGGAAAGGATGAATTGTGAGCTGCATCATTGGAGGGAACATTGAAATCAATGAAATCACAGATCCACGTGAGCAAGTGAGCTATAGATTTATCCAAATGTTCAAAGTGAGAGATAGAAGCACAGTATCAATTTTTAATTTACTAAAAAGTAAACTTTCTTCCTACATGTAGACTATTTTTAAATATGATCTTGAAAAAGTAAAACAATAAGCTTTGTGTGTGTGTGTGTGTGTGTGTGTGTGTGTGTAGAAAAAGAGAGGGAGAAAGAGAGAGACAGAGAGAGAGAGACAGAGAGAGACAAAGACCAAGGGAGGTAGACTCACAGAGAGGTAGATAAACAGAGACAGTGACAGAGATACAGAGAGACGCAGAGATAGAGAAACTGAGACAGAAACACAGAGAAAGACATGGAGAGACACAGAGAATAATTCATCCTACAGAGATTATGTTTTGTCTACCTTGCTGAATAGAAGTTTCGTGGAATTTTCAGAATCATGAAGATCTCTTAAATTTTGGTTTATGCAATCAGTCCAACAACCTAGTGGAATTAATCCCTTCTTTTGTTCTTGCTTTTTTTTATTAAAAAATCAATAATCTATTATCTTCTTGATGGTTAAAACTTTCCTTCTTCAGTACTGCTGCAATTTCCCACAATTCACCTTCTCAACTGTATTTTTGTTATTATTATTGTGGCTCTGTACTTTCAAGAGACTTTGTATCACAATATAAAATCCATCCTGAAGCCTGTTAAATGTGGGGAGTCATGATGTTTACTCCTTTGGCTTACTTTGGAGTCAGAGGCCCTGTGTTTGGATCCTCAGCTATTTAACCTAGGTCATACAAGTAATGTTATAATTTCTCTGCTCCTCATTTTCCTCATTTGTCAAAGAAGCTAGATAGATATCAATCTCTAAAGACCCTTTCAACTCAAAATCCCATGAAATTTGACAAATGTGTCAGAGAATGAAATGACCAGATTTGGCATACAGAAATCCAGGATATTTTCCAAGAATCCTGGAAGCTGTTTGTTCCCGCCAATAATTGAACAAATGGTAGAACCACCCTTTAAAATAACAACCTTAAAAATAACAGATAATTAGTACACAGGAAGGGTCACATAAATACACTGACAAGAAATACAAGAAACTTGGTTTCTGAGACTTTTACAGGGACCATCATGCTCTCACAGTCAGACTTCTTTTATAAACTTTATTTGCTCAGATGGTAAGGCATGGCTTCTGATCCTGAACAATTCTTTGCACAAACCTATTTGTATTTTGGCAAATTTTATTTTATTTTCAGAGTGCTAAACCTCATTAACTACCTACTTTTCCCCTAGATAAGCTTAAGAAAGTGAAAATAGTACTTCTGGATGCACAGAAGGGGAGAGGGTGAAACTTTAAAACCATAGTACATAAATTGAGAGTCACAGGGAGCCATCAGGTTCAACCAACATATTTTATAGATGAGAAAACTAGATAGAAAGATTCAAGTGATTTTTGCCTAGGATCACACAGCTAGTAAATATTTGAGGAAGCATTTGAATCTTGGGCTTCCTGACTCCAAATCCAGTTTGCTGGAAATCAGCCAGCTATGGTCAAAAATCGGCAAACTAGTAACTGATACAACCTTCCTTCTCGCTACTTATCTCTCCTTTCATGGCATCCCTGACTAATCAGTCATACTCTCTTCATCCATCCCATCTCCCTCTCTATTCTAACCACCTCTCTATCATCTTGAAAAGTAACACATTAACCAATTCATGCTTTAAGAATAGCATTTGATTTCTGTGTAGCTAAAGTTTATCCACTGCCACCTACATGAATTATCTCATTTTATCTTCAGAGCCCTGGGTTATAAGTAAAGCAGGGATTGTTTTCACTATTTTACAAATGAGAAGAGTGAAAGTCAGAGAGAGAAAGTGAATTATCCAAAGTCACATAGTTATTTGATGATAGAGATGGGGCTCTAATTCAAATCTTCTGAATATTTGTTCAATAATCTTTTTTCTATAGTTACTTGTTACCTGCTGGAAAATATAATTGTCTTACTGCCAGGAGTCATCTAAGAGGGCTTAGTCAAAAAGAGGTGGCTTACTATGTTAATGTGTTCTAAGTCTATTGGTATTTTTTAATTTATTTTTTTAATAAACAAATATTTATTTTCTATGTTTTTGGCCCACAGGGACAAGTCTACAATGAATTTCAAACATTTCTGAATAAAAACTAGTAATTCAATTAGCAAGCATATACTGTTTGTTATGTGCCAGACTGGTGAGGGAAGGAGGGAAGGCCTTCTCAGATCCTCTTGAATAAGAACTTAATAAGCAGTCACCTACATAGACACTTACCGACTATGTGACTTCAGACAAGTCACTTGCCCTTTCTGGGTCTAAGTTTTCATATCTGTAAAGGTTGGATTTGATTTGATTGTAAAGTTTGAGAACATTGGATTTGATAGCCTCCAAGTTCCTTTCTACCTCTAAATCTATAATTCCATGATAAAATCTGGTCAAGGTTATTTGGCCAGAACTCTCTCTCTTTGACATGATATCCTCTGAAGTCTCAAGAAATCCATCTTTCATCTTCCTGTCAAAAGGCAATACTAAGAAGCTACTGTAACAATGCAATGTGGGATCTACATGGTAAACCCATGAAGTATGTGCTATTGACACAACTCCCTCTTCCTTTCAGGTTCCTCCCTAGGCTCATGTGGTCAGGTTTGGACTTAAGGCTTTGATGCAATGGTGGATTCCTGAAAAGCCCTGCACAGAGCTTCACATTGCAGAATGCATCGTTTTCCTATTCCCAGCAGTCAAAGTTAAACATTCTGTTCTTGTATTGATCTGATTTCTAGTAATGTATATGATGTAGCAAATTTATCAGCTGACTTGCTATCTGTACATTGGAAACAACTACTTTGCAAAAAGAAACAAATGCCATCCACATTTCTGGTTTTGGAGATGAAATTCCTGTGTCTATAAAGACCAAGGGAATTCTTTCCTAGGTAAAATACTAAATTGGTCTTTGGTTCCTTACTCTCCACTTTGTTGTGTCCTACTCTTTACCTCTCCCAGATTTCCTATCATGCCCTTTTCCTGTCCTTTAAGGTGTACATTTGGATGAAAAAATTATCTGGAACCTTCCCTTCCCTCCCCAGATTTCTTCTAGCCTAGCCTTTCAGACCTGGATACCTCACCCTTCTTTGGTGTAGCTCCTCCTATCCTAGCCCTTAGTGCTTTAGAAAATGACAATTAGAAAAAGTAAGCCACTTTGATTATTATGCTAATGAAAGAAGGCTAAAAACTAAAAGGGACTCCTCTTTCCCTTACTGCCTACCCTTTTATCATTTAAATGAATTTGTGGCTATAGTACTTCACCTCCCCTAAGATCTTACTTTATTTTCCTGGTTTCTAGAAGACAATCAAAACAAAACACAAGTCCTGGCATATTCTTCAAAATGGAAAGCCTTTTTTTTAACTTCTGGCTCTAGTCCTAGAAGTTTATTTGGTGACCTGTGGTAATACCATTATTTGTTTATGGGGCAGAAGGTGGGTGAAATTTTTTTAATTGAGAGTCCATCAGTATGTAAGCCAGAAGAGAACCCCAGCATGAGACTGGGGTTAATAATAGTCAAATATACCAAAAACAGATACAGGAGTGAAATAGGCTTTGGATTCTACTATTGAGAATATGGGCTGTTCTCTGTTTTCTAAAGCATCCCTGGTCTTTTGGTAAAGGAAGTGAAAATCTTTGGGCAGAGTTCACTGGTCTCTGACTATGTGTAAGTTCATTAGATGATCTTGCAATTCTAACTTGCAAGTTAGAACTTACATATTGAATGTGTAAGCTCATTAGATCATAACAGAAAATTGCCTCTGATGGGTTCTAGGGTATTTTTCCTTTAACAAAGTGTTGAAATAGTTAGAGTTGGATTTCAATACATAGGTTTTCTTGGATCATGGAACCTCTGAAGGAAAGACTTGTTAATGGCATGCATTTAAAAATAAGAATGAAATTTTTACTAGATATTTACTGCCTCTGGGCTGGTCCAGGGAAACTTGAGGATTGTAGTGGTTAATGGAAATAAGTCCAATCATTGGAATTTCCAACTTTATCTACACTCATAATACATCATTCAAATAAACAAGTCTTCTCATTCATTCATTTTGTGTTAAAAAAATTCTAGGATATCTTGGAGTAGTTTATATTGGCAGTACCATTTATATGAATGTATTGGCTTATCATTGTGCCATAGGAAACGATGAAAAGTACAGTTCAGAAGAAACTAGAAAGCCTTTTATGAAATGACACAGAAAAGTAAGCAGAACTTGAACAGTTTATAATTTCTTGCATTAGAAACTTTTTTCATGTTGTTCTACTGACTACCCTTTGCCTCTCTGAACTTCTTCTGAGAACCTTGAAGACAATGTGATTCTGATTGGACACATTATCTCTCCTTCACTTAAAATATAAATGCATCATAAAGACAAAAAACCCCGCAAAAAACCAAAATAAAATAAAATGGGAGTAATAATTGTAAAAACTATATATAAACACATCATAATTAAGGCCTTCTCTTTCAATTCTTCAAATGTATTCTTTTGAAGTGGTAAGGCAAGGTAATTGGGGTCATGTGACTTGCCTAAGGTCACAGCTAGTAAGTGCTAAGTGTCTGAGGCTGGATTTGAACTCAGGTCCTCCTGACTCCAGGTCTAGTGCTCTATTCACCGTGCCACCTAGCTGCATCTCTTCAAATGTATTTATGTTGCTAGGATTCTCTCTGTTCTTCCATGGTTCCCTTTTAAAGATTCTACCAAAATCTCATTTAAAAAAGAAACCAAAAAACAATACAAAACACAGGAATTCTTAAAAATCCTCTTTCTTTTAAAGTTCTGCCCTTTAATATTATGCTCAATTTTGTTGAAGTTACTATTATTATTTAATGAATAGACATTTATCAGGTGCTAATTTTGAGTCAGGTTCAGTGATAAACTATGCAGATTAAAACAAAAGAGATAAGAAAACATGGTCCCTGCCTTCAAGGAGCTCATATTCTAATAGGGAAGACACCATGCAAAAAATAAAACAATAATAACAACAAATCCAAACATATAAGATATATTGTTCATGCTATTGTTTGTCCTTGGTTCTTGAAGAGGACCAAGTTATGGGGAAGGCAATATCATGGCCTGCAATTTAATTGGATTTAAATTAGACAAGGCTGTGCAAAGTCTCCAGTCTTACTTTCTCTTCCTGAACTATCTGGGTCCAGTTGCAAGATACAGATCAGGACCTGAGAAGGCCTCAGATGCAGTGGAGGCCTCAGATTCAGTGGGAACCTTGGATTTGTTTTGGCTGAGGTCTTTCCCAGGTCTCAACTTGACAGAGGTAATGCCCATTCAGTGATTAAGGCTAGGTAAGAGATGGGACAAAAAATGGTCTCTTTTACCTAGTCAAAAAAAAAATCAGTCTGGAAGGGGAAGACTCTCAGGGTTTCTGGTTGAAACAGAAACAATTGATATTTGCCATTAGAGCACAAACAATGACCAAATGAGGCTTGGACTGGGACTTATTGTTGTTCAATAAAGGAGAGCCAGATTGATTTAGGTTTCAAAATATTTTGAGAAGTTTCAGTAATCAAAATTTGTATTGCTTTCAGTAGATCATCTGCAGGTAAAGAATATGGTTCCATATGTAGGCAGAGGGAGAGGAGGGAGAAAGAAAAGAAAGGAAGGAGGGAGAAAGGAAAGGAAGGGGGAAAAGTAAGGAAGCAAGGAAAGGAGGAAAGAAGCAAGGAAGGAAAGAAGGAAGGAATGGAAGAGATGCATTGCCTAGCTGGTACTGACCAGTTGGGTCCCTATTGGTGTAGCTACTACTATTCACAGATTGATGATTGTTGATTATTACTTGTCCTTCATTCTTGAAGGGGATCATGATGTGGGGAAGGTGATATCATGACTTGCAAGGGTCAATATAGTAAACTCCTAAGCCTAGAGAATTTACCAGGATTCCAAAAGAGGGACAGACAAGGGCAAGAGAGACATATGTAAAGCCAAGCACAAGCAGCTTTCCAGAGGACTGCTGCTGTGCACAGCTTCAAGATTGTGATTACATAGTATAGTGAACTCTCTATTTATTCAGTAACAAATTAAGGCAAAATAGTCACATATATCAAAGTACAACATTCAAAATGTTATAAATTAACAACTTATCACTAAAATGGCCACACAGTTTTCACCAAAGTGGCCACATAGTTTTAAACAAAGTACAATCATTTAGTAACTTAGTCATTTAGTAAGTCCTTAACTCAATCATCCTTATGGAGAAAAGCCTCCTTAATGGACACAAAGTACATAAGTAGAAGTTCTGCACCCCTAGGTCACATTGTCTTAATCTCTCAGTCAAAAAGTATTCTTTATTCTTAATTGGAGATTTGTTTCCAATCATCTTAATTTAATCACCCTGAAAAGGTACAGGATACAGAGTACAGAGCTCTCCAGTCCTAGGTCAGAGTAAATCATGATCTTCTAAGTTTGCATTAAATACTCAAAGAGAGGTCTTTTCATCTTGACTTGAGGCAGGCTCTCAGCTTCCATTGTTCCTCTTCCAGGGTCCCAGCTCCTGCCTGGATCTACCCAACTGTCACCTGAGTTCAAAAGCAGACAGCTCTCAGTTCCTTGTCCAGCATCTTGTGCAGTTCCTGTTCCATATTTTAGCTTACAGTGTCTAGTCCACCTCAAGTCCTTCACAGTTTCTGTTCCTGGGAAGACAAAGCTTAACAAAGCCACAATAACATTCATTCAATTTGCCAGCAACTTCATCAATTCACTTTCTACCTGTGAAATCAACATAGACCCAACAACAAGGTCTGAGGAATAAACATAAATCATCAGTGTAATCTGAGGACCTATGAAAACATAAGCAAGACCCTCCTCCAGGATTTCTGTAAACATACAACAAGAAAATCCTCTTTGAGGACTTCTGAACCAGCAGTAAGTTCCCAGGGCTTCTGTAACAGCATCAATTTCCTCTATCAATAGACAAATTTGAAAAAGCAACTTCAAAACAGACAAAGTACTGGTGCCATGGCCATGCTTTCTCCCAGTTCTCCTCTCTTCTCAGTTCTCAGTTCTTCTCAGTTCTCTTCTCAGTTCTTCTAAGTTCTCAGTTTAGTTCTCATTTCTCTGTTCTGCCACCACAAATTCTGTTCTCCATTCTGTTCTCAATTAACAGCAGTTCTCAGAAGTTCTGAGGATCCTAGCAGTTCTCTCTCTCTCTCTCTCTCTCTCTCTCTCTCTCTCTCTCTCTCTCTCTCTCTCTCTTTTTCTCTCTCTCAGCAATTCTAGCTCTCTAGCTTGGGTTTTTCCTTATATTTGGTATTAGTTCCTCCCTGTTCTGCCACTTCCTGTTACATAGGTAACTTCCTCCCACTGCAAGATTCACAAATTCTGGATCTTTATACTTGATACAATCATGAACTTGAAACAAGGTGCTAAGTACCTGTGTGATTGCCAATACAAGGGGCAGGGACAATCTTTAAATCCTCTTAACAATTAGAACATAGAGTAGTTCAAAGTTGTTGTGCTAATCAATAGTGAGATTGACTACTACAATTCTAATCTGGTTGAGATAGGGAATTTAAGTCTTGAAAATTAAAAGGAAGAAGGAAGAAAAGGAGGAAGACCAAAAGAAAGAATGAGAGAAAGGAAGAGAAAGAATAGAAGAAAGAAATGAAAGACAGGAAAGAAAAATGTTTTTTTTTTTTGCTTATTTGTAAATGATTTTAAGGTATCTAAAGATTATTATATTATCTCTCCTTGGTCTGTTTTCTAGGCTAGTGATTTGTTTGATAATAGATCTATTTTTCTAGTTGTTTATTCTTTTTAATTTTAGTCTTATATGGTATAGATAGACCTTGTTTTATCCAACCCCCTACATAATCTGAATATATAGAAATGCAATTTCACTTTAGATGGGATGGCTGGGACCAGGTCCCACCACCTTTTCTAGTTCTTGTTTCTGGTTCCCACAATGCACATGTTGACCTCTTTTTTCTTTTTTTCCTTCCTTTCCCATTGTACTGATAAGATGTAGAAGATCATATATGTTTGAGGCATCCTGCAAGACTCTGCTTTTACATCTGCCCTGTCACAGAACTGGCCTTATGTCCTACTATTCTGTGCTTATTGGTTTTATAGGCTTCCTTTAAATCCCAATTAAAGTCCTTTCTTCTACAGGAAGCCTTTCTCAGTTCCTATGAAAAGATATAATTCCATATATTTTAATTATTTCCTATTTATCTTCTATTTGGCATATATATATATATATATATATATATATGTAATTGTTTATTTATTTATTTTCTCCCTCAGTAGATCATGAGTTCCTTGAAAACTGGGAATATTTTTTGTTTCTTTTTTTATTTCCAGAGCTTAGCACAGTGCTTGGCACATAGTAGATATTTAATAAATGTTTATTCACTGATAATGTTATGACTGTCATTGCTCTTTGGCCTGCATTAGACTGTCCAGTGTTGCTTGGCTGTGAACCAAGGAGGCTGTAATTCAGGGGAAATAATTGGATAATTCAAGATAGAAATGATTAATTAATTCATAGGAATGATTATGATTTTTAATGGAGAGGGTATAGGAAGAGATCTGAGTATTTAATCTTGGAGAGCAACCTTGCTGTTGAGTCTTCAAAGGAGAACATGGAAGTGTTAGACATAGAAGAAACTTTAAGAAAACAGCGTCATGGGAGACAAAGGAGAAAAACGTTTTCAACAAAAAACAAGTAAGCATAATACAAGATGTTGATAATGTTGAGTGGAAAGAAAATGGATTCAGTGAATATTATTGTAAAATATCAACTGATAAGAGAGAATATTTACAGGACAATTGCTTGAGTAGGTGAAAGACTTAAATGTATCTGTGGCTGGGGGAGACAAGAGCATCATTGTATTCAGGGAGGAAAGAAGAATTAGGGAAAGATTGAGTAGCAGACTGTAGAAAATGGGCTAAGTTCCAGGTAGAGTTTTAGGGGTTGGATCTAAGGCACAAATAGAGGTGTTAGCCTTGGAAGGGAAAAGGGCCACCCTTTCCTAGGGCCTATAGAAATAAGGAACGGAGGACAAGAATAGATAGAGAAGGTTTTAATGTATGCAGAAGAGGGCTTCAATTTTCTCAGCAAAGTAGGAGGCAAGGCCATCTGCTGTGAGAGAAGCAGTAGGATAGCAGAGGGGGCTTGGGAAAGAATAAGCCCCACTCAGAATTTGGGCAGTGAGTTCAGAAAAACTTTGAATTTTTAATGGAAGCTGAGATGAATGAAAAATATTACTGGAATATCAAGACATTATCATGAAAACGTAAGGGATTTGGGATATCAAATGTATATTTAGGTGAAAGAAATATTATTTATTCTAGGAAAGTTCCACTCATCACAAACTGATTTTTATGAGCAGCTATCCATATCTTCCATTTTTTTCATCACTCTGGACCAAAACTTCAAGATACAGAGAAGATTTATGCTTCAGGTAGGTATTGGACTGGATAAAACCTAGAGTACCTTCCTACCTCAGAGATTCTGTGAATCAACTTTCCCTTTTCCCTAAAAAAGGGGGAAAGTCATAGACCTATCTGAACTTCTGCTTAGTCTTTCATAACTAGGCTGGTTTCCCAGCATGTACATATACAGAGTCAGCTCTTCTCAACTCTACTCATCACAGCATGAGCTAATACAATTTCTTTCTGCATTGCATGTGAACCAAAGATAGGTTAGAAAGAAATTAAATCTTTTCCTAAAATGGGATCGTTTGAATTGAGATTGCTTACACAGAGGGAATGTGATATCTTGGAATGTGAACTGGATTTGGAGCAAGGGGACTTAGATTTGTGTATAAGATTTGCTACTCACTAGCTGTGTGATCTTAAGCAAATCAGTTCATTTATTTCAGTTTTTCCATTTACAAATAAATGTATTCTAACTACCAGAGGGAGTGTTGAAAAGTTCTAAATAAACTTAAAAAATGTATAGAAAATGAATGACATTATTTCAAATACTGCCATTGTGATTTGTAAGTAACTAATTTCAAATTTCATATCCTTTTTATTTCCCCATATTTCTTCTAAAATGTAGTTTATTGCTATATTTTCCTTTTACACTCAGAATTTCTCCCAGTATCCCTCTCTCATTTTCCTTCCCAAAGAGTCATCATAAGAAAAAAAAGGGAAAAAGAAAAAGAAAAAAGTGGCAAAATTGATCAATATGTCAAAATAATTCCAAGTTGTATATTCAGTGTTTCTCATCCAGGGATCTCCTGTATCTGCAAAGTGTGAGGTCTGGGACTCTTGTGAGATACTGTGCTAAGCACTAGAAATACAAACAGAGTCAAAAGAAAGACATTCTTGCCCTCAAGGAGTTTATAATCTAATGGATTTAGAATTGGAAGAGATTTGAGAGATTATCTATTCCAACACATTTTTTTTTAAATCAGGAAACAAACTAAAAGAGTCTAAATGTTTTGCCCAAGATCATGCCTTTAAAAAAAATAAAAATAGACATCATCAGGATTTGAAACCTAGGCCACTGATTTGCTCATCCTGGACTTTTTTCACTTTACTATGCTGTTCCCTCTTATTTTCTTTCTACTCCTAGTCTTTTCTCTAATAACAAATTGTTTCCCTATTAAACTTTTGCAAATTCCTTTCATGGATTTGTATATTGTTAGAACTGAAAGGGACCCCTAGAATTCATGTCATTTTACCCTTTTATTTTACAAATGACAAAAACACGGCTGGAATGGGTGTCAATTGATTTATTCAAACCTCTAATCCTTGAGTATAAACCCTAACTCCTTGACCAAGTTCCAACATTTTTCTCTAAACAAAAAGAAGAGACATTTCTCTTTGGGGGAAATGAAGATAACTTGTCTATTCCTATAGCATTCAGATAAAACATTTAAAAATAATTAAAATAGCTACACCAAAAACTTAACCTTGTCAAATCTTTACAACAGAAATCCATTCATCCCAGTGGGAAAAATTACCTAAGGGTCAAACCTGAGATAGCCCTTGTGAGGAAAAATGTGAAAGTATGTTTAGAAAATTAAAATAGAGAGATGGAGGACTACTTTCTCTAGGTGCAGGGACAGACCCAGGGGAAGGAAGGTAGCAGGTTGTGTCACCATGGTAACAGCCTACTTTGGGGGTTGTACTTGGGATGTATATATTCACCTTTTAACTCCCTCCTACCTTATCTGACTTTTAGGAGTTCCTGCCCAGATCTTCTCATTAACAATTCCACCATGAAGGATTAGAGGTGGCAGTGTCTTCCTCTTATTGTCCAAAAAGTTTCAACAATAAGCATTTATCTTAGGCCCTTACATACTTGGCAGAAAGGGAAATACACTAAATCTATTTTATGAATTCTGCTGGGATCCTTGGTGAAAGGAAACCTTCAGTACTTCGTAAATGTCAGTTCTCTTTACAGAAATGCGAAGGAGGCATTCCATGCTGTCATTCTTTTTTCATGCTGCCTGCTGGCCCTTATTTGGAGGCAACACTTCCAAAAGATCTAGTGGTCAGTAAAATAAATAGAAATCACAGGCACAAATCAAAATGTTAGAAAACACACAGCAGAACTGCATCCACTTCATTTACAATATGCAGTTCTTTTTTTAAAGAAGTAGGGATTTAGTGGGTTGGAGAGACACTGAAGGACATTTCCAGCTGGCAGGAGCTAAAGAGAGTGCTTTCAAACCAACTGTAGCAAGATGGTGTAAAAACTTAAAAGGGATAAGTACTCAGAGGATGACAGAAAAGGGGAGAAGAGACAAAGGCTTCAGAATAGAGGAGCAAATCTATGAGAAGTGTTAAAATAATGGAATAGATTGTCATTGAATTGTCTCTTGTGTATGTAGGTACAATGGAGCTATCTGAGGATGGCAGTGATATGAGTGTAGTCAAAGGAGATACAAGATGTGAAATGCTTTGATGTCAGTCAATATCAGTTATTCCTATTATATCTGGGTTTCTTACTGATTACAGAGTGGTAGTTATTACTTTTGAAATAGTGGATTCTATCACAACCAGCTGCCACAGAGACCCTGACTGAGTGAGGGCTTCTCTAAATCTCTAGGAGGAATTTCTGGTGGTGTTTGCAAGATCTATATACCAGTTGGGCAGTGACAGAAGGAGACTACAGGAGGTGGGAAATCAGTGGTTTATCAATAAATGTTTTCAAAGAATGAAAAAAAGTAAAGCCTGAACCTCCCAAAAGTTCTACCTTTAAATCTCATCATCATACTGTAGCTTGCATACTCCTTTTAAAAAATCTTTTAGATGAGATATTGTAAAGAAGTAATACCAAAAGCAAGTAAATTGTCTTGAAGAACAGGGTTAGTACAAATCATGATCCTTCCTGCCCTAGCTTGAGGGCTCATTTCTGCTACTGTTTACCAGGCAATTATAATCACTGATGCTTATATAGCACTTTAATATTTGTAAAGAACTGAATGTACATTATCTCATTCAAGTCTCATAACAGCCATGTACCAGGAAGTATTACGTGCTCTGTCCTTACTACATACGAAGGAACTGAAATACAAAAATGTTAAGTGACTTAGCAAGGTATCTGATAATATATCATAGAATTGGGATTTGAACCTTGGTTTTCCTAGCTCCAGGTCCAGGTCTACTATGTTCTACTACCTATCAAGTGTATCAAGAAGTGAGGTATTGAGAAATTTGAGATGTTTTAGACATACACTCACTATATTAAAAGTGTGTCTCATTCTGGTCTCCCTGACCTCCATCACTCTTTATAGTTAATATTATTAAGTAAATTTATAAGTAATTAGTATAAAGCATCAACAGTAGGGACTAAGATTGCAAAAGAGAACCTGGAAATCACTTGCAAACTGTTCCATAAATTAAGAGAACATAATAGTTACTTGCAAATTGTCGCATAAATTAAGAAAGCATAGGAGCCAGTGAAAACTGTCCCATAAATTAACTACGGCCACATCCTGAGTTTATGTTCTAAATTAGGGGAAGCCAGTTAGGCCTTACTGTAGAGCCCTGTGGTCTATAAGCCTCAGATAAACTCCAGAATACTCAGTAAAACAAAAGCACCAGCAAATGGTATATTAATGAGTTTACCCTAAAGTATTGCTGGTAACTGAGATTATGTGAATATGGTAATGAAGTAACCCTAAAGTGGCCCAGATTGTAGTTAATCTGCCCCTCCCCGCCTCCCTGAAAAAAACCCTATAAAAATGAGAGCTCATACATCTGCCTTTCTTTACTGCACACCCCTCCTTCCCACCAGCCCCCTGCTATGTGTTGTTAGGGTCCATGCTGCCCTCGTGCTTTCAACTCTGTTCCGTGGTTATCTTAGTGACTCTCTATGCTTCTCCCCTTTGCCATTCTCTTCTTGTTGCTTGCCTCCCTCTATCACTCCTTCCTCCAACCCCATGCCATCTGCCTTTGTACCCCAGTACTGTTTGTCTCTGTACTCTTTGTGCCTTATTTAAATGCAATTGAAGCATTATTCTCTGCTTGTTGCTATCATGGTCTTTCACAGTGAGTGCTCAAAAACTGTGTATGCTTGCCATTCCCCCACTGAACCCAAAGGGTCTCCCTTGTTGTCCTATTCCTTTAGTCACAATTAATAATTCCATAAATTAATTGACAATTTACCCACTTCTGCCTAAGAATTGAATGCTCATGGTGGGAAAGGCCTTACCTACTGCTATGGCTTCTGGGAAGAGGACAAGAGGAAAGTATGCTTCTGGTCTCTTTCTATATTGTTAGACTAGCATTGGGACACAATTGGGAATTATGGGTAAAGAATTGGTGATGAAGAAAAAAGGCTTTGTATCATTGCTTTAGAAGAGAGAATAAATTTTGTTTTAGTGGAAGATCACAGTTGCATAGTGTCCCTGCAATGAACATAATTGCTATTCCTTAATTCTGGTCCCTGAAATTGCCTAGCCAAATTTTGGGAGGGGTTTCTTTCTGCATGTGAAGGATCATTGATGTTTCTTCTTAACCCTCCTTCTCCCTCATCTCTTTATAAATGTGGAGGGAATCTACTTTCAGGTCATGTGACCAACAAGATGGAAGACTTGGCCTTTTCTCCAGTCCTCACTAAATTTATATATCCACACAACACATTCACGGAACTACAACGCATACCATATTTATCAAAGTTAGAATAATTATACCTACTTTCATATAACAAGAAAGCAAAAAGCCAAACATAATAACAACCTTATAAATGCCAAATCTCAAGATGCTCACTCAGCCTCCCTTTCTTTCCCCAGCCTCTAATCAGGTATGATGCAGAAACCAACCCTTCTGCTTTGGGACCCACTTAGGCATTTCACTCCTGTGACTATGTTTGTCAGCAACCTGTCCCTTTCTCATAGTTGTGTTGCAATAAGTAGTGGACATTGACTCTGCTCAGGGACATCATGTGAGTTGGAGAGGGAGGTACAGAAAGGGGGAGGATTAGTTATCTTGCTACCTTGGGTGGCCTTCTCCGCATGAAAAAATCCGAAGGCTCCAGAAACTTTTAAAGGAACATTCTTCCCCAGTTTTATGAAAATCAGCAGAACACAAGAACTAAAGGGTTGGGGGATGGGGCACAATGCCAACATCCTTGACTGCACCAGATCTGGAAGGAAAGGAGAATTCAATTTAGATTGGGTCAGTTTTAACCCCACACAAGCAAAGGGGAACAGGGACTTAGGCCAAGGTAAAGTAAATACCCTGCATGGAAGGAGGCTGAGAGCTTTGAGGTCTAGTTTTGGATGTAAACCTACTATCAAGTGGGAAGGTGTCAGAAAGTGGATAACAAGGAAATATAGTGAGCATTCTCCCTCACAAAAAGAAATATATCAAGATGAAGGAAATTCAATTAAACAGATAAAACAAAGTAAAATCTACAGAAAAAATACAGTAAATAGAAGGGGGAAATGACTACCAGAATATCTAAAATAACATACACTTCTCTAAATAAATACTATAAGACAAAACATATCTAACTAATATATGATGAAACCCAGAATTCTGTGAAGTCAGAGGAGAGAGAATGGAACTACAGCAAGATGTTTTAAAATGGTTCAAGAATGATGTTCAAGTACTGAGATTTAAAAAAAAAAGTTAGAAACAAATGGCAGAATTTATACCCTGCACAAAAGAAATAATTACCAATATAGAAAAAAATTGAATTCACATTCCTGAGTCTCCCCAAAGAAGTAAAGAAAGGATTATGCCTTAGGGATAAAAATGTAATGAAGTAAAGGACATTCAAGAAGGGGAAGCAAAAAGTAATAATATTAAAAGACATACAAACTGTAAAAAGAAAAAGTCATTGATCCTTAAGACAGAATGAGTATAAATAAGAATCATAAGCCTTCCAGAAGGACATAGCACGTAAAAAAAAAAAAAAATAAGGGCGGAGCCAAGATGGCGGAGTAGAAACAGCTAGTCCAGCCTCTCTGCCCCCAGATTTCAAACTATGTAAAAAAGGACTCTGAAAATCTTCTGGAGCCCCAGCACCCACAGAACGACACAGAGAAGCTAACCTCCCGCTGAGGACAGCCCAGCACCCTGCAGGAAGGACCAGCGCAGTGGTCTGGGAGCTGGCAGCGCGCAGAGCTCAGGAGCCGAGCCGAGCCCAGGTCTGCGGTTTTAGCCCCAGGGCGGCAGGGCCAGCAGCCGGCTGGAGGAACCCCAGAACACCAGGAACTGTGGAGACGCCAGAATTATCAACATAGACATGCCTAGGACAAAGTAAGAGGTTAGTGTCCTATGGACTTTGGGACCTGTATTTGGGGAATGCGTCGCTCCCTCCCCTGGGGGCTAGAAGCTGCTGAGGAGACAGCCACTGTGTGTTTTCAGAGGCATTTCCGGCTCCAGCCTACAAATCGTGGGGAGATCCAGCGATCAGTCTTGGGGGTAATCGCTCTTGCTTTAACCTCCTGGATCTGGATTGTGATCTAGGGTGGAAGTTGTGGGTGGGTTTACAGCTTGCCAGAAAGGGAAGTTGCCCCCCACGTTTGGGACGAAAATTCCTCTAGTGGCAAAGCCATAGTGTGGCAACAAGCCCAAAAGTCAAGTAATTAAGTGGAACATGCCAAGGCAAGGAAACAGAAAAATGCAACCCTAGACTCCTATTTTGGGGGCATAGAGTGGGAAAAGGACTGTGAGGTCAGAAGTCCTGCTCCAAAAGCCCCAGGGAAAACATGAGCGGGTTGCAGGCCATAGAGGACCTTAAGAAGTTTTCAAATAAGAGAAGTGGAGGAAAAATTGAAAGAGAAATGAGAAGGATGCAGGAAAAGTATGAAATGAGGGTCAACAGCCTGACTGAGAAAATAACACCTTAAAAAATAGACTAACTCAAATGGCAAGGAGGCCCAAAGGGCATTGAGGAGAAGAATGCCTTAAAAAGTCGAATTTGCCAGATGGAAAAAGAATCTCAAAAGTTCACTGAGGAGATTCATTCCTTCAGGTTAGACTGGAGCAAATGGAAGCTATGACTTTATGAGAAATCAGATGCTGTTAAGCAGATCCAAACAATGAAAGATTAGAAGGCAATGTGAAATATCTCATGGAAAAACCACTGACCTGGAAAATAGATCCAGGAGAGACAATTTAAAAATATTGGCTACCTGAAAGCCATGATCAAGAAAGAACTAGAATCATCCTTAAGAAATTCTCAAGGAAAATTGCCCTGATGTTTTAGACCAGAGGGCAAAATAGAGGTTGAAGAATCCACGATACCTCTGAAAAAGATCCCAAAAGAAAACTCCAGGAATATTATAGCCAGGTTCCAGAATCCCAGATCAAGGAGAAAATACTACAAGAAGCCAGGAAGAAACAATTTCAATATGTGGAAACACAATCAGAATAGCCAGGACCTGGCAGCTTCTACATGAGGGATCAAGGGCATGGAATATGATATTCCAGAGGGCAAAAGACTGGGATGAACCCAAGGGTCACCTACCCAGCAAAACTGAGTATTTTGTTTCAGGGGAAAATATGGTCATTCAGTGGAATAGAGGACTTTCAAGCATTCTTGAGAAAAACCAGATTGAATAGAAAATTTGACATCCAGACAAGAGAAGAGATGCCTGAGAAGGTAATCAGGGAAAAGAAATCAAAAGAACTTATCAAAGTTGAACTATTTAATTCCTATATGGAAAAGCATACTGTGATGATGATATCTTTCTCACTATGAAAATAATGGAAGAAGGGGTGTGGTCATATGAATACATGTGATGTGTGTGTTATGGTACAGTTATATATGGATAGAGGCATAGGTTGAATTTGTTGGGAAGGGAGAATACTCAGGGATGAAATTGAGGTGAGAGAGGAAAGTGGCAAGAGGAGATGGGGAGAGACATGGTAGGGTAAACTATCTCATGTAGGGAAGTGGTGCAAAGGAGGGGAGAATAAGGAAGGCTAAAAAGGCAAAACCACATTCACATTGAATTTGGTTCAGGGAGAAAATGACATACATACTAAATGGGATATCTCAACCTGCAGCAGGATAGGGGGAAGGGGGATGGGAGGTGTGGTGGGAGGCATCCTTGGGGTGAGGGGAGGTTGGAAGTACCCACTATAGAAGAGGGCAGGATCATGTAGGATGGACCAGGTGGGGGGGGATGAGTGGGAGGATTATAGCAGCCTTGTACAATATATCTACTATGATAATGTTTTGCATAGCTAGACATGTACAACATATACTGAATTACTTATTCCAGAGGAATGGGTGACAAGGGAGGAAGGAAATGGATCTGAAATTCGAGGTCTAACATTAAATGTTTCAAATATATATAAATACTATTATTAATACTCTTTTGCTTAATTGGGAGATAAGATGTGCAGGCATTGGGACACAAGATTCATCTTCCTCTAATGGAAAAGTCATGGGGGTATGGGAAAGGTATGGGAGAGAGCAGATTGGAGGAAGCGATATCTTGTGGGACTGCTATTCTGGGAGGTTGGGTAGGGGAATAATGGGGGAAAATGATTGTAACTCAAAATCTGGCGGAAATGAATGATGTAAAACAGAAGTTAATAAAGTATTTGTTTAAAAAAAACAATAAACCTGATCGCGGAGCCAAGATGGCAGAGTAGAAACAGCATTTCCAGTGTGCTCTGCCCCACACAAAGTTCAAACAATGTGAAAGGGGACTCCGAACAACTTCTGGAGCCACAGCACCCACAGAACGGCACAGAGAAGCTAACCTCCTGCTGAGGACAGCCCAGCAGCCCTGCAGGGAGCGGCCAGCGCAGCACTCTGAGAGCAGGCAACACAGCGCACTGGAAACTGACAGCGCAGCCCACAGAGCCCAGCCCAGGTCTGCGGTTTTAGCCCCAGGGCGGCCGGGCCTTCAGCCGGCTGGTGGAACCCCAGAACACCAGCAATTGTGGCGATTCCAGAATTATCAGCACAGATATGCCTAGGACAAAGTGAGAGGTTAGTGCCCTATGGACTTTGGGACCAGTATTTGGGGAACACGTGGCTTCCTCCCCTGGGGGCAAAAAGCTTCTGAAGAAACAGCTGCACAGAAGCCATTTTGCAGCGTCAGTAGTGGCTCTAGCTCTTGATCTGCGAACTGTAGGAAGATCCAGCAATCAGTCTAGGGGTTAATCACTTTTGCTTTAAACTGCCTGGATCTGGATTGTGGTCTGGGGGGGATGTTTGGGGTGGGTATCCAACTTGCCAGAGTGGGTGGAGACTTTACAGAGGCTACCAAATTGGCAGAAGTTGTGAAGACCCCACGTTTGGGACAGAAGCTCCCCTGTCTGGTGGCAGAGTCCTACTGTGGCAACAAGCCCAAATATCAAGTAATTAAGTGGTAATATGCCTAGGCAAATGAAACAAAATAAACAAAAAAGTTCAACATTGGACTCCTATTTTAGGGGCAAAGAGGCTCAAAGCATGGAGGAGTACTGTGAGGTCAGAACTCCTGCACCAAAAGCCCCAAATGAAAATACAAGCTGGCTACAGGCCATAGAGGACCTTAAGAAGCAGATAAGAGAAGTGGGGGAAAATTTGGGAAGAGAAATGAAAAAGATGCAAGAAAAGTATGAAATGACAGTCAACAGCCTGATTGAGGAAAATAACACCTTAAAAAATAGACTAACTCAAATGGCAAAAGAGGCTCAGAAAGGCAATGAGGAGAAGAATGCCTTAAAAAGTCGAATTTGCCAGATGGAAAAAGAATCTCAAAAGCTCACTGAGGAGATTCATTCCTTCAGAGTTAGACTGGAGCAAATGGAAGCTAGTGACTTTATGAGAAATCAAGATGCTGTTAAACAGATCCAAACAAATGAAAGAATAGAAGGCAATGTGGAATATCTCATGGGAAAAACCACTGACCTGGAAAATAGATCCAGGAGAGATAATTTAAAAATTATTGGACTACCTGAAAGCCATGATCAAAGAAAGAACCTAGAAATCATCCTTCAAGAAATTCTCAAGGAAAATTGCCCTGATGTTTTAGACCCAGAGGGCAAAATAGAGGTTGAAAGAATTCACAGATCACCTCCTGAAAAAGATCCCAAAAAGAAAACTCCCAGGAATATTATAGCCAGGTTCCAGAATCCCCAGATCAAGGAGAAAATACTACAAGCAGCCAGGAAGAAACAATTTCAATATTGTGGAAACACAATCAGAATAGCCCAGGACCTGGCAGCTTCTACACTGAGGGATAGAAGGGCATGGAATATGATATTCCAGAGGGCAAAAGAGCTGGGAATGAACCCAAGGGTCACCTACCCAGCAAAACTGAGTATCTTGTTTCAGGGGAAAATATGGTCATTCAGTGGAATAGAGGACTTTCAAGCATTCTTAATGAAAAAACCAGAGTTGAATAGAAAATTTGACATTCAGGCACAAGAAGCAAGAGACACTTAAGAAGGTAATCAAGGAAAAGAAATCAAAAGGAACCTATCAAAGTTGGACTATTTACAGTCCTACATGGAAAAACAATAACTGTGTTTGATGAAACCTGTCTCATTATGAAAATAATTGAAGAAGGGTACATGGCATATGTTCACAGGTATACATGGATAGAGGGCACAGGTTGAATTTGATGGGAAGGGATGATTATTTTTTTTTTCTTTTGGAGGGCAATTGGGGTTGGGTGGCTTGCCCAGGTTCACGTGGCTGGGTTTTTGTTTGTGTGTTGGGTGTCTGGGGCCGGATCCGAGCGCGGGTCCTTCTGGCTCCAGGGCTGGCTCTCTGCTCGCTGCGCCACCTAGCCGCCCCAAGGAAGGGATGATTCTTAAGGGGTGAAGTCAAGAGGTGAGAGAGGAAAGTGGCAAGAGGAGATGGAGAGAGACAGGGTAGGGTAAACTATCTCATGTAGAAGAGGCAAGGGGAAGTAGTTGCAGAGGAGGGGAAGAACAGGAAGGCAAAAAGGCAAAAGCATATTCTCATTGAAGTTGGCTCAAGGAGAGAATCACATACATACTAAATGGAATATCTTACCCTCACTCACTCTCCTGAGTAGGGGAAAGGGGGATGAGAGGGGGGATGATGGAGGGGAGGGCATTCTGGGGAGAGGGGAGGTTAGAAGTACCCACTATCAAAGAGGGACAGGATCAAAGTAGGGAATGGACCAGGTGGGAGGTGAGACAGGTGGGAGGGAAATATAAGCAGTCTTTTACAATATATCTACTATGGTAATGTTTTGCATAGATATACATGTACAACACATACTGAATTGCTTATCTTCTCAGAGAGAGTGGGTGACAAGGGAGAAAGGGAATGGATCTGAAAATCGAAGTTTTAAAATTAAATCTTTCATAAGATGTCCAGGCAGTGGGGCTCAGAGATTCACCTTGCCCTAATGGCAAAGTCGAAGGGGGTATGGGAGAAGATATGGGAGAGAGCAGATTGGATGAGGGGATATCTAATGGGACTGCTATTCTGGAGTGGTGGGTAGGGAAAAAAATGGGGGGAAAATGTAACTCATAATCTGGTGGAAATGAGTGATGTAAACCAGAAGTTAATAAAGCATTTGTTTAATTAAAAAAAATAAAAAATAATAAAAAAATAAACCTGAGCACCATAATGTGAGAAAAATGTGAAAAAAAACCAAACCGCCCAGAACCTCTGAATACTCTCTCTGCCTCTCTATCTCTGTCTCTATCTCTGTCTCTGTCTCTCTCTCTCTCTGTCTCTGTTTCTCTGTCTCTGTTTCTCTCTGTCTCTGTCTCTCTCTGCCTCTGTCTCTCTCTCTGTCTCTTTCTCTCTGTCTCTCTCTCTTCCTCTCTTTCTCTCCCCCCTCCACTGATTCAAAGAACTCATGTATCATATCCAGAAATGACAGGAATCTCAAGAATTGCCAGACCTACTAACAGAGTCACAATTCATATGAAGCCATCAGAATTTTGCCTCAGAGAGGGAAATTTAGAGGGTATCTACAACAATGACTTGGGGTGTGCTTCCTCCATAGTTTACTTGCCCCACAGAGTGGTTGCCTTTCCTTTCACTTTTAAATGTTGGAAACCATTTGGGTCCTGAGGTAAAATTCCTCTCCTCTCACTATATTATAACTGATCTACTTCTTCTTAGTGAAAGTCAGTCCTTCTTCGGCATAATGACCATGGGGTGTACCAAAGTAGGCTTTCTGCCCTTTATCTATGGGACTCATCTCTCTGGTGACCATCCCTCTCCTTCCCTCCCTTGCCACAGGTACAAAATTGTATAACTACTCATCTGCCTGTTGCCTATAGGCAGATTTGGGCAGAGATTTATCATAAGTATACTTTGAATTCACTAAGAAATCATTTAAAATCTACCCCTTCCCAAGGAAAGATACTACCTTACAGACTATTTTACTAACATTGACTACTTGGAGGGCTGTAACTCACTTGACAATTTATGCCTCAGTATCCCACTATTTCAACCAGAAGTAATATTAGACCTGTAATTTCATGTATGCTATGAGGATAAAAGATAACAGTTATTTGCTTACTGGTATGACTATGAGAGTCATTTCACTACTCTGGGCCTCAGTTTCCTCATAAGAAAAATAAGGAGTCTGAACTTGCTGACCTCAGAAGTCTCATAAAGTTCTGAATCCTAAGAAGCTATGTAGAGCTCTGAACCCTTTAGAAGAAATTACAGGATCATCTTTTAACAAGGTGAATGTGCCTTTGTTGTTGTGGTTATATAGAAAAGTTGGCATCTTTACTCTCTATAATACTTCCTCAGTTACTTGACTATTCCCATGTGCATGACATATTGGCCACTGTCTAGCATGAAACATATCAGTATTACCAATGACAATAAATACAGCTATTAGGAGAAATCTAAGGCTTTTCTTAATTGGCTAACAGATAATCAGGTTTATAGGGGTGCTGAATCCATTAGCATTAACTGGGGGAAAGGAAAGTTTTATCAATAATGACACTTGAATACAAGTGTAGCCACTGGAAAATATTAATTTACAATCAGCATTAGCACCTTTTCATTAACAGAAACATGTTACCCCTAATTGGTTGATGCTCTAAGGCTCTGCCATATCATACTGTGACAGTCACAGCAATTCTTCCACTACCTTTGTAGTGCAGAGTTTACTGCCAAAGGTAACCTGCTGAATTGGGAATTTGCATAGATGTGTGTCAGCTCAATAGGGCACCCCTCCCCTGCAGAATAGTAAAGTTATACTGGCAAATTCTTGCTCTTCAAATAGAATGGAGGCCATTTAATTTCCTCTTTCCAATGAATGTTCTCTTCTGTGTGTAAGAAACAACTTGAGAAATCTCTTTCTGAAGCAACTGTAATGGGAAGCTTCCTCACTTTGGACAATCTCAAAGAAGTGGTTGGAAATAACGAGATGAAGATTATCAACATGCTTACTAAAACTATGCCCAGGAATGGGCCTTGGATCAGTAGCTTCACCCTAATTCTCAACTACATTGAAGGTCATTTGGCCCCCATAGGACAGAGACCACTTAAACTGCAGGTTGCATGTGACAAGCAATATAAGACTGGGGCTTTTTTTTTTTTTAAGCAATTGGGGTTAAGTAACTTGCTCAAGGTTACACGGCTAGTCATTATTTATGCGTGGGTGCTCATTTTCTGAGGCCGGATCTGATCTCGGGTCATCCCAACTCCGAGGCCGGCACTCTTACTCACTACGCCACCTAGCCGCCCCTTTAGGGCAATTGGGGTTAAGTAACTTGCCCAAGGTTACACGGCTAGGTTTTTGTTTGTGTGGATTAAGTGTCGGAGGCTGGCTCCGAACTCAGGTCCTTCTGATTCCAGGGCCGGCACTCTATTCACTGCGCCACCTAGCCGCCCCAAGACTGGGGATTTTGACAAGATGGGTGCACTCCAGAACTTATGGAGGCAGTGCTTTGCCTACCTGACCTACAGGTCAGCTATTCTAAGAACCAGCAGATGGATTTCACCTATTGATTGTTATCATCCCCCAATATTGGACTTCCTTAAATCTATGGCATTAGCTAGTACATAGTGACATTAAGACTGGGTTGTATTTATGGTGGCTTCCAGGTTCATAGGACACAATAGACACTATCTCAAGATTTATGTGTGGCCCAATCCTTCTTGCCTTATGTTTCATATGTTTTGTCTATTACATGTGATTTGGTTTCTGACTCAAGATAATATTGTCATCACCTAGAGTGATACTGTGGGACATTGATGATGCCCTCCTATAAAATAGTAAATGAATTGAATGAGTAAATAGGTGAAAAAAATTCATTAAGCATTTATTGAGTAAAAAATAATGTGCTAATGGCTACACATGTATAGCCTATATCAAATTGCTTGCCTTCTCAGTAAGGGGGTAGGCTGGGGATGGAGGAAGGGAGAGAATTTGGAACTCAAAGTTTTAAAAATTAATGTTAAAAATACATGTAACTGTGGAAAAAATAAAAATACTAAATAAAATAACAACCCCACACACAAAATAGTGTGCTAATTACTGGGGACACAAATAGAAAAGGGAGGCAATTCCTATCCTTACGGAACTCATAGTCTAATGAATGAAAAATATTTGCGAGATTTCAGGTGCAAAGTTACATATAAAATCCTCATGATCCATAATGGCAAAGAGAAGTATAATTCTTTCATTCCATTTCCTTTAGTAAAGTCATATCTATTTCTGGTGTTGAGTCACTTCACAGTGGCGATAACTTTGATGGTAAGAACTTTCTTTTCTGGGTCTTTCATATCTATGGTTTTTAAGGATGGAGGGGCTGTAGGTCCTGCCCATCGATGGCACTTGATCCTTAGCTTAGTTGGCCTTCAAGGAATGGTCACATTATAAGATTCCTAAAAGGTCAGTGGTTTATAATAAACTTTGGCTGGAATATGCTTTTCTGAAATAAAGGAATCTAAGATCATAGGATCATAGGCTGAGAGATGGAGGAGACCTTAAAGGTCATTGAGTCCAACCTTTTCATTTTACACATGAAGAAACTGAGGTTCATAGAGATGAAATGACTTGCCCAGACTCACACAGCCAGTAAGTACCTGAGTTGAAATTCAAGCCTAGGACTTCCCCACTCCAAGTCCAACACTCTATCCATTATACCAAGTTGCTTCTTAAGGCTAGGCAGTAGTAGAATGGGGGAACCAGTCAACCAAAACATAGATCAATAGATCCAACTTAAATTCTGCTCTAGCTAAAGGAGTAAAATGGATAAGAGACAGTAGCATTTCCATTTCTGTCTTAGAGAACAAAGTGTCAGGAGAGCCTCTATGATTGGATGAGACTGGATCATTAAGATATTACCTGTTCCAGGAAAGGACATTGTACATCATTCTTTGTGTGAAGCAGAGAAGAAAAGATACAAATGAAGGCAGTTAAAGAAACAGATTATGTGTTTTTCTTTTCCATTCTCATAGTTGATCCTTCATTCTACCTGGGAGAGAGGAACAGTGGAATTAAAACTACAGGGACTTTGATGCTGGGTAAGGCTGAAATTGGAAGGCTAGAGGACAAATTTCTAGGAGGAGACTTTGACACAATTGTACTAGATGAGTAAATGGAAGCCGACAGTGGAAAAGCTTATGCATTGTCTCTAGCCTATGACAGTCAAGAAATTTGAATAGTTTGGTGATTCCATGCTATCATTGGTAAGAGTAGAGAATGTAATTTCTCTACACCTTCTCATTTTGTTCATTTGGTAGCAATTAAAAATACACCTATAAATCTTCCACAAACCATAAAGCCAATGCACTAGGTTTTTCTTTTATCTCTGTGATACCAATTGCTACACAATCCTTCCAACAAATGGAACCTTCTTCTCTAATGTTAACTTTGTTCTATCATAATCGCCATCACCACCATCATCATCATGATCATTGTCATTGCCATCGTTACCACAACCATCAAACATTATAAAGCTCTTACAATGGGATGGGCACTGAATTTTTTTTTCTGTATCTATCTTGTATGTAGCTATTTATTTACAGGTTTTCTTCCTCATTAATATGTAAGCTCTTCACTTAACCCCAATTTACTTTCAAAAGAAAAAGCAAAAAATATATACGTAAGCACTTTGAGGGCATTTTGTAAATGTTCTTTATATCCCAACAGCTTAGCACTATGCTTTGCACATAGGAAGAACAAAACAAATGCTTGTTTGTGGTTTCATTTATGTTTTGGTCTCATGGGGCTAGTTAGTGAGTGGTTTTACTGTCCCCTAGTCATCATATATTTCCTACTTAATATTTTTAATCCAACTGAAAATGAAATTTTAGCCCTAGAGTTAGCAGAGAATTCTAAAGCCATCTAGTCAATACTTGCGATATAACCTATTATAAACAAGGAAACTGAGGTTCAGGGACATTGACTAACTTGCTCATGATTACACAATTATTAAATATCAGAGAGAAGGTTTAAACATAGGTCATCTGACTGCAGAGCCATTGGTCTTTCTACCATATTATACTTTGTCCTGCCTCAAGGGTGAGGCATTATTGGTGTTGTGCACTAGGCCTAGCTCAAGTTATTCTGATTATTCAGGAATAAGAATGAATTGGGAGATATATAGAGCATCTAACAGTTAAAAGGAATTACTTAGCCATAGTTTAATAGGGATATTCTATAAGTATACATCACTAGTTCTTATGGAAATGCATCTGGCCAGTAGAATGCTTTGAAGACACAGTACTTGGTACAGCAGTGGGACATTCATCAATCTGGAAGTATGCTAACTCTTCATGGGCTGTCCCTTTTATTCGCCTCATGGACTTGAAGTCAAGTCAATTGCTTAAATCTCAAGCCCATGGACAAATCAAGTCCCAAGAAAAGCTTTACTGATTTTTAAGGAAAAACTAACAGACAATATATCATCAACTCGTGTAAGTATTACTCCTACCATAATTTGTAAGACCCTGCAGAGTACTTATGTCCATCATACATCTTTTCAATTATCCTTGTAGCAAATTGTAATTATTAATTTTTGGAGTCAAGAGTGTTCCATAATTTCTATCCATGTGCCATTGGTGGAATGATTGTCAGAAAGATCAGTAGAATAATCACTTTGCCATCTTTGAAAGCACTCTTGCTAGTTCTAGTATAAAGTTGAAAGGAATAAAATTGTATTCTTTTAGTTCCTATAATTCAGATGTTTCTTTAACTAAAATAAGCTTTTTCATGACATTGGTCTGAATTAATGAGATCTTGTTATGCTAATGAAGCAATGACTGAATTAATTATGTTTTTTGTGGCATTAAAAGAGATTTGAGCCTTTTTCTTTTGGGGGTATCATAGATAGCAAATCAGAAAAGAATTAGTCTTTGTGATTTAAAAAAAAAAAAGAGGTTGACCTCCAGGATTGCATCAGCTTGTTTTCTCAATCCATCAGCAAAGAAAAATAATTTGATTCAAGTACTTACTTAGTGAATCCTGGCTGTACTATTCTTCACTCATGTAGTATTGGGTGTGTTACTTTGCCTGTATGGGCCTCAATGTCTTTATGTGTAAAGAGAAAGAGTATGTCAATTTGGGTCAAGGTAAGGAAAACTTCCTAGTAATTAAAACTCTCTAAAATTTGCCTTGCCCAACTGACTAGGTCATGAATTCCTTCTTGGAATTAATGTAGGTTGCATGATAAGATAAGATCATAGATTTAGAGTTCAAAAGGACTTTGGAGGTCATGCAGTTCATTTTAGAGATGAGGAAACTAAGGTCCACAGAGGTAAAATGATTGGTCCAAGATCACAGAGGCTGTAAATGACAGAACTTGTATTTCAACTCAGTTCCTTGAACCTTAATACAGAGCTCTTTCCATTACTCTTGGCTACGTTTTCAAGTGAAGGTTAATTGATGATTTGAAGAATACTTTGGATGTGATTAGTTGTACAATCTGATGTAAGTTATACATGTGCAATCATGTTTGTGGAATAAAACTAAGAAAGAGAAAGAAAGAAAGAAAGAAAGAAAGAAAGAAAGAAAGAAAGAAAGAAAGAAAGAAAGAAAGAAAGGAAGGAAGGAAGGAAGGAAGGAAGGAAGGAAGGAAGGAAGGAAGGAAGGAAGAAAGAAAGAAAGAAAGGAAGGAAGGAAGGAAGGAAGGAAGGAAGGAAGGAAGGAAGGAAGAAAGAAAGAAAGAAAGAAAGAAAGAAAGAAAGAAAGAAAGAAAGAGAAAGAAAGGGAGGGAGGAAGTAAGGAAGGAAGAAAGAGGAAGGAAGAAAGGAAGAAAAAAAAAGTAAAAAATAGTATGCCTCAGCCTGTATTCAGACACACATCAGTTCTTTCTTTGGAGGTAGACAATGTTTTTCATCATAAATCCTTTGGGATTGGGATTTTCTTGCATCATTGTATTTCTGTGAATAGCTAAGTGATTTGCAGTTGTCCATTGTACATATGTTGATACTATATAACAATGTTCTCCTATTTCTTCCCACTTCACTCTGTATCAGTTCATGCAAATCTTTCCAGATTTTTCTGTAATCATCCTGCTCATCATTTCTTATAGCACAATAGCAATACATTACAATCATATACCACAACTTGTTCAGCCATTCCCCAACTCATAAGTATCACCTCAATTTCCAATTCTTTGCTACCATAATAAGAGCTGCTATAAATATTTTTGTGCAAAGAGGTACTTTTTCCTTTCCTTTAAAATCTCTTTGGGATACAGCCCTAGCAGTGGTATTCTTGGATCAAAGGGTATGCACACTTGTATAGCCTTTTGGTCAAAGTTCCAAATTGCTGTCCAGAATGGTAGGATCAGTTTACAACTCTACCAGCAGTGAATTATTGTTCCAGCTCTCTCATATTCCTTCCAACCTTTATCATTTTCTTTTCTGTCATATTAGCAAGTCTGATAAGTGTGAGGTGACACCTCAGAGTTGTTTTAGTTTCATTTCCCTAATCAATATTGATTTACAGCTTTTTTTTTCATATGACTATAGATAGCTTTAGTTTCTTTGAGTGAAAAATATTTGTTCATATTCCTTGATTATGACTATATACGGCCATATATATATGACTATAGATAGTTTTGATTTCTTTGAGTGAAAAATGTTTGTTCATATTCCTTGACTATTTATCAATTGGGGATTGACTTGCAGTCTTATAAATTTGACTTAATTCTCTCTATAATTGAGAAATGAGGCCTTTATTGTTGTAAACCCCCCCAGTTTTCTGATTCCCTTCTAATTTTGGTTACATCGGTTTTGTTTGAAGAAATTAATATTAAGGAAGATCAGGAAAGGTTTTTTATATGAGGCAGGTTTTAACTGAAACTTGAAGGAATCTTGTCAGGAGACAGAGGTAAAGAAGGAGAGAATTCCATCTTTGGAAAACATACAGAGTTACAAAATGAAGTGTCTTATGTAAGGAACAGCAAGGACTCTAGAGTCACTAGATCATAGAGTACATGAGGCAGTTTGGCATCCTAAGATCAGAAAAATAACAAGTGGCCCAGTTATGAAATGTTTCAAAAATGAGGATTTTTATTTTATCCTGGAGAAAATAGTGAGTCACTGGAGTTTATTGAATAGGGCAGTGACATGGTCAGACCCGTATACAGGAAAATTAAATTTACAACTGAGTGGAGGATGGCCTAGTATGGGGCAAGACTTGAGATAAGGAGGAAAACCATATTCAAAGTATGGGTTGGGGTGGATTTATACCAGAGCAATATAAGTGTCAAAGGAGGGAAAGGAGTGTCTATGAGAGATTTTACAAAGATAGAATCAAGAAGCAAGATCAGACCTAGGTAATCACAAATGTGATGGTAGAAGCAGTATGAATCAGGGTCCAGGTTTCAGGCTGAAAAGATTCATGATCATGTCATAGCCAAAGAGTAGAAGGAAATAAGAAAAATACATCCAATTTTTCTTATTTTAGGTCTCATGGAATCATTTGAATTTTAGGTCCAGCTATTAGAGATTGAGGCTGCCCCCCAGACTTGCCCAAACATCCCTCAGCTGGAGTTCCTCTGATATCATAACATGACAGATAGCCTTGAATCTTTCTAAGGATAGTTGTGATCTTCACATAGGAACATATGGATAACATTCTTAGTAATGGCTCTCACTTTTAATTGATATTCACACAGTCAGTGCTTTTATCACCCCCAAAAGGTAACCAATGAAATATCAATGATTACCTCCATTGTGGGTCAAAATGGCAAAAATATTGAATATGATGTATTTAATTCTTTCAAAATACTCACCTCTCTGAGCTATTGTAAGAATTGTTTCCTAAGTACCATTAAAACTGTGTGTCCTCCAAGCATGGATTTCTTCTGTCCATATGTGTATACTTTCAGCCCTCCTTCATCTACTTAAATGCCATTATTTCCTCAAATAGGGGCTCAAATATTGAGGTGCTAAAGTCCCAATGTGATGGGCCCACTATTATTGCTAATGAAAATGGATCATTATAAAATGCCAACAAATCTGTTCCATTTTTCTGCTTCTCTCTCCTTCTACTTTCATTTATAAATTCTCTTGGGAGTAATCTGGCTTAGATGAGTTGAATGCCAAGGTCTCTGCAGGCTTTGTTTCTCTATAACTGCTTTTCACTTTTTTTTCAAGTGATACCACTAACCTTCCATTCTCCTCCTCAATGTTTTACAAATGAGGTTGCACTCAAAGGCCATGTATCTATATTTTACAAGATAACAAACAAGAACTAAACAGGACATAGACTTAATCATACCCTGGAATTCAAAAGATCATAGTATTTAGAGATAGAAGGGAATTTAGAGTTGATTTTATCTCCGAGGCATATTTCTGATATTTAACTTCTATCCTATTCAGTCTATTATTCACATAGTTGCCAAACTAACCATCCTCAAGTACAGATCTAACCAGGTTGCTTTCTTGAGCACAGTTTCAGTGATTCTCTATTGCCTTTAGGAAAACACACACACACACACACACACACACACACACACATACACACACACACACATTATGTGTTTACCATTCAAAGCTCCTTACAACTTGATACATTTCTTCCCCTCAGGTACTCTGACTGTCAGCTAAAACTCACTTCCTTGTTGTTCCCCATACTCAACATTCCATCTCCCTTTTCTAGTTTTTTTTTTTTTTCAAAATCTGCAATCTCTGCCTAGAATGTTTCCCCATCTCCCCTCCACCTCTTGCAATCCCTATTTCCTTCAAAAACTCAGCTTAAGCACTCCTTCCTTCCAGAGGTCTTTCTACAAAAATTGTTGTTGTTCAGTTATTTTCCAATCATGTCTGAATCTCCATGAACCCTTTTGGGATATTCTGGGCAAGACACTGAAATGGTTTGCCATTTCCTTCTCCGGTTCATTTGACAGATCTGGAAACAGAGGCAAACAGAGTCAAGTGACTTGCCCAGATAGGAAGGATAGTGAGGCTAGATTTGAATTCAGTTTAAGATGATTTTGACTTCAGGCCCAGCAGTCTATCCATTGTGCCACTCAGCTCCCCCAAATCATTTGAATTTATTTTGTTTTTATTTTGCATGTTGCATCTGCCAAGTAGAATGTAAGCTTTTTAAAGGGAAATGCTATCTCATTTTTGTCTCAGTATCCTTAAGGTCCAGCAGAGTGAGTGATGATGAAAAGTAGGTACTTAATAAATACCTATTGAATGAAATTGACATCAGAGTCCAACATCATTAATTTTAGTGATTAGGAAGCAAAAACCAAGAACAATGAAATGACTTGGCCAAGATTGCATTGAGAGTAAGCCACACAGCCAAGATTCCAATGCTGGCCCTCATAATCTAAAAGCTGTGCCTTTCCTTTTATACCAAGCCAGCTGGTTTTATCTGATTTCTTTTAAAGTAGCCTCTAATTTCACATTTGTGAAATGAAATTAAATGTTATTTAATTTCACCTATTTTAGTCTTAAGGAACTATTTGTGTGTGGTGGGTGGAAAGCATAGAAAACACCTTGAGTTTTAAAGAAACCAGTGCCACTGGAATAAGCTATTACATCATATGCAAACTGAAGAGACATATTTTTTCAAAAGATGAATGATTTCCTGTGAAACTGAAATGGAAACAAACCAACAAACAAGCCATGGACAATCCCTCTCCTTTAAAAAAAAAAGGCATGGTTTTTAAAAATAACAGAAAGATTAGGATACAGCAAATTAAAAACCATCTCCCCTGAACTATTTACCTTACCTATCCCATCCGTGGCTCTTGATTTGCAAAGAGCAATCTAAATTGATACCTTCCAATTTGATATTTAGAGAATAATTGTGTCCTTTCACTCAAAGTCTCTCTTTTTTGTACTCTTTCTCTTTTGTCAAGTCTCTCCAGCATCACCTTCTTTATGAAATCTTTCCTCATCCCACCTGCTTAAATTATATACTTCTTTCTCAATGTTTCTTTGTGCACTTTGTCCCCATCACACTTGACTTTGTTCAGTATTTATTTAGATACATATCCTTTAACCTTAGTAGTCTTCAAGGTTCTTACAGGCAGGGATTTGAGCATTTCTTTTCATCCTTTGTAACTTTAGGACCCAACATTGCACTTTGTAAATATATCCTTATGAAACATTAGTTATATTGAACTGAATTGAATTTTATAGAGAATTGCCATCGCTAATTTCCAAGAAAAAAAAAAGCTACACTTGCAGAAAAAATATCTAGGATTAAGATGATCCAAACCTAGAAACAGATTTCATTAAAACAAAGTGAAGACAGAATAAATACTGACCCACAAGGAGAAGGTAACATAGACAGCCTGAAGATCAAGCAGGTATAACAATCTGTCTACCTAGTAGGAGGAATATGGAGTAGACTACTGGAGTTATTGAATCTGACCATACAGTTATATGGATAAACAATAGACCAGAGACCCAAAGTAACCTGGATAAATTTCAACCAGATCTCTATAGTGCTGTGTCCTGATGAGTGAACCATGAATATTGGGGTAGAAAAGTTTAACCATGATATTGCCCACATTGAACCTGAATTCTGGTTCATAGAAAAGAGGAAGAAGGAAGAAAGGAAGGGAATAAGCTTTTTATAGTGCCTCCTATGTGCCAGGCATTGTGCTAAGAGCTTTTTTTAATGAGTCAGTCAGCATTTATTACTTATTATGTGTTAGACACTGTGCTGGGGATTCAAAGAAAAGCAACAATAATATTTGCCTTTAAGGAGCTCACACTCTAGTGTAATGGATTTAGAGTCAGAGAACCTTTGCTTGAATTCTAGATCTGCCATGTGTTAACTATATGTCCCTGGTCAAGTCATTTAACCTCTCTGAAATTCAGTTTTGTCATCTATAAAATGAAGAGATTGGATGACTTCTAGGTCTTTTCCAGATATAGATCTATGATACTATGAATGTCAATGTTGCTAAGAGCTTTTTAAATAGCTCTTTTGATTTTTACAACAATCCTGTGAGGTAGGTGCTAGTAAAATCTCCGTTTTATTTATTTATTTATTTATTTTAAACAAATGTTTTATTAACTTCTGTTTTACATCATTCATTTCCGCCAGATTTTGAGTTACAATCATTTTCCCCCCATTATTCCCCTACCCAACCTCCCAGAATAGCAGTCCCACAAGATATGGCTTCCTCCAATCTGCTCTCTCCCATACCTTCTCCCATACCCCCATCGACTTTTCCATTAGAGGAAGATGAATCTTTGTGTCCCAATGCCTGCACATCTTATCTCCCAATTATAGGCAAAAGAGTATTAATAATAGTATTTATATATATTTGAAACATCTAATATTACGACCTCGAATTTCAGATCCATTTCCTTCCTCCCTTGTCACCCATTCCTTCATGGGAGATAAGTAATTCAGTATATGTTGTACATGTCTAGCTATGCAAAACATTATCATAGTAGATATATTGTACAAGGCTGCTTATAATTCCCTCCCACTCATCCCACCCCCCACCTGGTCCATTCCCTACATAATCCTGTCCCTCTTCTATAGTGGGTACTTCCAACCTCCCCTCCCCCCAAGGATGCCCTCCCATCCATCATCCCTCCTCTCATCCCCCTTCCCCTATCCTGCTGCAGGTTGAGATATCCCATTTAGTATGTATGTCATTTTTCTCCCTGAACCAAATTCAATGTGAATGTGGTTTTGCCTTTTTAGCCTTCCTTATTCTCCCCCTCCTTTGCAACCACTTCCCCTACATGAGATAGTTTACCCTACCCTGTCTCTCCCCATCTCCTCTTGCCACTTTCCTCTCTCACCTCATAATTTCACCCCTTAGGTATCATCCCTTCCCAACAAATTCCACCTATGCCCTCTATCCATATATAACTGTAACCATATACACACACATTCACATATGTATTCATATGACCACACCCCCTTCTTCCATTGTTTTCATAGTGAGAGAGATATCATCAGTCACAGATTATTACTTTTCCATATAGGAATGTAAATAGTTCAACTTTGATAAGTTCCTTTTGATTTCTTTTCCCTGATTACCTTCTCAGGCATCTCTTGCTTCTTGTGTCTGGATGTCAAATTTTCTATTCAATTCTGGTTTTTTCCTCAAAGAATGCTTGAAAGTCCTCTATTCCACTGAATGACCATATTTTCCCCTGAAACAAAATACTCAGTTTTGCTGGGTAGGTGACCCTTGGGTTCAGTCCCAGTTCTTTTGCCCTCTGGAATATCATATTCCATGCCCTTCGATCCCTCAGTGTAGAAGCTGCCAGGTCCTGGGCTATTCTGATTGTGTTTCCACAATATTGAAATTGTTTCTTCCTGGCTGCTTGGAGTATTTTCTCCTTGATCTGGGGATTCTGGAACCTGGCTATAATATTTCTGGGAGTTTTCTTTTGGGATCTTTTTCAGGAGGTGATCGGTGGATTCTTTCAACCTCTATTTTGCCCTCTGGATCTAAAACATCAGGGCAGTTTTCCTTGAGAATTTCTTGAAGGGTGATTTCTAGGTTCTTTCCTTGATCATGGCTTTCAGGTAGTCCAATAATTTTTAAATTGTCTCTCCTGGATCTATTCTCCAGGTCAGTGGTTTTTCCCATGAGATATTTCACATTGCCTTCTAATCTTTCATTTGTTTGGATCTGCTTAACAGCATCTTGATTTCTCATAAAGTCACTAGCTTCCATTTACTCCAGTCTAACTCTGAAGGAATGAATCTCCTCAGTGAACTTTTGAGATTCTTTTTCCATCTGGCAAATTCGACTTTTTAAGGCATTCTTCTCCTCATTGCCCTTTTGGGCCTCCTTTGCCATTTGAGTTAGTCTATTTTTTAAGGTGTTGTTTTCCTCAGTCAGGCTGTTGACCCTCATTTCATACTTTTCCTGCATCCTTCTCATTTCTCTTTCCAATTTTTCCTCCACTTCTCTTATTTGATTTTTAAAGTCCTTCTTAAGGTCCTCTATGGCCTGCAACCCGCTCATGTTTTCCCCTGGGGCTTTTGGAGCAGGACTTCTGACCTCACAGTCCTTTTCCTGCTCTATGCCCCCAAAATAGGAGTCTAGGGTTGCATTTTTCTGTTTCCTCTGCCTTGGCATGTTGCCACTTAATTGCTTGACTTTTGGGCTTGTTGCCACACTATGGCTTTAAGGCCAGCTAGAGGAATTTTCGTCCCGAACGTGTGGGGGGCAACTTCCGTTTCTGGCAAGCTGTAAACCCACCCACAACTTCCACCCTAGAACACAATCCAGATCCAGGGAGGTTAAAGCAAGAGCGATTACCCCCCAAGACTGATCGCTGGATCTCCCCACAATTGCAGGCCGGGATCCGGAGCTGCCTCTGAAAACTACAAAATGGAGTGTCTCCTCAGCAGCTTCTAGCCCCCAGGGGAGGAAGCTGACGCATTCCCCAAATATAGGTCCCAAAGTCCATAGGACACTAACCTCTTACTTTGTCCTAGGCATGTCTATGTTGATAATTCCGGAGTCGCCACAGCTCCTGGTGTTCTGGGGTTCCTCCAGCTGGCTGCGGCCCTGCCGCCCTGGGGCTAAAACCTCGGCTCACGCGGACCTGGATCGGCTTGGCGACTCCCAGACCTCTGCGCTGGTCCTTCCTGCAGGGCTGCTGGACTGTCCTCAGCGGGAGGTTAGCTTCTCTGTGTCGTTCTGTGGGTGCTGGGGCTCCAGAAGTTGTTCAGAGTCCTTTTTTACATAGTTTGTGGGGAATCTGGGGGCAGAGAGGCTTGGATGAGCTGTTTCTACTCCGCCATCTTGGCTCCGCCAAAATCTCCGTTTTATAATTGAGGAAATTGACGGAAACAAAGCTGAAATGACTTAGTTAAGATTGCACAAGCTAATAATTGTCTGAGGCCAGATATTAACTCACATCTTCCAGACATCAGACCAAGCAGTCTATCCACTGTGGCAACTAGCTATTCAAAGTTGCCCAGTATACAGTAGAAAGTTGTGTGAAATCTTCCTGTCTTCTACCTGACAAATATGGAAGTTCAGGCATGGAAGATAGGTCCAAAAATTGGTAAAAGAGAGTCCCTGCCCTCAAAATAGTCACAGTATAAGAGTGGAGACAACAAGCAAACAACAGTGTATAAATAAATTAATACATAGGATAAATTGATAATAATCACTTGTCATACAATTGAGGGTGGTTGGGAAGGCTTTCTTTAGAAGATGGGATTTTATCAGAGACTGAGAGGAATCCAGGGAAGCCAGTGGGTAGTAATGAAGAGGGAGATTATTCCAGATATGGGAAAAAGCCATAGAAAATGCCTGTAGTTGAGAAATGGTGTATCTGGTTCATGGAACAACAAGGAGGCCCTTGTCATTAGACTGAAGAGTACATGGTGGGGACTAAGGTATAAGAGGGCTGCAAGCTAGAAGGAAAGGTTTTGAACTTCGAACAGAGGGTTTTGTATTTAATCATGTAGACAAAAGGAAGACACTGGAGTTTATTAATAAGAGATCTAACATGGTTCAACCTGTGCTTTAGGAAAATCACTTTCGTGGCTGATTGGAGGATAGATTGGAGTGGGGAGAGAATAGGGAGACTGACACAACAGCTGTCTATTGAAATACTTCAGATGTGAGGTGATGGCCTTTGTCAGAATGGTGGCAGTGTCAGAGTAGAGAGGGGAGTGTATGAGAGGAATATTGCAAAGGTCAAATCAACAATCTCTGGTAGCATATTGAATATAGAAGGAAGAAGGAGGCAGGGGATTTGAGGACAGTTTTGCCCTCCACCGTAATAGAGGAGTTAAGAGAGGGGAAGGAATGGGGGTGGCTAGGTGGCACAGTGAGTAGAGCATCAGCCCTCGAGTCAGAAGGACCTGAGTTTGGATTCGACCTCAGACACTTAACACACACAAACAAAAACCTAGCCGTGTGACCTTGGGCAAGTTACTTAATCCCAACAGCCCTCCAAAAACCAAAAAAAAAAAAAAAAAAGAGAGGGGGGGAGGAAGAAGAAAAGATTAAGAGTTCATTTTCTGACATTTTGAGTTTAAGACATCTACTGTATATTTTAGAAGTTGCTTAATAAATGTTTATTGACTTACTGACAAAATCAATGAACGAATGAATATGATATCCCCCATTCTTAGTTTTACATTTATATAAACTTTTAACACATTTTGATGTTTCAATTTGTAAAGTTACAGATTTATTTTTATATTGATCATGTCTTAGATTGACTGCTTTTTGGTGACATCCAGAGAGGGTACTTTCACTTAATCAATAACATATCTCCAAATCATACTGTAATATTGGTTACTTCTGGGAAAGTTTCCCCAAGACACCTAATTTCCATCACACAAACTGCATGTCTTTTTAATTATTTGTTTTCCTAGAAGGCTTTTAGAACTTCTCCTTCAGGATCTAGTGTGAATTCTTAACTGGGAGCAGTAGCTATTAAGCGCTTCCCCCATGTCCAGTTCTGTCCTGGGAGTTAAAGAGGGTAAGAGAAGTATAAGATGTGGATCTTGATTTATGGATTGGGTATACCATCTAACTGACAACATGTACAAAGGGAAAGCAATCAGTCCACCTCTAACCAAGTACCAAATGACATAAAAAAAGACTTGACTTGTGAGACAAGAAGATGGAGATTATTAGGATTAGAGGAATAACAAGAGACATGGAACTTCAAGTCATACTTTTAGAATACCATACCTATAAGGGAAGAATCAAGTGATAAGTGTTCTAGGTCAGTAGCAGTGGAAATGGAGATTAAAGGCCAGATGGAGAATTTGGTCTTTTCTGTTGTATCAACACCATAGTTAGTCCTTTCTGACATTGAATTTTCATCATAGTAATTTATATTCTTGCCACCACTTTGGGAAGTTAAATCTAATAACTCATTTGTTTAACCATATTAGGCAAATGAGGCCAAATGACTTTGAATTACCTTTGCGTGGTACCACTGTGTGATACATGGAATTTTACCAACTTAGAGTTTGATCCTATTCTTATACATCACCCCCTTTTCAAGATTAGCATGTGATTTGTACAAGGGGAACTTAAAAAAAAACATTCTCAAGGAATTACTTAGCTGCTTTGGCAGGAGACTTTTCTCACTCTTGGCCTGAAGTTGACCTGAAAGTATGCAAAATGTCTATAATCAACTTGATCTTACAGTTATAAAGACACAGATGACAATGAAGCATGATCTGATTTACTTCAACCCTTCAAAAGACTGTGATTTAACCAGTATAGACACTTACTTCATTGATATGGATTGAAATCCCTTCTCCCTTTTATATGTAATATGCAACTTCTCTAGAGTTTCCATACCTTAAAAATAGAAACAACAACAACAACAAAATAGGAAAATCATTTCCTGGTATTAAGCTTTTGTGGATACGTCCCTTTACATTTAACTAGGCCGATCCTTGCACAATATAGATTTGGTTCAATTATAAAAATTATGCTTGAAGTTCTAGCTAGATACAAACTTCTAACATTTTTCTCTCAATAACATAGTTTCCCCAAACCAAGATTCCATCCATGACAAAATTAGGTTATTGAAGTAAGAAAACTGCAGTGGGGTAGACATCCTAACTCTGTTGCGTGAAATGCGCATGTGTTTGTATGTGTGTGGGAGAGAAAGGGGTGAGGTGGGGGTGGGGGAAAGAACTAGGAGAGGGAGGAGGGAGTAAGAGAGAGAAAAAGAGATAGAGACATACAGGGAGATAGGAGGACACACAGAAAGAGACAGAGGAGTACTCTGAAGATTTGGCAGGACATCCAAGGTGTTCTTATCTAGATTTCTGTAGGAAGAAGAATTATCTCCATAAATGGGCATAGATACTGGGCATGTTTATGAGTAAACAGTGTTTGATCTCCTTAGGACCTGTGCAAGGGAGAGGAAACCTAGGGAGGATGATCAGCCCCCTCCACAGGAGTGAGAAATGGACTAACATTAAATCTTTGCTCCTTTTCTTCACACCCACCCCAACCTAGACTGTAAGGAACCAGCTTTCTTGACTTTGGCTCACAAGCTTTAAGAGAAGATTTAGTACCAGCTTGATCTGAAAGTAAAGATTCATGGCTTGAGTGTAACCAGTCATGATGGAGCGCTTCACTTACTCAGAGGAGGCTGCAAATTGTCCGTTCATGTGAACTGACAGCACCTCAGATCACTGAATTGGCTCAGCAGTGAAGTAGGAGTGTTTGTGTTGGAGTGAAAATAATTCAGATACCTAAATACTCTACATCACCATAGAAATGTGATATTTGAGTGAAGAAGTAATTATTGCAGGCAAATGACTGAACTAAATAAATTTTATTTCCCTTAGATGGTTATTTTGTAGGTGATTGAATATAGAAAAGCTATGCCATTTAATATAATATGTTCATATGCTCAAATAGGGGTATGTTTCTCACCTCTGATATCTGACAGTGGCTGTGTGACCCTGGGCAAGTTACTTATCTCAATGCCTAGACAACTTCCCAAGTTCCAAACTCCCTAAATTGGAGAGAAGATGCTATCTGGATTGGGAAAGGGAGTTCTTTTGTACTAGAGTTCCCTATACCAACAAAATCATGGGTCTAGTCCCTCACACATGCATATGTACATATATAATATGAGATTGATCTTTGTTTGTATGTATGTATTGGATATAATTGTCCAAAGAAAAACACTGCAAAAAAAAAAAAAAACACTGGGGCAGAGCTCTGAGTCAATGGTATTTTATTAAAGCATCCATGGTCCCCTCTGATGAAATGGACCTCATATCTTCCTCATGCAGCTGGTCCCCAGGATGCATGGTAAAAGCCAGAATCTCAATGGTGGGTAGACCAAGTTCTTGAGAGCCAAGAATGATATATTAGCGGGGGTGGGTCACAGGTTGGGTGAAACATAGGGCATCTCCACTGACTAAGTGGTCATAAAATGATCATCTGCTCATGTTGGACAAGACAGAGTGGTCTGGAAGTATAAAAATAAGTTGAGGGACTTTCCAAAGGATCAAGACATCCCATGCATGTGGGGTATTGACATGGAATTTGGGTAATATAGGATGGAAATATCTTCATCAGCATTCTTGTGGTTCACAAGTAAGCTTCATACCTGGTAAATGAGTAGTGAACATTACGTTAAAATTTGAGGCCCAATATAAAGAACCTATCTTATCTAATTTTCCCTATATGATTTATATAAAATGTCAAACTGATTAATACCGATTGGAATAGAGTAGGGGTCCAAATGAATCATTTCTCACATTTATATGTTTTATATATATAAAAGAAGAATATATAGATATTTAGTGAGTTTCTTCCTCTGCCAAATTTGACAGAAATTAAGAAATATAAAATTATTTTATTCAATTGCCAACTAAAATAAGATAAGAAAATGATAGGCCCGCGAGGGTTACTTGAGTTTTCTACCTAAACTTTAATCACATAGCCTTATACCATATAAGGTTATATTAGCTTATGGCATCTCATGAAGCTATGACTATATATCAGTGAGCAGAGGAACAATTCAATGAAGGTTTTTCTGTCCTTCAGAGGAAGCAATACTGAAAATTGTAACAGGAAGTGACCTTTATTTTATACTTATTTTTCTAAACTAAATAATATGCTGCATGGGAAAAAGGGACTTATCTCTTATATCTTTTGTGTCCTTCCTACACTTCCATAAATGTCTTCTTCTTACAGGCATGAAGGTGACCTTGGGCTCTCAAAGACTGTGTTAGCAAAATACAATAGCTGACAGATCCTATTGAGCTGGAAGTCTTTCTAGCTTAGGCCTAAGCAAAGGATAATATGTTTTATTAAATTTTATTATAAATATAAAATATTTAATATAATTTATATTTTGTATAATATAATTTATAGTAGATATTATCCATAATAATATGTATAATTTAAATTATAATTAAAATATAATATTATAATTTAATATAAAATAAAATGTGTTACTGAATTGGGGATGAGCATAGCTAAATTCAGAGAGACTTCTGTCCAGGAAATTGACTACTAGGTTGATGCTGACATTGTTATTATTAATATTATTATTGTTGTTGCTATGGTCACCATTATTTGACTATGGTGTGCTTCACTCTACTAAGACATGGGAGAGCTGCGATCTGCAGTGGTAGGTGAACGGGCCACACTAAGCAATCTTTGGAAGTATCTTTTCACCCCTGTATCATTCAATCAACAAGAATTTATTAAGTACCTACTATGTGCCAGTTACTGTTCTAGGAGTTGGGTATATAAGTTCAAATAATGAAATGACAGTCATTACTCATAAGGAGTTTATATTCTACCATGATTAGTATAGTTTCCTTGGTTAAGCCCAAACTCAGGAAATATTGGTCATAAATGGAGTTGCTCAGAACATGTTTTCAGAAGTCAAAGAAATAGAGCTTCTTTGCTTTATCCTTTCCAGTGCTTGCAGTTGCAATTCACAAGTGTTTGTGTCACTGGAATATAATGACTAGGAAACAGTTTCACCTTCAGTATTTCTTGTTTCAAGGTTGTACCTAAGATTCAGTCTACATACTTCAAATCATATCCTATTTACTTTTCTGTATGTATTGTTCCAAGTATATGAATGTTATGAGGTATTGTCCACTTGAATAACAATAAAAACTTTCTCTATTACAGCACATGGCGTCACTGTGATGGGACCTGATTAATTCTTTTTATTTTAATTTAATTAATTTATTTTTGTTGCATTTTGTTCTGTATTTTCTCCCTCCCCAGTCCACACTAGAGAAGGCCAATGTTTGATATACACACATACATATGTGTGTATAGAAATCATATGTGTATGTGAATATATGTGTATATATACATATATATATAAATAAATACATATATATGCACTTGTGTGTGTGTTTGTGTAGGAAAGCATACTATCAGTTCTTTCTCTTGAGGTGGATAATATCTTCCTTTATAGACCCTTTAATGGTTTAACTGAGTCTTAAGAGAACATATATAGAATAAGAAAAGAAGAAGAGTGGGAAGGAGGTATGAACAAGAAAAGACAGAAGTGAGGAAAGACTTCACATCAACTTCTCAACTCATATCGAAATTTTGAAGTCAGATGAGTTTGTTTTACTCTGGTTTTTTAAGTTCACCTGGGCTGACAGATGCATTTTCATACACAATGTGACTTAAAAGGACTGGATTTTTATTTGTCTGTGGCACAATGAAGAACACAAAGGTTACCCCATCAGCTAAATCCCATATAGGAAAGGAGAAATAAAAACCAACCCATAAATGAACTCTTTTTCCAGTGCAGTGGAGAAAAGGAAAAAAAAATTCCTGTCAGGCTAAGAACAATTTGTTTCCTTTTCAACATTAGTGGTATTTGCAGAATATATAAACCCAGTGCAACCCTAGTCAGTCACAGAAATGCCTTGTTTTCTTTTATTGTGTTTCATCCATTTCCTCTCATCTACTTCTCCCACTTTTTCATTCCCTGGCAGTGGAATTTTACAACTCCCTCAGAGAGCTTTACAGAGGAATCACATTGACCCAGATACCAAGTGACCAAAGTGAAGAATCCATAGGCATGAGGAGTTCAACTTACTGTTTTGTATTTTATTTGGTTTTAATGAATCCTTATTTGAATACTTCAAGGAGTAGTAGTTCTGTTATGGTGGGGACTCCATCCACCAAGGTAGATCACAATCCCTCTGTAATATAAGAAATGGACTTTAAAAAATTATTACTTATTTTTAATAGTCATTAATTTTTTTTATTTTGAATTCTTTCCCTTCCTCTCACCTCTTCCCCACTTATCATGAAGGTAAGAATTGAGATATCAATTATACATATGAAATTATGCAAATATATTTCCCTGTTAGCCATGTTGCAGAAAAAAAAGAAAATGCAAAAATTATGCTTCAGTTTGCACTCACACTCCATTAGTTCTTTCTCTGGAGGTGGATAACATTTTCCATGATTAGTCCTTCAGAGCTGTCTTAGATCAAGGGGTGGTCTTAAAGAGTTGCTCTGGAGTCAGTCTGATAATAAACTCCATATGTAGCCATTCAAGTCACTTAATCTCTCTAAACTCCAGTCTCCTCATCTGTAAAATGGGGATTATAAATGCTTGTTGAATTCAATACCAATAGTGAGTTGATGGTTGCCATGGTGTCATGTAATGGTTCTCAAAGTGTAATCTAGTATCCCCAGGGATCACTGAAAACCCCTTCATGACCTAGTCTGTGAGTTTAAAACTAGCTTCACAATAATGTTTAACCATTTAAATGTCCAATATAGTAATTATCAGTAAATATAGCCCACATAAACAAAAGCTTGTTGGGGTCTTCAATATTTTTTTATAGCTGCAAATGGGTCCCAAGACCAAAAGGTTTGAGAATTATTGGTGTGGTAGACAGAGAACCAGCATTGCAGTCAGGAAGACCTAAGATCCCCTTTCTGACACCTACCAACTGTGCGACCATGGGCACGTCCCTTAATTTCTCAGGGTTTCAAGCAACTCTCTAATACAACGAATGGCTGAGTTGCCTATCTTCACTGAGAGAAATTTTCCACACTAACATTCCCTATATATGTGAAATCTCAGATCTAGACCTAGGAATAATGATGACAATAATTATATCTGTAATTCCTATTACACAGATATTTTATAAGGCTCAAGTCAGATAAGGTATATAAATTACTACATAAAAGTCATTTACTACAATTGTACTCCAAGAACAGACATACTATCCTTTACTAGGTCCATACTTAAAATACTTTCCAACATGATAGGACTAGTCATGGCTTATATTTCACTGGTATCATCTTTAAGAATCCCCCATTGACGCCTATTCATATAATAATCAAATGTGCTAAGCAGTAGGAATACGAGCAGAAAAATGACAATCTGTGTTCTCAAGTAGCTCCTACTTTAAATAGTACTAGCAACAAATAGATTTCTGTTTCAGGATGAATGGAGAGAACATGGTACCCTTAGAATGAAGCAGCTCGTAGATGGTAAGGCCTTAGATATCCTAAAGTTGCAGTTAAGGGACAAATAAGAAGTCCTGGAAGGCTTCCACATTACCAGAAAGAATAGAATTGGTCATTCCTATCTCTTCCAATCCTTGTGAGGAATGAAATGGCCTGTCAAATTTGGCCCTAGGTTGTGGGGTGGGGGAAGAGAGAGAAAAGAAAAGAAAGAAGGATGCCCCCTCTCTATTGTAGTGGGTGGTTCAGTAGTCCAGCAATCCTATATTGATTGGTTCTTGGTGGCCTGGAGCAAAGGGAGAAGGGAAAGGAGAAAGAGGCGGTCCTTCTTGCTGCCTTGACATTCTACATGGGTTGTGGATGATAAGAATGGGGGAAGGGATGAGGGAGGAGAGAAGGTACAAGTCCTTTATGGTACTGTTGACCATCCTACCCTCCTGGATACTTCTCTTTATGCCTAACTGACCCCTCTTACTCAGTAATTTTGTCTGGCTCATCATCTATATCACACCCTGCCTGATGCTGGTCTTCCCTAATTCTCTGTCCTAGAACACTTTATCTTTTCTCTGTACAGTCTCAGTATTAGTGCCCTCATCAGTTCCCACAAGTCTAATTATCCACTCTTTCAAACATAACTCACAGATGTTGGCATCTATCTCCAATATCTCCCCTGAGCTTCAGTACCATATCACCAATTAACTATTGGATATATGAATAGCTTAGATACCATTCAGATTCAATGTGTCCAAAAGAGAATGCATGGTCCTTTCCCCTAAGTGCAAACTTCCCTATTTATGTTCAAATCATTGCCATCCTTCTAGTCTCCCAGGTTCTTAACTTCAGCATTGTATTGGATATCCTGTCTCCTTCATCTCACTTATTAGAATCTTATTGTTTCTAACTACTCATCTCTGGCCTATAGACTCTGGCTTAGATTACTACTCACACAACCCTCACTTTACTTTAGGCACTTATCACATCCTACATAGTCTTTCTCATATGTTCTAACTGTAATCTTTCTTCAACAAAACTGCCCAAGTAAGTTTCCTTCAAGGCAGATTTGGTCATGTCACTCTTCCATTACAAAACTACAGCAGCTCTATATTATCACTAGAATAAAATGTAAGTGCCTTTATTTGATATTTAAAGACCTTTACAACCTGTTCCTATTCTTAAAACCTCGTATAATATTCCACTTTCACATGCAAACAAATTTCCAAATTCCAAATTTCTTTTTTTTTGTTTGCTTTTTGGAGGGCAGTTGGGGTTAACTGACTTGCCCAAGGTCAAATGGCTAGTAAGTGTGTCAAGTGTCTGAGGCCGGATTTGAACTCAGGTCCTCCTGTATGTATGCGTTTGTGACATATGGTTGCCCCTGATAGAATACAAGCTCTCTGATAATAGGAACTTTCCCATCCTTGTATTTGTATCCCAAGTATAATGCCTGATGTATAGTAAGTGTCTAATAAATGCTTATCAATTGATCCATTGATATAGTCCAACATTATATATTTTGTGGGAATTAATTCAGCATCTTTAACAGATATCCAGCCTCTACTTGAACATCTCCAGTGAAAGGAAAATTTATTCCTTAAGAAGTAGTTGGGCGGCTAGGTGGCGCAGTGAATAGAGCGCCGGCCCTGGAATCAGAAGGACCTGAGTTCGGAGCCGGCTTCCGACACTTAATCCACACAAACAAAAACCTAGCCGTGTAACCTTGGGCAAGTTACTTAACCCCAATTGCTTTAAAAAAAAAAAAAAGAAAAAAAAAAGAAGTAGTCCATTCCATTGCTAGACAGTTTCAGTTAATGGAAAATTCACTTTAATTTTGAGTTAAAATATTCCTCCCTGCAATTTCCACCCAATGACTTTTGTTTTGGGGATATATACTAAGTAAGTCTAACCTTTCTTCCAAATCATAGCTCCTTCCACTATCTTAAGATAGTTCTTGATGCAGGGTCAAGATGGTGGAGTAGAAACAAGACTTCCACGGGGCTCTGGCTTCCACCTCCCCCAATTCATGTAAAAGGTGACTCTGAACAAACTTTGGAGGTACAGAACCCAAAAAATGACACAGAGAAGCTAACCTTCTTCTGAGGACAGCCAGGCAGGCCAGTAGAAATTGGCCAGTGTAACCCTCTGGGAGCCAACCCTAGTCCTGCTGGAGCTGGAGGTTTTAGCCTCAGGGCAGGCCTGAAAAGCCACTGGCTGGAGGGACTTCAGATCACCAGCAGCTATGGTGGTTTCCAGAATAATCAATCCATAGATGCTAAGGACAAAGTGAGAGGTCAGTGCAGTGTGGACTTTGGAATCCAGTAGTTTGGGAGTGTGGTCAACCTTTGCCCCTGGGGCAAGAAATAAATAGGGTATCTCACCCAACAGGAGAATAGGGGTGAAGGGAATGAGAGGGAGGATGATGGAAGAGAGGGAAAGCTGGGGTAGAGGGAAGTTGGAAGCACCCACTTTTGAAAAGGGACAGGATCAAAGTAGAGAATAGAACAAGTGGGAGGTAGGATAGGAGTGAGGGAAATATAGTTAGTCTTTTACAATATATCCGCTATGGAAATGTTTTACATAGCTACACATATACAGCCTATATTGAATTGCTTATCTCCCCAGTAAGGGTGGGTGACAAGAGAGGAAGTGAATGAATCTGGAATTCAAAGCTTTAAAATAAAATTTTATATATATATATATATATATATATATATATATATATATATATATATATACATATATATATATGTACTATTATTAATATTATTTTACATGTAACTGGGAAATAAGATATGCAGGCACTGGGACATAGAGATCCACTGTGCCCTACTGGAAAGTAGGAGGGGGTAGGGGAGAAGATATGGGAGAGAGCAGATTGGAGAAGGGGATATCCAGTGGGATCGCTATTTTGGGGTGGTGGGTAGGGGGAAAAACAGGGAGAAAATTTCTAACTCAAAATCTTTTGGAAATGAATGATATAAACTGGATGTTAATAAACATTTGATTTAAAAAAATAGTCCTCATGCATGGCTAGATTAAAAGCTCTTGAAGGCTATGGTGAATTTATTTATTTTTATATACTATCCCAACCTTCACTTTGGTTATAACAGCACCTGGGGCTATGTTGCTAGAAATATTTAGTAAACAGTCAGTTAAAGCACAGAGACATATTACTCAGTTGCAAGAATAGGAAGAAAAAGAAGAGAAAGAGTATCTCCTGCCCAGGTATCAGAAAATGAAAATGACCAGATCCATGGTGGACTAAACAGCGGTTTATTCATTTGAGCTTATGGGATTCTAGAAACATTATTAGGTGTGTGGTATCCTGTGCTGATCAGCAGAGTTTATGAGTTTTCTTTGTTGACCCACACACTTGTGGACTGAGCTACTACTCCTTTATAACCACTCTCTGGTATTACTTTTTATTTGGCTACTCTTTTTTACTTCACCAATGAGTTGGTTTTCATTTCAAGATGGCAGTGGAAAACAAACAATGGAAACTGGAAATAGCTTGCCTCTCATATTAATCAATCCCAAATCATCATAGTCTCCTCTTATCAAGTTAACTATTCATTTGCCTGGAAACATTTAATCTAAATTTCTCTGTTTGCTCTGGGAAGTGATAAAACCAAACCAATACTTCTTTCAACAAATGAAAGATCAGTCAGAGAAACACCCCTGGCATACACACACATATATGTGTATATGTGTATGATGCATATATGTATGAATATATTATATATATGAATGCAAATATATGTGCATACATATATATCTCAATGCATACAACATATATATGAATATATGCATGAGTATACACATATGCATGTATATATGTATATGTGTGCTATAATTGTAAAATCTATTTCTCAGTGTCTTCTCAAATTTACTCATCTATATGTACTTCTTTGCTGTGTTTGTGTAATGAAAAACAAATATCATCAATGCAGTTGTTGACCATGTTTTTCACAAAATTAGCTTTAAAGAATAGGAAGAAGGAAGATAAAATACATTTTAAGAAATTTATTTACAAAAATAAATTTTTAGAGTGCACACACTCCCTCCTGAGAAAGGAGAGGCAGAGGAATGAGGAGGGATTAGGGAGTGAAAAATCACCAACCTCGGGTTCTGTCCCTGTAGGTGAGTTCATAGAAAAAAAGATCTGCAGAAAGATGTATCATGGTCCTAGATTCTGGTGTTGGTGATGATTTCATTCCAGCACTGCTTCCACTTCCATGATGATCTCTCACCACAGTTTCTGGTCCAAGCTTCCACTTCACTGCTCTTCCTCTAAGATATCTATTGTATTCATCTCCATTTTTGCCATAGATGCATTGAGTTACTCTGTGAATTTCCAAGCTTTTCTTGCTATTAAGATGGGAGGAGAGGGGTCAACTTGTCATCAAACACTGACCAATCAGTCCAAGAGTCAGGGCAGCTTTCTAGGGGATCAAGAAGGGCATTTTTGAAAATTTCTAACCCACTCTCATGCATGTACTTTTGATGTCCAGTGTAGGTTTATGAAAAATTGAAATAGGTTGGAAATACACCCCAGTTATTGCATTTGAAATTCCCATCAATAGCTTCATGCCTTACAGACTTTCTAAAGGTTTGCATTTTAGTTAGGTTAAGATTTTTATGCTATGCATAAAATACAGTTCTTAGCAATACAGTTCTTAACACATTAGCTAACTAATATATTCAATAGATAGCAATCCAAATCATGTGATAAGACATTCAGTAGATAAAAATGTGTATTTATAAAATATTCTTTGGGATCCCCAAAGTGACCACAGATTTTGATAACCTGATTATTTTTTTTAGACCTTGTCTCTTTAAATATGCTTTTGAGTGAATACTGTTGTCAGAGTTTCATGACAACAGTCACTATCACCATCTATTTTGACTGGCATGCATTGCTTTGCTTATCGGATTCAGGGAAAAATCAGATCCCTCAAAACTTCTCAAAGATGAACTCCGGGTAGTAGGTGTTGCCTGCCTACAATGTGAATAAAGGGTTCCTATGAAAATCTTAAATATCTTTATTTCTAGGAGCTTAAATTTCAAGCTCAACATTCTATTGTAATTTGGGGCATTTAATTTCCTCATTGTTTTATGTCTAAGAAAAAGGAAAACCCAAGAAACTGTAAAGTAAAAAAATAAAAAAGACATTTGCTCTGTGCCTTGATAGAGTTACCTAACTTTATTTGCATAGCTATGTTCATTTTCAAATAGAGCACAGTTTCAAAACAAACAATAATATTCCTGCCACGGTATGCTGAGGTATGATTACACAATTTAAAACTCAATTTTATTGTGCATATATGAAATCTGGTTTTTGATAGCGGAGATATTTTTTCAAACTCATAACAATTTCATTTCTCATCTTAAAGTTCTAAGGTTCAACTATATTTGAATTAGCCATAAAAAATCATAAGTATTTTCTCCATAGGAAAGTATTTTTTCTTCCATCTTTCATAACTCAAAGATGACTAAAGCAATTTAACCTCTAAAACGGGAGGGGGAAAATCCCTACAACCTTTTGTTCAGAGACAGGGTCAGAGAAGTTTCAGCATCACAGGATAATTTCTTGACAAAATATGAGCAGGTCAAAATAGAGGGCAATGCTGACTGTTGTTCTGAAACTTTGACAACATTATTCACTCAAAAGCACATTTAGAGAGACATGGTCTAGAATAAAATAATCAGGGGCTAACAACCTGTAGTCACTTTGGGGACCCCGCAATAAAATTCATAAAGACCCATTGTGTGTGTTCTTCATCTATCTTCTACCTTTTCAGGGGTGAGGGGAACACAGGGAAATGGAACAGAAGGTTACAGTCAAAGACAGATATCACTGTGCTGGTTGAAAGAATTTGTTCCCACTGCAGAATAAATGGGATTGGTTCTAAGCTGAAATTTTGTGTCTTGTTGAAGAAGCCTTGTCTTCCAGGTGTTTGAAGTCAGAGAGATCACAGGGTCACTCTGGTTCCAGAACAAATGTTATCTTTTATATGAGTATCTGTTCTCTGTAATTCCCATCAATCCATAGGGAACATGGAGCATATGATGATTTGGATTCCAAATTGGGCAGACCCAAAATAGAAGGTGAACTCCCCTGCTGCTTTCTGTTCATTTGTGTATTAGAAGGGGATATCAGAATTTTTGATTGATTTGATAGATTCTCTGGGTCATGTGATGAGATGAAAGGGTGCAGAACTTTGTTAGAATGGAACATCTCCCATTGAGCTGGACATACATACTTGGCCCCTTGTTCAGTAGCATGCCCCATTCTAAGAGGACATAGTGAGCTTTTCTGATTATTTCTCAGTAGGAAAAATGAGCAGTGCTGTCGCCTGACAAAGGCTCGTGCAACCTCAGCTTATATATGGGGACCTACAAGATCGATCAAGGCTTCTGTTTATAATACTGCTGCTACAATATAGGGAATTAGGAGTTTCTGTTCCAAAAGTTCATGTTTCTGAGATTCATCATCACTCTTTTCCAAATCACTCCTCAAGCAGCTAACCTTCACAAGATGGCCCTCTATAGCATGGCCTTGCTGTCTATCTATCTATCTATCTATCTATCCGTCCATCTATCTATCTATCTATCTATCTGTATATCTGTATACATGTATATATGTGTTTATATGTATATATGTTTATATATGTATATATATATGTATAGATAAATACATAGATAGATAGATAGATAGATAGATAGATAGATAGATAGTCATTTGTTTGAAAGGTACAAACTTTTGGGTATCTAGGTGGCACAGTGAATAGAGTACCAGCCCTGGAGTCAGGAGGACCTAAGTTCAAATCCAGCCTCAGACTCTTAACACTTACTAGCTATGTGACCTTGGGCAAGTCACTTAAAACCAATTGCCCAGCCTTCCTCCCTCCAAAAAGCAAAAAAAAAAAAAAAAAAGGTACAAACTTTTTCCATGAGGTATGTGATTTCATAGTATATGTTATATAAGGTATTAGTAAATTACTGTCAGAGACTCATATTATTCAATTCTGATAGTTGTTCTGGGTAGAATTTGTACTCCTCTGGGTTCCTTACCCTAGTATCCAACCCAGGAAGAGGGAAGCAAAAAGTTCTGATAACTTCATGCCCTTGCCTCCTTCTCACTGAGTCATGATGCACAAGTTGATGGGTCAGTTTATATGGCACAGAATAGGAGAAGAGTGGAAAATAGAACTCTCTATGGCAAGTGTTCTATACTGTTAATTCATAAAGCTGTTAACTTGATGTATTTTGTCCTTTCTTATCCTGTGGAAACAGCTGTATTTACTCTACCTTGGGCTCATAATCACTTTTTTTGAGATTTGGGTTTTGTTAATTTAAAAAAAAAGCTGTTGAGGGTTATTGAAAACTAGAGAAAATGTTTACTCTTCTACATTGTTGGTCATGTGACCTGGAACTTCCTGTTAGAGGCAATTTTTGAGAGACAAAGAATGGTGACTCAGTGTGAGGCAACTTATTCATCTCATGCTGTTTGCTTTTCAAAGTAACTATCCTTGGAGGGTAAAGGAACAACTCATAGTAATAGATTTTTTTTTTCAAAATCAGCCAATCAATCACAAGCACTTATTAAGTGCCTACCATGTTCTGGGTGCTGTGCTAATCACTGGTAACTCTTCTGTCTAATGGAAATACAAACACACCTTTCTTGAAAAGAAGGATGGATCTGGTAACCATACATCTGGAGGTAGATCTATGAAATGAATGGCCAACTCTACCCTGAGAACCTGGCAGAGGAGAACATACCCATGATAACCTATGATATTGAGTGGACTTCAATGTACAAGAGAACAGAGTAAAGCTATAATTTCTCTTTAACTTCAATATCTGATGCACATACATTGACATTATTTCTCCTAAAACCTGGTGCTATTCCCTAAATTCTTTTTTAAAATTTTTTTAAATTTCACTTTTTGGAGGGGTGAAGTCAGGGCAATCAGGGTTAAGTGACTTGCCCAATGTCATAAGGCTAGTAAATGTTAAGTGTCTCAGGCCGGATTTGAACTCAGGTCCCCCTGACTCCAGGGCCGGTGCTCTATTTACTACACTTACCCATCCCTATTCCCTAAATTCTTAATGCATAGGATACTGAAATTAGATTCAGGAAGACCACTGTTAATATTCCTGCATCAGATGCTTAGTTATAATTTAATTTCTCTGTGCTTGTTTCCTTATCTGTAAAATGAAGAGGTTGGACTCTATGACCTCAAAGTTCTGTTTAGCTATAAATCTGTGATTCTACAATTTTATAATCCTAGACCCCAAAGGGTATCTTGACTACAATGCACTAGGTAGGATCGATCATCCTTCCCACAACCACCATGCATGTGCATTAACTCTTCAGGGTACCTGGTGGTCTGGTCACCAATCTATGGTATGATTCCCTTTACCTTTTAGTAGTAACTTTACTCCTTGATGTCCTACATTCTTCCAATTTCTCTTTCTGTTCTCATCACCTTTCACACTAGTCCTCCCAGATATTCCATAATTGATATGTTCTCACATCTTCTACAATGCATGGATTGCAGAGAGAATGGGAGAACATTTTTCATACCATTCCTTAAGCAATATATATAATCAAACTCTGTAACTTTGGACTCAAAATGATTTTTGACTAGCCTCCTCACCTCAACCCACTAGCCAATTTTATTGTCAACTAAATGTTTTTAAGAATTTGGTCAAAGCCAATTAGAGGGGCTTATGCAAACCAATTGTTCATCATGGAGGACTTCCTAAGTAAATGTAATGATAAGCAAGGGTCAGCTAAGAAGTAGTCATCAACAAACAAGGTAGAAAAGATTTATTCAATTTCTCCTATGTGCCAGGCACTGTGTTAAATATTGGGTATTCAAAGAAAGGCAAAACAACAATCCTTACTCTCAATGACCTGAAAGTCTAATGGGCGGGAGGGGTGTAGGGGAATGTAAATAATTGTGTGTAGAAAAGATATATACAAGAACTATGATTGAGGGGAATAAGGAAAGGTTTTTTAGAAGGTAGGATTTTAGCTGGGGCCCAAAGGAAGCCAAGGAAACCATGAAGTAGTGATGAGGACAGAGAAAATTCCAAGCATGAGGGATAGTTAGTGACAGTGAACAGTTGGGAGGTGAAGTGTCTTATGTGAAGAACAGGAAGCAGGTGAGTATCAGTGGATTACAGAATGTGTGGGAGAGAGAAAGATATTATTCAGTCATTTTTCAGGTATGTCCAATTCATTATGACCCCATTTGGGATTTGCTCAGCAAAGATACCGGAGTGATTTCCCATTTCCTTCTCTAGTTCTTTTTTACAAATGAGGAAACTGAGGCAAACAGAAGTAAATGACTTGCCCAGGGTGACTCAGCTAGCAATTGAGACCAGATTTTAACTCAGGGATGCGCATCTTCCTGATTCCAAGTCCAGTGGTCTACCCACTGTGCCACCTAGCTGCCCTAAGTAAGTTGTTAGAAGACTGGAAAAGAAGTCTGGGGTTTTGAGCACCAATACAGAGGATTTTTAATTTGTTCCTAGAGGTAAGAGGGAGCCCCTGCAATTTATTGACAAGGGGATGACATGGTCAGAAATGTGATTTGGGAAGATTAATTTGACAACTGAGTGGAAGATGAACTTGTGTGGGGAGAGACTTGAAGCAGGCAAAACAATCTATTGGTCCTTGCAATTGTCCAAGTCCAAGGTAAAGGGCTGGTGAACATTACCAAAGACAGCAGGGTATAGAGGAAATAACAATTGATTTAGTGTCAGAGGATCTGAGTTCAAATCCTGCCTCTATCACTTGCTTATCTGTGTCACCTTGGTCAAGCCCCTCCAACCTCTCTTGGGCTTAGTTTCTTCATATATAAAATGAAAGCTTTGGACTATATAGCCATTCCAGCTCCAAATCTGTTTGTTTGATCCGAGTGTCAGAAGTAAGAATGCACAAGAAGGATAGAACAAACAAATGCCATGAAAAATTGAATATAAGAGTAGGTAAAAGGAAAAAGACATTCTTGGAAAGTACACTAAGACTTATTGCACTTACTGTCATAAATGTAGAAGGAACCTCCAGTATCACCTAACCCAATTTCTTTATTACATAGATCTGTAAACTGAGCAGTGCTAAACCAGATTTGGAGAAGAAACCCATCCTTCCACTGACACTACTCTGCTTCTCCTGTTCTGCATGGCTCCAAAGGGCTGAACTAGAAGAAGCTAGAGAATTTGCAGAGGCAAAATCAGGCTTAATATAATGGCAGCTAGATGCTGTAATAGATAGAGTACCAAGTTTTAAGTCAGGAACACTGAGAATGCGTGTGGTAGGGTGGAGAATGAATCAAAAGAATGGTATCCAAAGGACATATATATATATATATATATATATATATGCATATATATATATATATATAATGTTTATCTATATACACATATATACATATATATATATATGTACATATATATCTATATCTTATGGGAAATATTACTCCCTCACCACATAATTTTTTTTTAAACCTCCGTCTTTTCAAGGAGCTGAAGATCAATCAAGGACAAGATGAGAGCATACTAGGGTGTCACTCTAGCCCAAGGCTAAGCTATTTCTTCCCTCAGTTTTGGTCATTAGGGGAAAATACCTTTATTTTCTTTTGCCTCTAATATTCCCAGGCAGCTTCAGGTCAAATTACTTTCTCCATAGTCACCCAAATTCAAACTTAGCAGTGTCCCTAGACTCTACCCCCAGAAATTTCCTGAACTTTCTTCTACACTCTTCTGAAGACTGAACTCAATCCTGACTGACACTTTAGCATCTTGAGCTATCTTTGGTCTACATGACTTGAATTCTACATTCTCTGCTCTCTCTCTCTCTCTCTCTCTCTCTCTCTCTCTCTCTCTCTCTCTCTCTCTCTCTCTCCTTCAAAAGTCATACCTTCTTCATGATATCTTCACTCGGCAGTCCTTCCCTTACTCCGATTTCTCAGAGTCATCTCTTATGCCCAGGATCTTTCCTCCCCCAGATATGCATTCATATTTTAAAATATCTTCATTCAGTCCTCATATAGTCCCCCTCATATTCTGTCCCTTCTAGCATTATCCCACTCAAAATCTCACTCTTCATTTTGTCATACCCACCTCAGCCCATATGAGGTCACCCTTCAATCCACAGATATTTTGGGAAGAAAGAAGGTTTTCTGACAAAAGGTGTTAGTTTGTGATGTGTCAGCTGAAAGTTTGGGTTTCTAGGTATAAATGCTGCATGAGAGTAGAAGCAGATTGGAGCTCTTGGGAGGAAAAAGAGAGAGAGAATTGCTTTGGAATATAAAAACGTCTTTTATTGTTGAAAACTCTTAGTCTCTTTAGGAGAGGGAAAGGGAAGGACAGAAGGGGAATTGTACATGATGTAAAAACAAAAGATAGAAAAAAATGACTCTTAAAAAAGAACCCCCCACCCTCTCCTGTGCATTGAAATCTCAGATATGATATATTTAAATAAATGATCAATGCTTCCTGATTCCATCATCTAAAATGATTTCTCCCTCAAGTAACTCTAGCACTTTGTTTGCATTTATACTTTATACTTAACTATCTGAATTATGCTATAGGTATTCATGTATCTGCCTTACCACTTCATTTGGCATAAGCTCATTTAGAATAGGATGTATGATGTATTTCCAGTTTTCAGCCAAGTTCCTTGTATACAATGGCAACTTTGTTTGTTGAAAAATTCAAATTTTACTCTTATTGATTTGGCCCTTTAAAATTTATAAAGTGCCTTTCTCACAATAACCCTGTGAATTGGGTATTAATAATTGTCATCGTTCCTCACATTGAAACAGAATTTTCATGTTTACAAATTGCTTCCTTCAAATCAATCCTGTGAAGGCTCTCATAGGTACAATTCCAGACTACACATCATCCCCATATCAACCCTGGGACCTGTACTAGCTATTCTTTGTGGTAGAATCTACCACAGCTACTGAACAAAAGATGGTTAGAAATTAACACCAAGGGGTTGCTAGGTGCAGTGAATAGAGCACTGCTCCTGGAGTCAAGAGGACCTTAGTTCAAATGTGACCTCAGACACATATCACTTACTAGCCATGTGACCTTGGGCAAGTCACTTAACACCGATTACCATGCCCTCCCCCCTCCAAAAAGAAAAAAAAAGAAATTAACAGCAAGTGGTATGAACAATCAAAAAGGGTTTTCACAACTACACCATAAGTTAGTGTCTTTTAGAAAATAATTGAATCAGAGTCCTTGACTCCTCAACAGAGTAGAAGTTCAAGAGTTCTGTCCATAGATTGTGGGGCAGAGCGAAAGGGAACGGTAGGACTTTCAGAGAAAATGAGGGTAATTAACATAGTAAAATTCCTAATAGTATAAACATAATATGAATTAAGAGAATTCTAGAAGACAACTCTAAAAAGAAGTGAATTCTTGCAGTAACTTCAAAGGGAAGCCAAAAAAGACTATGGGATGCCCATAAAGACTCCTAGAATGGTTGGAAGAAATGAAAACCTCCTAATGGCAGGGGCTGTTTTTGCATTTCTTAATATCCTCAATGTTCCACACAGGGTCTGGCTCAGAGAAGGTGCTTAATAAATTATATATATATATATATATATATATACATATATACATATATGTATATAATTATTATTGCTTAAATTGAGAAGTGGAAATACCAATTGTGACTCACAAAGAAATGTTGTTGTAGGGCATAAAGCTAATAAATAGGTCAAAGCAAATCTATATAACTAGCATGGGAGAGATAGACCACACAGCAAGAAAATTCAATTCAGGTTGTTCAGAAATATGCAATGGTTAAGGAAGGAAAGGCGAAATTAGAATGTGTTATGGTTTAAGAAAAAGGAAAAGAAATTATTATCAAAATTTGGAGGCTTAGAGAGGATTTCAGATATGTGTCAGACTAGTTGACTGGTGAGATCCTTTCCAGCTCTAAAATTTTATAATTCCATAATTCATGAAATCATTCATATGGTTGATGGCAAGGAATCCAGCATGACAAAAAGAGAGAATAAAAGGAAATATCAGAAATATTTGTGCCCAATATGCAAAAACATGAAAATTTAAGAGAAATTAATAAATATTTTCACAATTTTAAGATACAGATTAACTCAACATAAAATAAAGAAGTCACAGAACCTGGTCTCAGAAAGAACAACTTATAAATTAAAATACTAATAAAAAACATACTGTCCAGATGGACTTTCAAATGAATTATATGAAAATTTTCAGAAAAAAACATCAAATATGTATATTGTTCACAAAAGGAGGAAATCTTAACTTTGTCAAATTCTTTCTTTCTTTATCTCTCCAAATAAAGGAGAGATAATGTAGAAAGGAAAATATATCACACTATTCAAGTGTAATCTGTAGCATGCATCCTTTAGAGGATGGAGACCATATTTCTACAATACTTGCCAATCCTCTATATTACTTATCCATTTTCTCTCACAGGTTTACCTAAAAGGATCTACCTAATATCTGGAAGGCTTGTCCCCCTCCTCCCTTTTTTTTCCTTGCCTTGTGGAGCATGACAATTTTAAAATTATTTTGGATACAATTAAGGAAATGTCTTCATATGCAAAATGAGAAACTGAACTTGTTTACTTCTGACGTCTTTTCCTGCTCTAGATAATGCTGTGATCTTTTGCTGCCAGATTTCCTTCACACTTTTGGTACACACTATTATAGTCATTCTCCCCTGCACTGCTATTTCTTATCATTCATGAATAGTCCTATATGACTCAAACTGATATTCATAAATTCATGAAATAACTTTCCCTATCAGGTTGCATGACTCTGTCATTGATACCTAAGCTCCAGAATTTCACTACTGAAGTTTTAGGTGGGCTAACTCTAGACTTCCTTTCTGACATCAAATTTTGAATTCTGTATTTTTGTCCTCTAATTTTTCAAGTAATTTTCAAATATCATTCCATTAAATGAGATACTGAGGTTCTTTTGAAATCATATTTCTTTATTTCTTTGTTATTCTGGGAAGCCAATGTTTCTGAAATTGTGCTGCCAAACTCTATAATCAAGGTTTACAGGTACCTCTGGCACTCTTCACATATTTTCATTTCCCATTAATATTTATTTTTATAGTATCCACTCTTTGTTTAAGATTTTCATTTTTCACTCTAAACTGTTGATTCTCTCGGTTTTTTTTTAGATTTTCTTTAAGATACCTATTTCCTTCTTTTACATTTTTTATTATACCTCATAAAATTATAGGTATTTTATCATAGTTTTATTCTAATTTCAGGGTTAGTATGTATGAATAATTTTTCTAGAGATTTCTTCTCTACTTCTTTTTACCCCATATTTATTCATGATATTGGAACCTCTTTTCATTCACTGGTCTCTTCTGTTTTCTCTTCTGTTTCTTTTTTTCTTTATTTTTGCTCTTATTTTTTCGTAAGTCTTTAACTTTGAGCATATTTTACTTTCCTGCCTTTTGTTGTTCTTTTATTTTATAGTGAGCTGTTTGCATGGGATAAAGGAAAACTGGGTTTAAACATTTCTACTTTTCATGAAAAGCACCTTCCTCCACTTTCTAATCTTTCCCTGATGACTGAATCCCTACAAAAATGTATCTGCTTTTTGATCACCTTTGGTGAGGTTCAGGTTTACATTATACTCTTGGTTTAGAAAACTACCACAATTCATTCCTATGTATATTTCTTCATTCCATTCACATCACCACAACAGGATGCTGTATTCTAGTTCTTTCTCATTTTGTCCCTGACTGCCACACAGAACCAACTATGCTACTATGTAATGCTTTTGCATAGCAGATGTGGAAAATATAACTTTGTGAGTGGGGAGGAAATACAAAAGATCATTGATAATTCATGGTAGAACTATGAATAAAATAAAACTATTTAGTCTTATAGTTTGTGTTACTTCTATATTATTCTATCTCACTTTAATCCCACAGTTGTTGCTAGTCTCTCTTTATGCCAGAAAGCCCTTATCATTTCATCCAGTTACCCACTGATTCCTACAAAATGGCATCTATCCCTAGAAAACTGCCATGCTATTTTTTTTTAACATTTATTTAGTTCTCTGTTTAAAGCCTGTTGATATTATATGAAGTCTCAGCTTCCGTCTTAGTCAATCAGGAAACTCTTGATTATGTGGGGGATTGGAAGGTGTTGAACTTTCAATCCTATTTAATCATTTGCTATTTAACTTCCCCTTCTGCCTTCCCCAAGGCATGAAGATGAAAATTAAAAATTGCTACAAGTGTTTCTATTGCTCCAAAAGCCCAGAATAATTCAAACCACTACACCTGCCATCCCCAAAATTCACAAAAGACAATCTTTATATTTCCTGCCATAACATATCTTGATAGCATATATCATTTTTACTCCTCCTTCGAGTTTTATCCTTTGTCTTCCTTCCAGAATCAAAGAATGAAAATTGATCAATACTAAGATCTTCCTTAGTGGTGGGGAGGAAGGATGGGAAATGGCAGGTAACTTGAGAGTTACCATTATTTGTTATGTAAAAGGTACCTTCCCAACTAGATAAAAATATTCCTGAGTAGGGAGCATTTTTATATTTCTTTGGTTACACATGGAGTCTAGCACAGTACAGGATATGCAGTGGGAACTTAATGTACATCACACAGTATGACTCTGAGTTGAGTATATCATAGTAGATTACAAAGAGTTTTCTTCATATCACCTCTGAGAGGTAGGTCTTATAAATACTATTTTGGCAGGTTTTCTGACTTTGAACTCAGTATTATTTCTATTACACTATGAAACTCAGTTGATTTCTTTCATTATAACAAGGCTCCATTCATCTATACACCTGTTTTACTTCACCTTGAAGCATCACTGCCTGTAAATATTTTGTGGAAATTTGAACCTGTGGACATAATTATGTAAAAATAAGCTTTATCTCTGGGCAGAAAGGTAATTAGTATGCCCCCTACTCACAGAATTCTGTCCTAGTTGCTCTACATAGACAGCTAGGTGGCTAAGTAGATAGAGCTCTGGGCCTGGAGTCCAGAAGACTTCAGTTCCAATTTCATTTCAGAAAATTAGCTGTGTCACCTTGGCTAAGTCACTTACCCTGTATGCTTTAGTTTCTTCACCTGTAAATGAAGGGGATAATAATTGTATCTTCCTCCCAGTGTTGTTATGAGTATAAAATTAGATATTTGTAGATTAGTTTTGAAAATTTAGACCACTATATAAATGCTTATTATTATTGTTCTCTAAGATAAGTTTCTTCTTTTTGAAGGAAGAAGCAATCTCAGCAAAACTAACACTTTGGTGAGGCCTAGGCATGGCTGTTCTTCTTTCTGTTTTGATGAAGAAAGACCTGAATCAAACATGATTTCCTCATGATAGGATAACATTTTACCCTTATTTGCTAGAATTTTATTGGGAAAACCCTGGCCCACTCAGTACAAACTTAAATTCTGATGTGATTTCATGAACAAAGTGGGGGTGGGAGAGTCAGTTCACCTTAATCTCAGTGATGAAAACCTTCTTAATGCTTTCTCCTTGAGGTACAAATGGACCTTGTTCCTGATTCACATTGATTCAGGAAAGCAATCTAGTTTGAAATTATTTCAGGTTGAGTTTTTTTCTTCCTTATTCCATATAAGAAAATGAAACAACTGCAATGTTTTAATCTCTTCATTGAGTCAACAAATTAAAGAAATATTTATTATTATATCTTTGGTTTCTGCTTTCATCCTGTATACATGTATATTACCAAGGTTCTTGACATTCTGATTTCAATATGCTGTCAGCCTGCATGGGTACCGAAAATGACTCTTTATTGCCTACCTTATTTTTTAAATTTCTTAATCTGATCCTATTCTGCCTATTTTCTAACTATTACCCATAATGTCACTTCTACTTTCATTAGGTTGACTTTTCTTACTGTTATAGCCAGAAATCACAATAATTTTCACTTCTGCACCTTTACTCATTCAGTACTGGTCCACCATCATGTCTTCCCTGCCTCCATTGCCTCTAAACAATAAGCCCTTTCCAGTATTCAAAGCAGAGTACAAGTTTTATTTTTAGGAAGTTTTTGCCCAAGTTAGCTTGCCCAAATTGAGAGGCTGTGTGGTATAGTGAAAGGATACCTGATACTGACCCTGACATTTACTTGTTGCATGACCAAGAGAACTAAGGTCTTTCTATGTAAAACGGAGATAATGATACCTCTAGTAATTTTCGAGTTCAGTGAGGGTAAAATGGAGAGTATCAGTGGAAATTGCTTTTGAAATCAGCAGGTTTGGGATTTCAATGCACAGAAAAGTCCTCCATCTATTTGAGCTATTGGTTTTTGATCATTTAAAAAGTTTATTCCAAAAAGCAATATACAATGCAGTCACACATAGTTTTCTGTTACCTTGGGGTATCTTCTGTACCCTGGTTTGAGAAAATGATATTACATACATGTTAATTTACAAGTTTTTCAATTAATTTAAACGTTTAGTTCTCCTTTTTTTCTTCTCCTTTTCTTCTTCTTCTTCTTCTTCTTCTTCTTCTTCTTCTTCTTCTTCTTCTTCTCCTTCTCCTCCTCCTCCTCCTCTTTCTCCTCCTTCTTTGTAAAAGGATCTTATTTACCCATAATGAATCAGCTTTATAAATGTCAGTTATTATTCCCCACACTAAGCTCTCCTTTCTATGAACTACAACATCTCTAGATAGTATCCTTTACAAAATAGCACTTATACAGTTCTACAGATTTCTGTTCCATTCTGTTTTGCTCTTTCATCTAGTCAATCCTTGTGGGTAGGGATCACATCCTGTATATTTTTCCCTTTAGCTATCATAGTAGTTATTACAGTTCTAGATGTCGAATACATACCTATTGAGTCACATTGCTCTAGGTACCACACTAGCACAAAGAAGGTTATCCCCAGACAGTACAGATGAGGAGTAGGGTGGAGGCACAAGTACATTTATATTTAGGATTCCACAAGAAACCTCCCCAACTTCATTTTGCTCTACTGAACACATTGTGTTATCCAAGGTAAATGATATATGCTCAATTTTATTCTAACCACAAAGTAAATTTCTCTGTCTCCAAAATCAAAGTAAAATGTTGAGATTGCATTCGCCTGATAATGGGAATAATATTCAATGGGATAGACTATCATTTCACCTAGAGAAACTGTTATTTGCCATTACCTTAGATTTTCAAAACTTGAGATTTTTCATAGGAGCATGGAATTTAAAACTCAAAGGGGACTTTTTTGTCGTTTAGTTGTTTTTCAGTCATGTCTAACTCTCCATGACCCCATTTGGGGTTTTCTTGGCAAAGATGTTGGAGTGCTTTGCCATTTCCTTCTCCAACTCATTTTACAAATAAGGAAACTGAGGCAAACAGGGTTAAGTGATTTGCCCAGGGTCACACAGGTATTATCAGAGCCTGGATTTTAAATCAGGGAGTCTTCCTGACTCTAGGCCCAGGACTCTATCCATTGCACAATTTAGCTGTGCCTCAAAGGTAACGTCAAGATCATCTAATTCAAATCTCATGATTTGTTTTATTTTTAATTTAAATATTATTTAAATTAAATTAAATTTTATTTAAATCTCTTTTATTTTTACATCCCATTTCTTCCCTATTATTACTCTTCCCTCTTCATTGAGCCCTCCCTTTTAAGACAGAGAAGAAAGAAAAAGTAAATCAACACCAAGCAATAGACAGGGTCGGTGTCTAACAGCAAATACAACATTCTTTTCCCATAATCCCTTACTTTTCTCCTGGGGGGAAGGATATTTATTTTCTGTTTTCTCAGCATAGGTATGGCCCTTTCAATTATTTACTTGGGTTTTCCTTCAGCAGTTTTTTTTCATTTAAATGTATATATTTCTCTCTAATTTTACTTACTTCACACTGAATCAATTCATGCAGGTGTTCCCAAGTTTCCCCAAATTACTTATAGCTATACTTTTTATTGTACCATATCATTCCATTGAATTCATACGTCTCAATTTGTTGAGCCATTCCCTCACCAGTGGCTATCAACTTTCCTATCAGTTCCTTGCCCCTACACACAATCCCCCACAGCCCCTCCCCTCCCACTCACCCACAAACAGCCCACACACAAATCTCTGCTTATTTTATATATCAGAAATGGAGGATAATAGAAGTGAAGTGACTTTCTCAAAGTCATACATGATTATCATAGAAATTTGGTCTTTTGGAATCCAAGTCTCTGTTCCCTATACTATTTTTAGATTCACAATTGCTTATAGATTTTCAATCAATAGTGTGACCCTTTAAGAACTTCTCCTCAGATGTTCCCTTATACTCCTAAATTTTAATAATACATATATATATATATATATATATATTTCTAAGTGTTTTTGACTTCTATTTAAGTCTGTGATTCATCTGTATACTTCATATGATATGGAAACATTATGGCTGTTGCCCTACCTAGCTTACATAAGCTACTTTTCACTTCCTATACCTCTTATCTATCACAGTTCTCCTTATCTGGGCTCATGAAAATTAACACCTACCTTCTGCTTACCTTACAACAATGTGTTGAGAACTCATGTCTGTAAAAGAGTTTGATCTCCTTTGTCCCAGGTGCACTGAAAGGAAGTGTTCTCACTTCCCATTTTATATATGGGACAAGTAAAGCAGATGGATTATGTGATTTCTTCAAGGTTATCCATTTTGCAAATATGAAACTAAACAAATAATAAATTAAGGTTAGCAGGAAAGGAATTGCTTTTATACTAGTCATTAGGCTATTTTTTTGGCCAAAAAAATGAAACAAACAAAAATCAAACCCAAACGTAAGGTTGTTCCCTCCACTGATTGGGCATATTTTTCTCCTTTATAGGTTTGAGAATGTACCTGGTAAATCTTTTACCCTTTTTCCTACAATTCCCCATATTTTCTCTATTTTAAAATCCTCCTAAAATTCACCTGCTTCCTCAATTAACCCCACTGACTCTCATTCGTCCTTTATTCAATATATCCTGTCTGCATTTAATACAGTACTCTCTTTGCCCTATATAAATTTGTGCCTGTTTGTAAATTGCTTTCTAAGGTTCTTAAATCCTATCATGACTTAGTCCTTGCCCTTGTGCAATTTATATGGTGTTTCTTTTTCATCCCTCCACAGGTACATCAACAGAAGGGGCTAATGTGACCTTGAATATCAGTGCCCAGGGGAACAGGTGGCCATAGAGATTTCCCTATGGAAAATGATATCAACTATCTACTGTTTGGAAAGACTTACCAGAATGGGAATACCTGTAGTAAAACTGGTGTAATATAAGGGAATGTGGACTATAATAACCATATTTGGTTGAGGTGAGAAATAGTGGAAAAAGTACTGAAACTGACCATAGCTTTAGCTGCATACTTTGAATGGAGAGAAAGGTAGAATTACAATTTTTTGAGAAAAAAAAGTATATATTTACTTAATCAAGTAAGCCTAATCAGGTTGATTACTGCTATTTTTGTATATAGGAAATTGTGGATTGAAAATTTTAAGGTAAAAAATTCTGAGTTTCTCACTTTTCCCCAATTATAGATTATGGCTTCACTCCTTTCCTTCTGCCCCAGCCTCTGCTGTCAGTAAGGCATGATACACTCTCATAAGTGCCTTCTTCTGGTGAAGACAGTCAAAACCTATAAGAATTACAGATGTTAAAGTGAGGATAGCACTATGAGGACCTCTTTCCTAGTGTACTTAGAATAATTGCAAGATCAAGGGAGAAGAATGTACTCTGGAAGGAAACAGTCTTAACTGATTTGTGTCCAGAGCAAACTTCCTTTTGTCCATCTCTAGCCTATTATAATATTCATAGATTTCTCTGTTAGAGGGGGTCTCCATCATTAACACTGGTCCACCACAAAATGCTATAAAATAATGGAGATGGCATATTTTTTTTTGTTTAGAAGCATCTTGGCATAGTCATATGGATTCCTTGTGTTTTTTTCTTTTCATGTCATTGACCTCTTTGGCAATCTGATGAAGCTTATGGATCCTTTCTTAGATTTTTTTTAAATTCACAATCAAAGAAATGATGAATTTCCTAAATTAGAGGTTGATGAGAATGTAGATGTAATTTTTTTTCTGATCAATATTCAAGAATGCCTTGAATCACTTGGGGCTTCATGGACCCAAGGTTTAGAAACCCTTATATAAAAAGAAATGAACTGAAAATCAGACCAAATGTGCTTTAATTCTACCTCTGAGATTTACTAGCTGTATAGCCATAGAAAAGTTAATTAAGCTCTCTGGGTCTTTGTTTCTTAATCTGTAAAATGATGATGAGAATAGCTGTAGAACCTACCCTTTAGTGTAGATATGAGGAGCAAAGTCAGACAATATAAATAATTGTATAATACTTAAAATACCATACAACTCCCACCCATTATTTCTCTGTGTTGTATATTAAGGACAAGGGCACCTAAATAATGGAAGTCTGCAGTGTAATCACTCAAAATAGCTAATGTCATCCTAGGCTTGAGAAGGAGAAACATAGTTTTCAAGACAAGAGAATTACTACTGTTGTTTGAACTGGTCAAATTACACCAAGAATATTATGTTCTGAGTGCTACAATGATGTGCTAGTGAGCATTCAGAGGAGGGCAACCAGAATAGCAAAGAACCTTCCTTGAGATAATACTAGACATGATTTTCCTGAAATTACTAGAGTTGATGAGCAAGGATGAGGAAGCCTCATGGAACATAACAACTATCTCCAAGTAGATGAAGAGTTGTCATGTGAAATAGGGATTAAATTCTTTCTTCTTAAACCCAGAGGATTAAGGCCAACTGAGTGGAAATTGCAAAAAAGCTTGATGTGTGGAAGAACTTAAACTCTGAAAAGTAGAATAGGCTGCCTTGGGAAGTAATGAGGTCCTTTTCTTTGGTAGTCTTAAGGTAAAGACTGAATGCCCACTTTGTTATATGTTTTATAGTAGGGGCTCACTCAGATGTGAATGGGATTGATTGTCCCTGAGGTCTCTTCCAACTCGGAGTTTCCATGAAGGCATCAAGTCTAAGGTATACAACAGGAACTCAGCTATTTGATTGAAGGGATTAAGATTTTGTGATGTCACTATAGTATATACCTAGAGGGAGTATTGAAATTCAGATCAGACACTAAACTTTCTCAGTTGCCAGGTTTTAGTGCTCAATTCTCTATGAATGTAAAGACTGATGCAAACATCATAGCCCCATGACCTTTTATCAAAGAAGTACAGTATCCCAGTGAGATAGAAACCACCATATAGTATAGTGCACAGGATATCAAAGCTTATATTTTATTTCCTGAAACAATAGAAAACAAAACAAAAACAAATAAGCAGAAATAGGAGGGTAGTATAGGAAGTATCTAGATCTTGAAAGAGTAGGGAAGCTATAAAAGATATTCCAGATGGAAAACCTTTTTCTCTCTGTGCAGAGGAGAACTTACATCTGCAAAAAACTTAAAACAGTAACACCACTCTTAAGAAGAAAAATGGTAAGATAGTACTAGGAAAGAGATAGTTGATGACCACCCCTACACACCTAAAAAAAGTTATAATGCAATAATTAGTTATGGATGGTGAAAATATTTGCCTAAGCGAAGCATCACATTTCTGGAAATACAATGAAGGTATGGAAGATTGGTCAATGGCATAAGAATAGAAAGCTTTTTGAACTGCAAGGTTATAATAATTTTATCAAAAAAGTTCTTATAGATAGAATCAGTGAAAAACATTTAAGATAGGACATGGTGTTGTATCCAGTAGAGTTCCATCACAGGCACTTACCTACTTAAAGTTAGCTCTTCAGAGGAAAAGCATATATCTGAATTTGAATTTCCCCTTTGACAGCAGTTAAGTATTCTTGGGCAAGTCACAAAACCTTTTTGGATTGAAATTTTTTAATATATAAAATAAGGGAGTTTGGCTAGAGTGTCTCTTAATCCCTTCCAACTCTAGATAGAATGAAAATCTGTAAAACCAAGGGGTGGAGTAAAGATGGCAGAGTAGAAACAAGACTTTTGAGCAGCTCCCACTCCCGACTTCCCCAATCCATGTAAAAGGAGACTCTGAACAAACTTTGGAGATAAAAAACCCACAAAATGACACAAAGAAGCTAACCTCCCACTGAAGACAGCCCAGGAGCCCGGCAGGGAGCGGCTCACACAGCACTCTGGGAGCTGAGCCCAGGACTGCTTGAATCTGAGGTTTTAGCCCCAGGGTGGCCTGACCAGCAGCCAGGGTGAGAAACTGCTGAGGAGCCACAACACAGCAGCAGCAGCCATGCAGCAGCTTCAGCTCCTGGCCTGCAGACTTTAGGAGGATGGGTGACCAGTCTGGGGGGGGGGGGGGTAATCACTGTTGCTTTAACCTGCTTGGATCTAGATTGCAGTCTGGGGTGGAGGTCCTGGGGTGTGTGACCAGCTTGCTAGAGTGTGTGGGGGCTTCAGAGAGGGCACCAACTAGTACCTCCAGCAGCTGACAAAACCTCAGCATTTGGGACAGAAGCTCCCCTGGCTAGTGGCAGAGTCCTACTGTGGCAACAAGTCCCAAAGTCAAGTAATTGAGTGGCGACATGCCTAGGCAAAGGAAACAAAATAAACAGAAAAATTCAACATTAGTCTCCTATTTTGGGGGCAAAGAAGATTGAAGCATGGAACAGGAGGAGGTCTGTGAGGTCAGAACTCCTGCACGAAAAGCTTCAAGTGAAAATACAAACCGGTTACAGTCCCTAGAAGATCTTAAGAAGCAAATAAGAGAAGTGGAGGAAAAATTGGGGAGAGAAATGAGAACAATGCAAGAAAAGTATGAAATGGGAGTCAACAGCCTGACTGAGGAAAATAACACCTTAAAAATAGACTAACTCAAATGGCAACAGAGGCTCAAAAAGGCAATAAGGAGAAGAATGCCTTAAAAAGCCAAATTTGCCAGATGGAAAAAGAATCTAAAGTTCTCTGAGAAGAGTCATTCCTTCAGAATTAGATTGCAGCAAATGGAAGCTAGTGATTTTATGAGAAACCAAGATGCTGTTAAAAAGATCCAAACAAATGAAAGAATAGAAGGCAATTTGAAATATCTCATGGGAAAAACCACTGACCTGGAAAATAGATCCAGGAGAGATAATTTTAAAATTATTGGACTACCTGAAAACCATGATCAAAGAAAGAACCTAGAAATCATCCTCCAAGTAATTCTCAAGGAAAACTGCCCTGATGTTTTAGAACCAGAGGGCAAAATAGAGGTTGAAAGAATCCACCAATCACCTACTCCCAAAAAGAAAACTCCTAGGAAGATTATAGCCAGGTTCCAGAATTCCCAGTTCATGGAGAAAATATTGCAAGCAGCCAGGAAGAAACAATTTCAATATTGTGGAAATGCAATCAGGATAGCAGAGGACCTGGCAGCTTCTACACTGAGGGATCGAAGGGCTTGGAAAATGATATTCTGGAGGGCAAAGGAGCTGAGATTAAAGCCAAGAATCACCTACCCAGAAAAACTGAGTATCATGTTTCAGGGGAAAATATGGTCATTCAATGGAATAGAGGACTTTCAAGGATTCTTGGTGAAAAAAAAAAACAGTTGAATAGAAAATTTGACATTCAGATACAAGAAACAAGAGATGCTTAAGAAGGTAAACAGTGAAAAGAAATCATAGGGAACTTATCAAAGTTAAATTATTTACCTTCCTATATGGAAAAATAACAATTGTAACTGATGAACCTTTTCTCAATATGAAAATAGTTGAAGAAGGGTAAATGGGCATGTGAATACATATGTGAATATGTGTATATGTGCTTACAGGTATACATAGATAGAGGGCATATGCTGAATTTAATATGAAGGAATGATACTTAAAAGGTGAAATTAAGAGGTGAGAGAGGAATGTAACAAGAGAAGATGAGGAGAGACAGAATGGGGTAAACTCTCTCATATAGAAGAGGCAAGGGAAAATGGTTGCAATGGAGGGGAAGAACAGGAAGAAAAAAAATCTTTGTTCTAATTCCTATCTGTTGATATGGACTCTTAAGGTTTTGGAGATCAGGAAAAGAGATTACCTTTCCCCTTTTCCTTAGGAACATCATAATAGCTTTTTAATTGGCATTCTTTTTTGCTGAGATTGTTTTCTTGTGGTTGGTTATATGTGTATATGGGTGTATGTGTGTGTGTGTGTGTGTGTGTGTGTGTATTTGGTATATATATAACTTAATTTAACAGAAATAATGGATTAATTTTTTTAAATCCTTCAAAATAATTGAATAAAGTATCCTCAATCTATGGAAGAGAATATGATAGACTTCCTAAGAGGTAGTGAGACAACTCCCCCCTATCTTTACTAGAGAAATATGAATAGGAAAAAATGATTATCCTTCTGGATTCTAAGGAAAGGATTCCTTCATGACTTAATGACCTTTAAGGTCCTGTCTAATTCTAAAACAGTTTTCTTACATTACTTTCCTCTCTACTGAAGTATATTATATAAATTAAAGTGTACATATAGGTATATATACTTAAAAACTTTAAACTATGTGTATATATAGTTTTAACTTCTTAAACTAGCATAAGGTTTTACTTTTACTTAAGTTTATAGTTATGGTTAAACAAGTTTAAGTTTATACTTTAAACTATACTGAGTTTTGAAACACTAAGTATGTGACTCATATAAACTGATATATCTATCACATATACATATCACAAATACATGTGCTTAAAGAAAGAAATATGTATGTATTTGTAAAAGACATGCATACATATACACAGAGATATATAAAAAATATGCATATAGGTATCTCTATATGTGCATGCATGTATACAGTTATCTTTATGATTTTAAATATATATGTATATATATACATATATATTTATGTATATACACACACATATATATGTATATATACACACATAACAGCTGTACTCACAGATAGAATAAGCATGTATATATACATATATCTGTGATGGACAATAAGGTACTTAAATATCTATATATCTGTCTGTGCTATGTAAAGATATATACAGAGATATAGGTATACAATATATATGATGATACATTATATACATATAAATATGTATGCACATATCTGTGGCATGCACATATATTATACAAGTATATACAATACACATATACACATGGATACATATATGTACCTATATCTGTGACATTGATTCACCTGTGTATGTATAAATATATAAATATGTGTAATTAAGAATATATGTATATACACATATGCATATGTGTGTGTATGTGTGTGAGATTTGGATTGTTTTCTATTATTTTTAATCAAGAGTAATATATGCATCTATTTATGCCTTAGAAGTGTACTTAAATATTATTGGATCGTAATAAGGTATATCAGATCATCTCCTTCATTTGCTCTACTGTGATCACAGGAAGGAGATAATGTAACTTCTGGTGGGTCTGATGGGTCTTAAGATGCTATCAATAAAAAAAAAAAAACATCACTCTCTTAACAGTGTTTTAGTTTCCACTCAACCCATAAAGGCCATTTCTCCTGTCCACTCTTCCTGCTGTGCTTTGTAAACTAGCATGTACAAGTTTTTGCATCATGCTTGAAGATTAGATTTTGCCTCAGGCTCTCTGCACGAACTACTGTCTTCTTTATGCCGGTTCTCTTCAGCTGCACAAATGTTCACAGTGCCTTAGGCACAGAAATAGCAAGACAGGCCTAGGAAAGGAGGACCTTAGACCTTTGGAGGAGTACAATGGGGTGAAACATGAAGAGAATGACTAGAGAGTTGGGCCCACTTAGCCTCTGATACATCAGGAAGCTGCTCAGGCATAGGGAGGTCAGCTAGCTCAAAAAGTGGAAGATGAAGTGTTCCCCACATAATTGCTCTGGATGTCTTTCTAGACATATAAGATTAGCAACACATAAGAAGGAAATGAACAACAACAAAAAAATAAATCAGCACAGTGCTTATAGGATTTCCATCTCCATTATGTTGTCTTTCTATAATTCCTTGTCCTTCATCTCTTTTAAAGCTCTCTGGCAAATATCTTGGGAAGCAGCATGGTGTGGTAGAAAGAATGCTGACATCAGAGGATATGGCTTCAAAATGTATATGGGCCATTTATTACCTGTATTATCAATGTGACCTTAGACAAGCCACATAACCTTTATATAACTCAGTTTCCTCATTTTTTAAATTTTGGGGGTAAAGTTTGGTAACCTCTAAAGTCCTTTCTAACTTTGAATATATGAACCTATTATCTGGAATATAGTTTTCCTTCAGTTTTCTTATTTCATGCATTACTGTCATACTCATTTTTCTTTTTCTCTTCCATCCTTGTCTATCTCCTTGTCTTTCTAATGCTTTTATAGAGGACTAAGATCCCTGATATCTTTTAATAGCATTTTAATATCTTTTAATATCTCTTAAATTAGATCCATTAGAAGACTTTGTGGCAAGTGGAATGATCTCACAACACTGGAAAGGATGCCCATCCTCTATCAGCAGGCTGGAGTAGAGGACCTCTAAGATTCTTTCTAACATCAAATATACCTCTACATCTCAGATAACACCTCTCCATGTTATTTTTAATGATAAATTTTCACAATGCTTTCCTGTTACTCTATAATTCTTGCCCAAAGAAGGCCTCAGGCTCCAACATGAGTCCTATTTTGCTGTGTGATGTCACTTCGAATACAAGGGAATCCTTTTTCATTCCAGCATTGTCTTATAAGTCTGCTGGTTTTGCTGTGTGTTTCAAGAGAAACAACTTTTTAATTAAAAAAAATGTCAGATGAGATTACCAAGTTTTCCTGTTTAAAAGGCATTGTTGTCAGCTCCTATGAAAGCCCTTTTCTCTTTCCTTTTCTTTCTCTGAGAGCTTTGAGTTCTGCAGTATCCCTCTGTGTCAATGACTGGATAAGAAAGATGTTTCTGTGGCTGCTTCTATTGTTTGTGACTGCCATAGTAAAACAATCCATGCCAATGGCCCAGCCTGCTGGGTTGCTGCTGATAAGACCTTCCTTTCCTTGTGCATGGCATCTTGTTTAGATGGGATAGCAATGGCTCTATTATGCCTTGGGGAGTAACTAGAATGTCATCTTGGTTGGATCTCAGCCAGAATGCTACCCTGTTGAATAGGACCCTTGATCACACAACCTCATACTATATACAATACAGATTACTATAGGCAATCTTTTCTAAGCATTTTGTCAAGAAAATATTAAGATAATAAAATTATATAGTTAAACCTAATATTATTCTTCAGTCCTGAATAATTCAGATTTTGTTTTAGCATTTTATATAAAGTGGGGTTGAACTCAGTTCCATTTTGAGATGGAAATTTTCAAGTCAGATGGGTACTTTGAGAGGGAAACTTGATTATTTGTTAGGTAACGTCTCACTAGAACTCCATAAAAGATTTTGAGTGTTAAGGAGAAAACCTTATGAATGTTTCTAGCTTCATGAAATAACCCATTGGTAGTTTCCCTATGCACAAAAATTTTATTTATGCTTAAAATCCTATTTTACAATAGAAGGGATAAAAGAATCTGCAATAATTATCTGCAACAATTGAACTCAAAATCCAATGTTTGATAAAGCCTCAAACTTAAGTAAACTAGGAAACAACTCTTTGTTTGAAAAGAATTGCTTGGAAAACTGGAAAGCAATTTGGCAGAAATAACTTTAAGACCAACAGTTTATATCATATCCCACAATAAACTTAAAATGGATATGTAATTTTAATATTAAAGACTATAATATTAAAAAGCTAAACCAAATAAGATATATTTCACAGCTATAGCTAAAGATTATTTCTTAACCAAACAACAGATAAATTTGAGGAAAAAAATAAAATACATAAAGTTTTTTTAACTTTTTTTTTTAATAAAGCAATTGGGGTTAAGCAACTTGCTCAAGGTTACACGGCTAGTCATTATTTATGTGTGGGTGTTCATTTTCTTTTCTTTTTTTTTAAACAAATGCTTTATTAACTTGTTTTACATCATTCATTTCCGCCAGATTTTGAGTTACAATCATTTTCCCCCCATTACTCCCCTACCCAACCTCCCAGAATATCAGTCCCACAAGATATCGCTTCCTCCAATCTGCTCTCTCCCATACCTTCTCCCATAACCCCATCGACTTTTCCATTAGAGGAAGATGAATCTTTGTGTCCCAATGCCTGCACATCTTATCTCCCTATTACAAGCAAAAGAGTATTAATAATAGTATTTATATATATTTGAAACATTTAATGTTACGACCTCGAATTTCAGATCCATTTCCTTCCTCCCTTGTCACCCATTCCTTCTTGGGAGATAAGTAATTCATTATATGTTGTACATGTCTAGCTATGCAAAACATTATCATAGTAGATATATTGTACAAGGCTGCTCATAATTCCCTCCCACTCATCCCACCCCCACCTGGTCCATTCCCTACATGATCCTGTCCCTTTTCTATAGTGGGTACTTCCAACCTCCCCTCCCCCCAAGGATACCCTCCCATCCATCATCCCTCCTCTCATCCCCCTTCCCCCTATTCTACTGCAGGTTGAGATATCCCATTTAGTATGTATGTCATTCTCTCCCTGAACCAAATTCAATGTGAATGTGGTTTTGCCTTTTTAGCCTTCCTATTCTCCCCCTCCCTTGCAACCACTTCCCCTTGCTTCTTCTACATGGGATAGTTTACCTTACCCTGTCTCTCCCCATCTCCTCTTGCCACTTTCCTCTCTCACCTCATAATTACATCCCTTGAGTATTCTCCCTTCCCAACAAATTCAACCTATGCCCTCTATCCATATATAACTGTAACCATATACACACACATTCACATATGTATTCATATGACCACACACCCTTCTTCCATTATTCTCATACTGAGAAAGGTTTTCTTAGTCACAGTTATTGTTTTTCCATATAGGAATGTAAATAGTTCAACTTTGATAAGTTCCTTTTGATTTCTTTTCCCTGATTACCTTCTCAGGCATCTCTTGCTTCTTGTGTCTGGATGTCAAATTTTCTATTCAATTCTGGTTTTTTCCTCAAGAATGCTTGAAAGTCCTCTATTACACTGAATGACCATATTTTCCCCTGAAACAAAATACTCAGTTTTGCTGGGTAGGTGACCCTTGGGTTCATTCACAGTTCTTTTGCCCTCTGGAATATCATATTCCATGCCCTTCGATCCCTCAGTGTAGAAGCCGCCAGGTCCTGGGCTATTCTGATTGTGTTTCCACAATATTGAAATTGTTTCTTCCTGGCTGCTTGAAGTATTTTCTCCTTGATCTGGGGATTCTGGAACCTGGCTATAATATTCCTGGGAGTTTTCTTTTTGGGATCTTTTTCAGGAGGTGATCGGTGGATTCTTTCAACCTCTATTTTGCCCTCTGGATCTAAAACATCAGGGCAATTTTCCTTGAGAATTTCTTGAAGGATGATTTCTAGGTTCTTTCTTTGATCATGGCTTTCAGGTAGTCCAATAATTTTTAAATTGTCTCTCCTGGATCTATTTTCCAGGTCAATGGTTTTTCCCATGAGATATTTCACATTGCCTTCTAATCTTTCATTTGTTTGGATCTGCTTAACAGCATCTTGATTTCTCATAAAGTCACTAGCTTCCATTTGCTCCAGTCTAACTCTGAAGGAATGAATCTCCTCAGTGAACTTTTGAGATTCTTTTTCCATCTGGCAAATTCGACTTTTTAAGGCATTCTTCTCCTCATTGCCCTTTTGGGCCTCCTTTGCCATTTGAGTTAGTCTATTTTTTAAGGTGTTGTTTTCCTCAGTCAGGCTGTTGACCCTCATTTCATACTTTTCCTGCATCCTTCTCATTTCTCTTTCCAATTTTTCCTCCACTTCTCTTATTTGATTTTTAAAGTCCTTCTTAAGGTCCTCTATGGCCTGCAACCCACTCATGTTTTCCCCTGGGGCTTTTGGAGCAGGACTTCTGACCTCACAGTCCTTTTCCCGCTCTATGCCCCCAAAATAGGAGTCTAGGGTTGCATTTTTCTGTTTCCTTTGCCTTGGCATGTTGCCACTTAATTGATTGACTTTTGGGCTTGTTGCCACACTATGGCCTTAAGGCCAGATAGAGGAAATTTCGTCCCGAACATGTGGGGGGCAACTTCAGTTTCTGGCAAGCTGTAAACCCACCCACGACTTCCACCCTAGATCACAATCCAGATCCAGGTAGATTAAAGCAAGAGCGATTACCCCCCAAGACTGATCGCTGGATCTCCCTACAATTTGCAGGCCGGGAGCTGGAGCTACCTCTGAAAACTACAAAATGGCATGTCTCCTCAGCGGCTTCTCGTCCCCAGGGGAGGGAGCCAACGCATTCCCCAAATACTGGTCCCAAAATCCATAGGACACTAACCTCTTACTTTATCCTAGGCATGTCTATGTTGATAATTCTGGAATCACCACAGCTGCTGGTGTTCTGGGGTTCCTCCAGCCGGCTGCTGGCCCTGCCACCCTGGGGCTAAAATCTTGGCTCACTCGGACCTGGGCTCGGCTTGGCTCTCTGTGCTCTGCTCTACCAGGTCCCAGACCACTGCGCTGGTCCTTCCTGCAGGGCTGCTGGGCTGTCCTCAGCGGGAGGTGAGCTTCTCTGTGTCGTTCTGTGGGTGCTGGGGCTCCAGAAGTTGTTCAGAGTCCCCTTTTACATAGTTTGGGGGGAATCTGGGGGCAGAGTGGCTTGGAGGAGCTGTTTCTACTCCGCCATCTTGGCTCTGCCCCAATACATAAAGTTTTGCATAAACAAAATTAAAGTAACTAGGACACTATGATAAGAAGGGAGGCTTTTAAGAGGGAAACAAAGTCTTTGTATCAAACATCTCAGATAAAAGTCTGCTAACCAAAATATACAGAAAACTACCAAAAGCTGCTTCCCAATAGATGCATGTTTACAAAGGATCAAATGCCCTTAAAAGAATTGTAAACTGTTAATAATATATTCTCCCCAAATTACTGATAATAAGAAAAATGAAATAATGCCAAGGATTCACCTCACACCCAGAATATTAGTAAATGTGGCAAAAAGATAGGACAGTATTTCTATATATTACCAGTAAAATTCATCAGGAAGAAATAGAAAGAAAAAAATTTAAAATAAATATTGACAATATAAAATACTTATGAGTCTATTTGCCAAGTCAAACTCATGGACTACATGAACTTAATTATGAAACATTTTTCGCACAAATAAAGATCTAAATACTTAGAGAAATATTAATTGCTAAAGGGTAGGTCAAGCCAATATAATAAAGATGATGCTTTTACCTAAGTTAATATTCAGAGTCATACTAATCAAGGTACTGATAAATTAGTTTATCGAACTAGGAAAAATAATCAAATTCATCCAGAATAACAAAAGGTCAAATGCATCAATGAAAAAATATGAAGGAAGCAAAACCAGATTTACAACCATATTACACAACAGTAATAATGAAAACAATCTGGTATTGGCTAAGAAATAGAGTGGTAGATCAATAGAATACAATGCACAGTAGTAAATGACCATAGCATCTAGTGTTTGATAAACCCAAAGTCAAACTTTGGGACACAAATCTCACCATATAAGAGAAAAATTGCTGGGAACATTAGAAAGCAGTTTCATAGAAACTAGGCATGGATCAACATCTCATACTACATACCACTTCACAACTATCCAGTTGGCTACCATGAAAGAAAAGGAAAATGACAAATGCTGAAGTGGATGTGAAAAAAAAATGAGACACTAATGCACTGTTGGAGTTGTGAACTGGTTCAACCATTCTGGACATCTCTACCCAAAAGGCTATAAAACTGTGCCTACCCTTCAACTAGCAATACTGCTAGCTGATCTGTATCCCAAAGAGATCAAAGAAAAGGGAAACAGATCCATTTCTACAATAGTATTTGAAAGGAGCCAAAACACCTGACCCAAGAATGAGGCTGGTCCTAGGTAAGTTAGCTCCAGCTTTTCCAGTGATGCTACTAGTCCATACTGTACAGTCCTGGTTTTCTCAGTGATGCAGCTGTATGTCAGAGCTTGCCTGATATCCTGAGATCCAGGGTTTTGCCCTGTTCTGTGATATTAGCGAGAACGTGGTAGCTCACTAATACATTTTAGATACTATTCATATGTCTTGGAAACATCAAGGACATGATAACAGTCAAGGCCTACTTGATATCACTGTCTGGCATCTTGAAACTGAACAAAGCAGTATTAGAAAGCCTGGTGACCTATAGTCAACTTCTTTGTCTCATTAAGCTCTAAAAACCTTGCTCATGGTATCAATAAATAGGTTGCATTGATGATCTCACCTGGCCCACCATTATTATCTGCACTTCCATGGTCCAGTGTGTCATTTTAGAGTTGGCATAAGAAACCACTTAGAGTGACCTCTAGAATATTTATAGCAGCTCTGTTATGGAAATTGGAAATTATGGGTAGTCCATAAATTGTGGAATGGTTAAAGAAGTTGAGGTATTTGTTTATGATGGAAAACTATAGTATTATAAGAAATGATGAGCAGCTCTTTTTGTGGTGGCAAACAATTGGAAATCAAGGAGATGCACATACATTGGGTAATGGCTAAATAAGTGGTAGTATATGAATATAATGGAATACTGTTGTACTATAAGAAATGAGGATCAGACAGACTTTATAATAACTTGGAGAGACTTATATAAGCTGATGCTGAGTGAGGAGAGCAGAACCAGGAGTACTTTGCATATAATTACAGACACATTGTATATGTGATGACTAACTTTGATAGACTGGGCTCCTCTCAGTACTACAATGTTAGAAGACAACTGCAAAAGACTCCTGATGGAAAGGGATATCCACATTCAGAGAAAGAACTACAGACTGAATGCAGATTGAAACCAACTACTTTCTCTCTCTCTCTCTCTCTCTCTCTCTCTCTCTCTCTCTCTCTCTCTCTCTCATGTTTTATTTTGGTTTGTCCCTTCTTTCTCATTGCTTCCTCCATTGGCTATAATCCTTCTTTACAACTTGACTAAGGTTTAATGTGAAGGTGTAGAACTTATATTTGATTGCATGCCACAATGGGGGTAAGGGAGGAGGAGAAGGGGGAGAAAATTTGAAACACAAGGGACTGTGGAACTGAATGTTGTAAACTAAATGTAAATAAATAAATAGAAATGATGAACAGGATGATTTCAGAAGAGAAACACAGAAGTCTCATATGAATTGAAGAAAAGTGAAGTGAGCAGAACCAGAAGAACATTGTACATAGTAGCAGCAATATTATAAAAATAATAAACTGTGAAATTCTCTTCTATTCTAAATTACAATTAACCCATGATGGAAAATGCTATCTCCCTCCAGAGAGAGAACACATGAACACTGAGTACAGCCTGAAGCATACTTTTTTCACTTCATTTTTCTTGCCCCCATGTGTTTTCTTTTGCAACATGGCTAAAATGGAAATATGTTTTGCATGACTCCACATACATAATCAATATTATATTACTTGCCTTCTCAAGGTGGGAATGGGGGGGGGGGCATGGGAGGGAGAAAATTTGGAACTGAAAAAAATTTAAATAATGTTAAAATATTTTATAATATAATTGGGAGATAATTACTAAAATAAACAATTACTAAATAGTTTTCCTTCTTGCTTTTCTTCCCCCCCCCAAAAAAAAAGATTTATCCTTTTTGAAGGAGGGTCTACACAGGAAAAGGGTATTTTAGAGGAATGAATTCTAAGATTGAAGTAATTTTCTAAGATTAAGCATATCTGGAACACAGTTATATTACATATTAATTACATATTAATATTATATTAATATAATAATATTAATTTTATATTAATATTAATAATAATATTAATATAATCATATTTATGGGTAATATATAGCATATATAAAATATATCTTAAATATGCATTAGACAAAAACATTAAATAAAAAGATATATCTTCTGTCAAATCTCCTAAGAATAAAGGTACTTCATAATAATGTACAAATTTATATGAAAATATACATTCATGAATGTTTCTTAGCCATATATGAAAAAAAAAAATCACTGTCTGCAACTTCAATTTACATTCAGCTATAGGTAAGCAGGACTGACTCTCATCCTCAGTTTATCTTCAGTTCCTGAGTCTGCCTTTCTTTGATTGAGTAGTTGGCTTCATTCCTCATTTCAGGTTCCCAGTACCTTGCTGTATATACCTCCCCTTTCCAGCTAATCAAAGCAAAATAAGGTTTGACGTCAGGCTTTTATGTTTCTTAATTGATGAACTGATTACAAGCAAGCTAGACCTAATTTTGATGTGCTACCTCAACCAGGTATTTGCCACTTAAAATTTTATCTTTAATTAAAGAATGAGAAGTTTTTTTCTGCAGTGAAAATATTTTAAAGCATCATCAAGTCTAGTGGAGATTATACATACATACACATGTATATATACACACAAATAAAAAAGGCAAGCATTTATACATACATACATATATGTGTTTGTATGTGTGTATGTCTGTTTATATATGTGTGGGGTAAATACAAAGTTATACGTTTGTGGCTGCATATCACTCTAAACTCCTTCTGTCTTGGGGCAGGCAATCAAGGGGATGTAATTTTGTATTTGGCCAAAAATGACATGGTGCTAATGGTGACAAAGATGACATTAAAGTTTGCAAGATACTTTACATATATTATCTTATTTGATTTTCAAAACCACCTTGTCTGTAAGTGTCATAGTTCTATTCAATGCTTTAGGCTTATTTCAAGCAAATCCTGGGGACAGAGGAACACATTTTTCTTGTCATAACTTTTTTGAACTAGACTACTTCCCACTAGAAAATGGTCAGTAAGAGACTTTTTGTTCTGTGCCCGAGATGCTAATTTTCAGACGAGAGAAGTAATCACTCTCCTGTCTATTTCCTACCATTTAGTAGCAAATATTCTTTACCACCAGAACCACAGACAAATGAAAAGAGACCATAGGAATAAAACCTGCATATCCCCATGAAATTTACTGAAATATCCTGGGTACAGTTGATGAGTGATCATGTGAAGAGGAAGGGAAAGAGTTAAGACCACAGCAGCTCTGGTTCACAAGAATGCTTCTAAATAAATGAAGTCCTTGAGGCGGAGCCAAGATGGCGGAGTAGAAACAGCTCTTCCAAGCCTCTCTGCCCCCAGATTCTCCACAAACTATGTAAAAAAGGACTCTGAAAATCTTCTGGAGCCCCAGCACCCACAGAACGACACAGAGAAGCTAACCTCCCGCTGAAGACAGCCCAGCACCCTGCAGGAAGGACCAGCGCAGTGGTCTGGGAGCCGGCAGCACGCAGAGCGCAGGAGCCGAGCCGAGCCCAGGTCCACGTGAGCCGAGGTTTTAGCCCCAGGGCGGCAGGGCCAGCAGCCGGCTGGAGGAACCCCAGAACACCAGGAACTGTGGAGAAGCCAGAATTATCAACATAGACTTGCCTAGGACAAAGTAAGAGGTTAGTATCCTATGGACTTTGGGACCTGTATTTGGGGAATGCGTCAGCTCCCTCCCCTGGGGGCTAGAAGCCGCTGAGGAGACACGCCATTTTGTAGTTTTCATAGGCATTTCCAGCTCCCAGCCTACAAATCGTGGGGAGATCCAGCGATCAGTCTTGGGGGTAATCGCTCTTGCTTTAACCTCCCTGGATCTGGATTGTGATCTAGGGTGGAAGTTGTGGGTGGGTTTACAGCTTGCCAGAAACGGAAGTTGCCCCACACACGTTCGGGACGAAAATTCCTCTAGCTGGCCTTAAAGCCATAGTGTGGCAACAAGCCCAAAAGTCAAGCAATTAAGTGGCAACATGCCAAGGCAAAGGAAACAGAAAAATGCAACCCTAGACTCCTATTTTGGGGGCATAGAGCGGGAAAAGGACTGTGAGGTCAGAAGTCCTGCTCCAAAAGCCCCAGGGAAAACATGAGCAGGTTGCAGGCCATAGAGGACCTTAAGAAGGACTTTAAAAATCAAATAAGAGAAGTGGAGGAAAAATTGGGAAGAAAAATGAGAAGGATGCAGGAAAAGTATGAAATGAGGGTCAACAGCCTGACTGAGGAAAACAACACCTTAAAAAATAGACTAACTCAAATGGCAAAGGAGGCCCAAAAGGGAAATGAGGAGAAGAATGCCTTAAAAAGTCGAATTTGCCAGATGGAAAAAGAATCTCAGAAGTTCACTGAGGAGATTCATTCCTTCAAAGTTAGACTGGAGCAAATGGAAGCTAATGACTTTATGAGAAATCAAGATGCTGTTAAGCAGATCCAAACAAACGAAGATTAGAAGGCAATGTGAAATATCTCATGGGAAAAACCACTGACCTGGAGAATAGATCCAGGAGAGACAATTTAAAAATTATTGGACTACCTGAAAGCCATGATCAAGGAAAGAACCTAGAAATCACCCTTCAAGAAATTCTCAAGGAAAACTGCCCTGATGTTTTAGATCCAGAGGGCAAAATAGAGGTTGAAAGAATCCACCGATCACCTCCTGAAAAAGATCCCAAAAGAAAACTCCCAGAAATATTATAGCCAGGTTCCAGAATCCCCAGATCAAGGAGAAAATACTACAAGCGGCCAGGAAGAAACAATTTCAATATTGTGGAAACACAATCAGAATAGCCCAGGACCTGGCAGCTTCTACACTGAGGGATCGAAGGGCATGAAATATGATATTCCAGAGGGCAAAAGAACTGGGAATGAACCCAAGGGTCACTTACCCAGCAAAACTGAGTATTTTGTTTCAGGGGAAAATATGGTCATTCAGTGGAATAGAGGACTTTCAAGCATTCTTGAGAAAAAACCAGAATTGAATAGAAAATTTGACATCCAGACACAAGAAGGAAGAGATGCCTGAGAAGGTAATCAGGGAAAAGAAATCAAAAGGAACTTATCAAAGTTGAACTATTTACATTCCTATATGGAAAAGCAATAACTGTGACTGATGATATCTTTCTCACTATGAAAATAATGGAAGAAGGGGTGTGGTCATATGAATACATATGTGAATGTGTGTGTATAAGGTTACAGTTATATATGGATAGAGGGCATAGGTTGAATTTGTTGGGAAGGGAGAATACTCAAGGGATGAAATTATGAGGTGAGAGGAAAGTGGCAAGAGGAGATGGGGAGAGACAGGGTAGGGTAAACTATCCCATGTAGAAGAAGCAAGGGGAAGTGGTTGCAAAGGAGGGGGAGAATAAGGAAGGCTAAAAAGGCAAAACCACATTCACATTGAATTTGGTTCAGGGAGAAAATGACATACATACTAAATGGGATATCTCAACCTGCAGCAGGATAGGGGAAGGGGGATGAGAGGAGAGATGATGGATGGGAGGGCATCCTTGGGGTGAGGGGAGGTTGGAAGTACCCACTATAGAAGAGGGACAGGATCATGTAGGGAATGGACCAGGTGGGGAGTGGGATGAGTGGGAGGGAATTATAAGCAGCCTTGCACAATATATCTACTATGATAATGTTTTGCATAGCTAGACATGTACAACATATACTGAATTACTTATATCCCAAGAAGGAATGGGTGACAAGGGAGGAAGGAAATGGATCTGAAATTCAAGGTCGTAACATTAAATGTTTCAAATATATATATAAATACTATTATTAATACTCTTTTGCCTATAATTGGGAGATAAGATGTGCAGGCATTGGGACACAAAGATTCATCTTCCTCTAATGGAAAAGTCGATGGGGGTATGGGAGAAGGTTTGGGAGAGAGCAGATTGGAGGAAGCGATATCTTGTGGGACTGCTATTCTGGGAGGTTGGGTAGGGAAATAACGGGGGGAAAATGATTGTAACTCAAAATCTGGCGGAAATGAATGATGTAAAACAGAAGTTAATAAAGTATTTGTTTAAAAAAAAAAATAAATGAAGTCCTTGCCTTGCCATATAGATTGAATCTCATCAAAGGTTGATGACCAAAAATGCATTATCACCATTAGATTGGCTTATAGATCAGAAAATCCCAGCAACGCAACAGGGAGTTTTGATTTGCCCTTACATAGAGACAAATTCCCAGTGTGGTTGTATATTGGTGATGCCTCATATATTTCCCCCATTTTTTAGATCTATGGCAGTGATTAAGGCAGCTAAGCATTGCAATGGATAGAGTCCCAGCCTGGAATTAGAAAAACCTGAGTTCAGATCTGACCTCAGATATTTACTAGCTGTGTGACCCAGGATAAATCACTTAACTCAGTTTACCTCAGTTTCTTCATCTGTAAAATGAGCAGGAGAGGGAAATGGCAAATGACTTCATTATCTTTGCCAAGAAAAACTGAAAAAGGGATCATGAAAAGTCTAAATGAATGAAACAAATAAACAATAATAGCAATAAGTTGCATAAGACTAGTTACCACAGAATCCTTTTCTCTACTCAGGACTTTAGTTTGGGGTCTGTGAGATCCTTTTATCTTTACATTTCCCAAGGTTCAGTGCCATCAAATGATTTCCTTTCTGCCCAATTGTTTTTTACTTTTAAGGTTTAACTCTTAGAGACATAGATAGTCCAACCCAGAAACTTATAAAGAAGAGCAGTAGGAGAACAATGGTCTTTTATGTTGAAGAAAAGAGACAGAAAAATCTCCTCTGACAATTTAATGTGTATATTCTTTATTTGGGTCCGTGGGGTTACATAATCTAGACATATTATTTTATTGATGTAGGGAAATTCCTGGGGAGAAAAATCCAACTACTGATAAAATTAACCATTCTGCAATTAATATTTTAAGTTTTCTGGAGTAATAAGAGTTTAAGTGGGTGGGGTGATTACAAAGATAATATACATCAAATAAAGGATTCTTTAAATTTCTCTTAATATAATATATATCAAGATATATCAAATATAACATATATTATATATGCTAAATATCAAATATAAATATATCAAACATATGCTTATATTTGATATATAATATATGAAATTCATATATAATATATATCACATACATATGTATGTATGTATACATATATATATACACAAACTCTTAAATTTCTTGACTACAAAGATAACATAAATCAAAGGTACTTAAATGTAGGCCTTCTCGTCTCTGAGGCCAGCTCTCTATGGCTCTGGTCATTATGCTGTATTGCCTCTCATAGGAACAGACTAAAATAGGGATCTCTGTCTTTATGTCTCTATACAGAAGCAGCTAAGAATTGGAGTCAAGGAAATCTGAGTCCAATTCCTACCTTAAACATTTGTTAGTTGCTCCTGGGCAAGGCATTTTTCTCAACCTTAGTTTCCTCATCTGTGAGATGGAAATGGCACCCACCTCACAAGGTTATATTGGGGAAAATCAATTGAGAAAAAAATGTGTATATATAAAACTTTGCAAACCTTAAAACACTATGTAAATATTAACTAGTAGTAATAGGAAAAGGGGGAGGATAAAAGGAAGGGTTGTTTGCCAAATAATCAATATAAGTTCAAACAGTTCTATTTTTTTTCTCAGGAAGGATTCCTTTATATAGTTGATTAGATACCAGGCAGCAATTGCAAGTAACCTGTTACAAGTATCTTTTCTTAGCACAAGAGCAAAGAAGGCAAAACAGAGATTATAGGAGCCATTGAATAAGGTTTAAACCTTATTCCCATTATGAGTTTTTATGTATAAAGATGACTTACAAGATGACATGAGTTATTTGTTAACACAGAAAACTTACACATAATTGGTGAAGACGACATTCTTTCTAGTAAAGTTCAAGCAGTGGAAAGACTCTTTGACGAAAGATGGGAATAGATTTCCTGGAACCAGGAATTCCAGAAAGTGACTATCAGTGGGTTTGGAGCATGGTAGTTTCATTTCAGATAAAGACATGGAGGTGGGATATTTAGTGTCTTGGTGTCATAATTGAGAATCAGTAAGAATTCCATTGAAAGGGAATATACATGTATTACTCTAGGCTTTTCTAGCTATAGGTATGCATATATTCATGCATGTATAAAATATGTATATATATATATATATATATATATAGTTGATTGTATATCAGTCAGCAATTGCATGTAAACAATTACAAGTATCTTTTCTCAGCACATGAGCAAAGAAGGCAAAACAGAGATAATAGGAGTCAATGAACAAAAGGTTTAAAACCTTATTCCCATTCTGTGTTTTTATGCATAAAGGTAGCTTACTAGATGAGATGAGTTTATGTGTATATATTCTTTTTTTTTTTAAAGCAATTAGGGTTAAGTAACTTGCGCAAGGTTACACGGCTAGTCATTATTTATGTGTGGGTGCTCATTTTCTGAGGCCGGTTTTGATTCCGGGTCATCCCAACTCTGAGGCTGGCACTCTTACTCACTGCGCCACCTTGCCACCCCATGTGTATATATTCTAACAATAAACAGCTTGAACTTTTCTTTTGCGTATTCACAAAGGATGGCACTTTTAGATGCAATATCCTAAATTAATAAATATATCATTGTATAAATCTAGGGATGAAACAAAGCAGCCACAAAAAACTTGATCAAAAATCTTCCTTAATGGGTACGTGGTGTAGTGAATGGAGGACCAGCCCTGGAGTCCGGAGGACTTGAGTTCAAATCCGTCCTCAGACTTAACACTTACTAGGTGTATGACCTTGAGCAAGTCACTTAACCCCAACTGCCCAGCATCCTCCCCTCCAAAAAGCAATAAATAAGTAAATAAATAAATAAATAGATAGATAGATAGATAGATAGATAGATAGATAGATAGATAGATAAAGAAATAAAGAAATAAATGAACTTCCTTAAAGACTATTTTCTCCTCTAGATCCTTCCTTTGATCCTCTCCCCTCCTCTTCTGGGCCAAGCTTGACTCAGGTCAATTCTTGGGTAATTTAGATTTAATATTGGTAGGGAATGAGATATTAATTGGTCATTAAACATTAAAGCACATTCAGCAAATATAGGGTTAACAAGGCATATTCAACAAGTTTAGGGTTAAGGAGCCTCCAGTAAATTGAATTGAGCAAAACACCCTTGCATCAATTGGCCCATTGTGATCCACTAGTCAAACATCAGAAAGTGCTTGAAACTCCTCATAGCTATATTGTACTCAGGCACCCAGGACATGCTATCAATAGCCTAAGTCCTAAGTCTGGTGAGCCAGCCAAATTTTGAGGATGGTTATAATAACTTTTTTTTTTTAAACAAATACTTTATTAACTTCTGTTTTACATCATTCATTTCCACCAGATTTTGAGTTACAATCATTTTCCCCTCATTATTCCCCTACCCACCCTCCCAGAATAGCAGTCCCACAAGATATCGCTTCCTCCAATCTGCTCTCTCCCATACCTTCTCCCATACCCCCATCGACTTTTCCATTAGAGGAAGATGAATCTTTGTGTCCCAATGCCTGCACATCTTATCTCCCAATTATAGGCAAAAGAGTATTAATAATAGTATTTATATATATATTTGAAACATTTAATGTTATGACCTTGAATTTCAGATCCATTTCCTTCCTCCTTTGTCACCCATTCCTTCTTGGGATATAAGTAATTCAGTATATGTTGTACATGTCTAGCTATGCAAAACATTATCATAGTAGATATATTGTACAAGGCTGCTTATAATTCCCTCCCACTCATCCCACCCCCCACCTGGTCCATTCCCTACATGATCCTGTCCCTCTTCTATAGTGGGTACTTCCAACCTCCCCTCACCCCAAGGATGCCCTCCCATCCATCATCCCTCCTCTCATCCCCCTTCCCCCTATCCTGCTGCAGGTTGAGATATCCCATTTAGTATGTATGTCATTTTCTCCCTGAACCAAATTCAATGTGAATGTGGTTTTGCCTTTTTAGCCTTCCTTATTCTCCCCCTCCTTTGCACCCACTTCCCCTACATGAGATAGTTTACCCTACCATGTCTCTCCCCATCTCCTCTTGCCACTTTCCTCTCTCACCTCATAATTTCATCCCTTGAGTACTCTCCCTTCCCAACAAAATCAACCTATGCCCTCTATCCATATATAACTGTAGCCATATACACACACATTCACATATGTATTCGTATGACCACACCCCCTTCTTCCATTATTTTCATAGTGAGAAAGATATCATCAGTCACAGATATTGCTTTTCCATATAGGAACGTAAATAGTTCAACTTTGTTAAGTTCCTTTTGATTTCTTTTCCCTGATTACCTTCTCAGGCATCTCTTACTTCTTGCGTCTGGATGTCAAATTTTCTATTCAACTCTGGTTTTTTCCTCAAGAATGCTTGAAAGTCCTCTATTCCACTGAATGACCATATTTTCCCCTGAAACAAAATACTCAGTTTTGCTGGGTAGGTGACCCTTGGGTTCATTCCCAGTTCTTTTGCCCTCTGGAATATCATATTCCATGCCCTTCTATCCCTCAGTGTAGAAGCTGCCAGGTCCTGGGCTATTCTGATTGTGTTTCCACAATATTGAAATTGTTTCTTCCTGGCTGCTTGTAGTATTTTCTCCTTGATCTGGGGATTCTGGAACCTGGCTATAATATTCCTGGGAGTTTTCTTTTTGGGATCTTTTTCAGGAGGTGATCTGTGGATTCTTTCAACCTCTATTTTGCCCTCTGGATCTAAAACATCAGGGCATTTTCCTTGAGAATTTCTTGAAGGGTGATTTCTAGGTTCTTTCTTTGATCATGGCTTTCAGGTAGTCCAATAATTTTTAAATTGTCTCTCCTGGATCTATTTTCCAGGTCAGTGGTTTTTCCCATGAGATATTTCACATTGCCTTCTAATCTTTCGTTTGTTTGGATCTGCTTAACAGCATCTTGATTTCTCATAAAGTCACTAGCTTCCATTTGCTCCAGTCTAACTCTGAAGGAATGAATCTCCTCAGTGAACTTTTGAGATTCTTTTTCCATCTGGCAAATTCGACTTTTTAAGGCATTCTTCTCCTCATTGCCCTTTTGGGCCTCCTTTGCCATTTGAGCTAGTCTATTTTTTAAGGTGTTGTTTTCCTCAGTCAGGCTGTTGACCCTCATTTCATACTTTTCCTGCATCCTTCTCATTTCTCTTTCCAATTTTTCCTCCACTTCTCTTATTTGATTTTTAAAGTCCTTCTTAAGGTCCTCTATGGCCTGCAACCCACTCATGTTTTCCCCTGGGGCTTTTGGAGCAGGACTTCTGACCTCACAGTCCTTTTCCCGCTCTATGCCCCCAAAATAGGAGTCTAGGGTTGCATTTTTCTGTTTCCTTTGCCTTGGCATGTTGCCACTTAATTACTTGACTTTTGGGCTTGTTGCCACACTATGGTTTAAGGCCAGATAGAGGAATTTTCGTCCCGAACGTGTGGGGGGCAACTTCCGTTTCTGGCAAGCTGTAAACCCACCCACGACTTCCACCCTAGATCACAATCCAGATCCAGGGAGGTTAAAGCAAGAGCGATTACCCCCCAAGACTGATCGCTGGATCTCCCCACGATTTGTAGGCTGGGAGCCGGAAATGCCTCTGAAAACTACAAAATGGCGTGTCTCCTCAGCAGCCTCTAGCCCCCAGGGGAGGGAGCTGACGCATTCCCCAAATACAGGTCCCAAAGTCCATAGGACACTAACCTCTTACTTTGTCCTAGGCAAGTCTATGTTGATAATTCTGGCGTCTCCACAGTTCCTGGTGTTCTGGGGTTCCTCCAGCCGGCTGCTGGCCCTGCCGCCCTGGGGCTAAAACCTCGGCTCAAGTGGACCTGGGCTAGGCTCGGCTCCTGCGCTCTGCGCGCTGCCGGCTCCCAGACCACTGCGCTGGTCCTTCCTGCAGGGTGCTGGGCTGTCCTCAGCGGGAGGTTAGCTTCTCTGTGTCGTTCTGTGGGTGCTGGGGCTCCAGAAATTTTTCAGAGTCCTTTTTTACATAGTTTGTGGAGAATCTGGGGGCAGAGAGGCTTGGATGAGCTGTTTCTACTCCGCCATCTTGGCTCCGCCCCCGTGAAATCCTATAATAACTTTTTAAGGCAAACTAATCTAGCCTGAATGGGGACACGGATTAAGATATTATTCCTATGACTCTTTTCTATTCTTCATGGTCATATATATTCTACTATTTCTCTCTTCTGTTACCTAATCCCCTCCCTTTTGTTAACCAAAGATTACCACAGACATATTTCATATTTTCTCAAACAAGATATACTTTCAAACCATTAGTCATCTCTCTTTCTTAGCAGACATTACTCACTCTCCCCACCCCCTGCTTCAAAAGTGAAATACCTGCCTTGAGAGGTATTTGCTTTTTCTTTAATGAAGGTTATCAGGATGACAGTTTCTTATGGGTTATTAGTAGGTATGGGTCAGATTAGTCAGGTATGGGTCAGATTAAAGAACCTCTGAGTTCCTACCTCTAAAATTCTATGATTATGAGATTCTGACAGAGTGGACATGTAGGGTTAGGGAGAGAGGAGTAAAGAATGACAGTGAAGTTGCAAAATTAAGAGCCTGGAAGTATGGTGGTCCTTTTGAGAGAAATAGAGAAGTTAAGGAGTGATAATTTTAGGGTGGAGGAATATAATGAATTCTGTTTTGGACATGGAAAATTTGAATTACCTATAGGACATTCAATTTGAAATATCCAACTGGCAACTGGTGATATGAGGAATAGAGTTCAGGAGAGAGATTAGGGCTGTGTGTATATATACATATATATATATATATATATATATATATATATATATTATCAACATAATCTGCATAATTGAACTTAGCAGAGTTGATAAGGTCACCAAGAGAGACAGTATAAAAAGAAAAAGAGAAGAGGATAATAATCATTCAATCCCTTCAAATCTTTGAATCAACACTTGTGAAAGGACTCACCTAAACTCAAAAATCATAAGCTAAAACAAACATATAAAAATCAAAAATTAGGAGGAGAAAGGATGACTGATATTTTCTTTATTTTTCCTGTTTGCTTCAAAGGTCTTTTATTTGGCACTTCATTACAGAGAGCTGGGCATCATTCCCAGGTTCAGCATCCTGGGAATGTGAACACTTTGCCCTTCAGCCTGTGTTGCATGTGTTGTTCCTTTTCCTCCTACTTCTCCATCTAGATCATCTTCCCTAAACCCAGTGTTTCCAAAATATTCATTGAGGGACCAATGTCACATCTAGACATAACTTTCAAATTGTGAAAACACAAGGCAAACAAACAAAAACAACAACAACAACAACAAAAATCTCACTTTACTACCAAATGTCCTTATCAATAAGCTTGAAACATTCTAGACTTTCTTCTGTGTCCTTCTTCTTCTATTCTCCACGAATTCCTTCTTTCTCATTTATTCCTGGATATGAATACTGAGCTTCCAAGTTTTATCACAATAAGATTGTGAAAACCAGAGCTATCTATTGATCTGTTCTAGAAAATCTAAATATTTTTATTGCATGTCAGAGAGATAGAGCATTTATTATTGGTTTGTAATGCTCCAGACATTGGTAAGTAGTACCAATAAAAATAAAAGCAAGCAATACAATCTCTGTCCCTAAATAATTACATTCTCATAAAGGACTACAATATTTAAAGAAAAATGGAAGAAGGAATCATTAGTACACATATGAAATGGTTAGAGATATCCAAGAAGTACTGTGAAACTCTGGAGTTAAGCAAAATGGGACCAAAGCTGCCCTATCCAAGGTCAGTGTGGAGTCTAGTTCCATGGAAGTATTGAGTGGAGACAGTGGGTGGATTAGCTTGAGATGTTCAGGGAGTGATAGCTTAAATTGTGAAACATAATCTTTACATTTCTCCAGGTACCTAAGTCCTGTTCTCTGAGAAGGGTAAAGAAACAGTTATGTTAATTCCAGAGTATACTTATGTTAATGTCCTGTTCTAAAGGATCAGGAGTTAGAGTGGGTTTGAGGGAATATAGGAGAATGGAATTAGGTTGTAGAGGAGGGATAATGGTAAGTAAGATTCAAGTTTTGGTGACCTAGTTTTGGCAGAAACAGTTAAGCTCTAGGGAAAATTTTGCACACTGCTTCTTGGAATGCCTGAGTGTGCTGGTGTTTACCTATTAATCATCTACTTAGAATAGGAGGCTTATTCTTTGGCAGATATTTACTGAAAAACTGTCAAAAGGTTTCAGTGGTTATATGTATTACATAACATTTGATTCCATCTAAACTGCTGTATTCTTGGATAATCTCCTAGAAAAAAAAAAGAAAGTCAACTCTCTGTCTCCCTGGGTGCAATTTAGACTATTTAAAATTTGTACTATTAATTAAACAGTAACTTTTCCCCTATAGTAAAGCTAATGGAGCTTTGAAATATGAAAATCACTGTGTAACAAAATGATTTATAATAACATTTGTAAACCCAGATTAACTCAACTCTATTTTCTTTTCCATGATGGTGTGGTGGGAAATATGTGTGTTTAAATACTTGTGGGAATTTTTTCTTTTTTCTTATGTGTGTGTGTGTGTGTGTGTGTACAATATGTATTATATATGTACACACACACACACACACACATATATATGTATGATTTTCACCAGTTAAATGTAAAAACAATTTTAACATTCTTTTTTAAAGTTTCGAATTCCAAAATTCTATCCTACCCTTCCTGCCCTCCTTCCTTCCTAAAATAGTCAGCAAACTGATAGAAGTTGCACATGTGTAATTATGTAAAACATTTCCATGTTTGTCATTTTGTGGAATGAAACCGGAACAAAACAACAAATAAAGAAAGAGAGCAGGAGGGAGGAAGGGGGGGAAGGGAGGAAGAGACAGAGACAGAGACAGACAGAGACAGAGACAGAGACAGAGAGAGAGAGAGGAAGGAAGAGGAGAGAGAAGAAGAGAGAGAGAGAGAGAGAGAGAAGAAAAGAAAGAAAGAAAGAAAGAAAGAAAGAAAGAAAGAAAGAAAGAAAGCAAGAAAGAAAGAAAGAAAAAGTATGCTTTGGTCTGTATTCATATGCCATCAGTTTTTTCTCTGGTGGTAGATATTATTTTTCATCACGAGTCCTTTTACATTATCTTGCAGTATCATATTGTTGAGAATAGCTAAGTCATTCACAGTTGTTCATTGTACAAGATTGCTTTTATTGGATATGATGGTGATGATGATGATGATGATGATGATGATGTAATACTCTCCTGGTTCTGCTTACTTTACTCTAAATCAGTTTATGCAAGTCTTTTCAGGTTTTTCTGAAATCATCCTGCTTGTCATTTTTTATAGCACAGTAATATTCTCTCATATTCATATACCACTATTTGTTCAGCCATTCCCCAGTTGATGGATATCCCCTCAATTTCCAATTCTTTACCACCACTAAAAGAACTGCTATAAATATTTTATATAAATGGGTTCCCCACCACAGTTTTTTATCTCTTTGGCATAAAGATCTAATGCTAATATTGGTAGATCAAAAGGTATGCAGAGCTTTATAACCCTTTGGGCATAGTTCTGAATTGCTCTTCAGATTGGTTGAATCACAAACTCCACAAACAGTGCAGTAGTGTCACAATTTTCCCAATATCCTCCAACATTTATCATTTTCTTTTTCCATCATATTAGCCAATCTCATAGGTGTGAGGTGGTAACTATAAATCCAATCATGGCAGCTCCACTGAGGACTGCTGCTGTGAATAACGTTGAGGATCTAATTGCATAGTATAATGAACTTTCTCTTTATTCACCAATAAACTAAAGGATAATGTTCATGACAGTTTTACATAACAACTTATTACTAAGGTACACATTACACATAGTCTTAAACAAAACATATCATTCAGAATATCTCATAGTCATCCTTAAGGAGTATCAGAAAATACAAACACCATCTACCCCTAAGTCATAGTAAGTTACAATTTCTTCAGTCAATACAGAGTACCCAAGTAAAGACTTCTTTCATCTTGACTAGAGACTGGTTTCCAATCATCCTCAAGGGGTAGGAGAAAGTACAAACACTATCCATCCCTAGGTCACAGTAAGTTACAAATCTCATCAGTCAATAAGTCAATACAGAATATCCAAAATAAAGTCCTCTTTTATCTTGACTTAAGGCTGGCTTCCAAACTCCATGGTTCATCCTTCATGGGTTGACTGCTACCAACTCTTGCCTGAATTCACATATAGGCAGCTCTCTCTGCTCCTGTACCCTATCTCAGCTCAAGGGGACTGCTCTACTCCAAACTCTTCACAGTTTCTGTTTCTGGGAAAACAAAACTTAACAGGTCTACAACATTTACACACTTTACCAGTGCTATCATCCCAGTTCACTTTCTGTCTGAGAAATCAATACAGAAAAAACAGAAGAGGCTTCTGTCTGAGTAATCAACATAGAATAATAAGGTTTCTGTCTGAGAAAGTAACACAGATCAACATACAGAGGGACAACATTACAAATATTCTCTCTCTCAGTTCTTTCCACTCCCAGCTCTGCTTGCGCCCTTATTTGCTCCTTCCTGTTCCACCCTTTTGGCAAGCTCCTCATACTGTGGTCTCCCATGTGATTATATTCAGCCCATTAAAGGCAGGGGAGATCTTCATACTCCCTTAGGCCTATTAAGGGCAGTACAATGTATATTGTTTCCAAAGACTCTTGATACAAAGGTAAGGCTCAAAGACACTTGATTAGCCAAAACTCAATCCAGAAAAACAGCAAAAAATCAATTTTGCTTGCCATTACAATACTTGGGAGTTGTTCTGAATTGTATTTCATTAGTCAAAAGTGATTTAGAATTTTAGAGCCTTTTCATTTGACTATAGGTAACTTTAATTGTTTTATTTGAAAACTGCCTATCCATATCTTTTACAGGTCTATTTTTCTGTGTCCTTAGCAAGCATGGTGGGACAAAGCCCGGGAAAACAGGTATTCTTTTTTTTTTTTCACATTATCATTGAAAGTCTTCTAATTATCCTGAAATATTTTAAGAACCTACAATTTTAAATCTAATAATTTGACTTTTCCACATAACAAAAATCTGAAGTCTGTCCCTGCCCATTGAAATCTCCCCTTTCGTATAAGCCCAAATTTAAATTTCAGCTATTCCATGAAATATTTTATCATTAAGCAACTCCAAATTGAAAATTATCTTTCCCTCTTGGATTATTAAGGGATTAAGAAACTTTTTCATGTAGTTATTTAAAAAATAGCATTGCATAATGGATAGTGCTAGACCCAGAATTATAAAGTTGCAGGTTCAAATCCCACTTCAGACACTTTGTGACCTTGAATAACTCATTTGATCTCTGGACCTCAGTTTATTCAACGGTAAATTAGAGATCATAATAATGCCTACCTAAAAGGTTGTTGTGGAGATCAAATGAGATGATTTATGTAAAATGATATTAAAATCTTATAGCAGTACAGAAATATCAGTTGTTTTTACTGTGTAATATTATTTTTATTTATTCACAAGTCTCTTACCAGGTTATAAGTTTGCTGAAGTCAAATGCCATGTGCCATATATCTTTATATCTTCCTCTGCACTTAAAACGATGTTGAGTGAAAGAACAGATTCAATATGAATTCTACAAGGACATAGTGAGTATTAAGTATATTTCTAAAAATAATCAGAATCCATATACTATGGGAGGAAGCTCATCAACAATATTTAGAAGACAAATCTAGCATGGCTAAAAATCCTAGGGTGATCCAGTATAGGAAAACCAGGTAAAACTAGGTTAAAATGCATATCACCAACTTTCTTAAAGAGGAAAAAAAGAACTTCACACAGACACATAGAGTGTGAGGAGTGTATTTAAGTTCTAAAGTTATCTCACACACTTAGTCATGGTGAAAGTGAATGTGATACAGTGAATAGAGCATCCAATTGATGTTTAAAATTGGATGGTTAAAAATCCTCCCTTTGCTATTTGCTCCCTCTATGATACTGGGTAAGTTTCTTCCTTTTCTTTGTCAATTTCCTAGTCTCTAAAGTAAGATGATTAGTATGAATAATTTCAAAGTTTTAAAGTAAATTTTAGTGTGGTTGTTATGACAGTTGATTGTATATATCTAAATTCATATAATTTATTTTCATGAACTAATGGATGTCGCTCCTTTCCCTTAATCTCTTCTAACTTTGTTTTTTTGCTTTTTGGAGAGGGGAAGGCAGGGCAATTGGGGTGAAGTGACTTGCTCAAGGTCCCATGGCTAGTTTTTTTTTGTTGTTTGTTTGTTTTTGTGTTGTGTCCAAGGCCAGATTTGAACTCAGGTCGTCTTGACTCCAGGGCTGGAGCTCTATTCACTGCACCACCTAGCCACCCCCACTTAATCTCTTCTAAGGCATACAAAGTCCTCTACCACTTAGAACCTGCACCTGATGGCCTGATTCATCATACATAGCTACAGAGTTTTGTTTTGTTTTGGTTTGGTTTGGTTTTTTATTTTGTTTTGTTTTGTTTCATTTTTGCTCTAGTGTCTAAGAAATTAGACATTAGATCCATTGGTAATAGTGGCATTACCTGTTGGTAAGTCTGTCTATATACCTTAAAAAGATAGAAGATGATGGAACATCAATCAGCAATACATTAGGTAAAAACAAAATTCTAACTTTTCAGAGTGCCATGGGCAAGATCAGTAAAGAAAATGACACCCACACTACCTATCCAACACCAGGTCAACTCTATAAGTGTCAGGGTTAGATTCAAACTCTTATGTTTTCCAGACTCCAGGTCCAGCACTCTATCTATTTCACCACCCAGCTAACAAACAGAAAGAGAGTTGGGTTTAAAGCCCAAAGATCACATTTTAAATCTTCATTCTCCCATTAATTCCATGGGTGACCTTGAACAAAATGCTTCTCTCTGTGTCTCACTTAAACCATCAACACAAAGAAAAGGTTGAAGTGTATGATCTCCAACGTACCTTCTTTCTCTAAAATTCCATGAGACTGAAGAGGAAAGTGCTGGCTCCTCAGAAATCTGTATAGTACTATGCTCATTCCTAATTTGAACACCTTAGATGCCTGGAACGTGTGTTTATTTCTGGAGGGGAGTCTCAGACTTTTTAAAAGGAATTCGCAAATCTTTATACGAGTCTATGAGTAAGCAAACATGCGTTATGTATGCTGAACAAATATCAAATCTTCTGTATGTATGGTGTTGGTATAGCTGAGGAGGAGGTTTCCCAGTACTTCATTTCCTATGATATGTGATATCCACAGAGCATTGTTCACTGGGATATATCCTTGCACTATGTTTCCCTCAAACCTGTATATATGGCCTTAGACTGGTGACATCATCAGGTGAAGATTCTGATTCTGAAAGGTGACAGGTTTTACAAAGGAAAGTTGGCTAAGGAAGGTGTGTGAGAAAACAAGACAGAAAGTCCAACTTCGAGAGGTAGTCTATCCTCAGGGAATGAAGGTCAGGAAGGGAATAGGTGAAGCCCGGGAGTTCTAGGTGAATACTTATGACTCTGATGCCAAACCAAGAGGTTTAAGTATAATCAACTCTGTCTCAGGACTTCTGTACAACTCTGTGAGGCAGCTGGCAATGAACCCTAAACTTTTGCCACTGGGTCATGAGTCCTGAAAAACCCTTCCCCCCCAAAAAAAGAAGAAAAATTCTTCTCCCCATATTAAAGAGGATTATTAGGAACTAGAATTCAATTATAATCTCCTAGAACTTACAATGAGGTTGTACCCATTGTTGCATAACATCAGAGGATGATTCTATTACTTGTTTTTCTTGCAATTCATATAATTTTTTTGGAAGGGGAAGGCAAAGCAATTAGGGTTAAGTGACCTGTCCAAGGTCACACAAATAGTAATTGCCAAGTGTCTGAGGCTGAATTTTAACTCAGGTTCTCCTAACTCCAGGGCTGGTGTTCACTATGCCATCTAGCTGCCCCTGTAATTCATATCATTTTAATGTCCTTATTAAATGATTTTGCTTTTGAGTTTGTGACTTCTATGACCATAGAAAGTGTTGTACTGGTGATAGCTTTAGGCCATATTTTGCAAAATTGATTATCCACATTGGTACATACTGAACCATGGGAAAGTAGCAAGGGGATCCAGAGGGACATATTTGTTATGTTTACACATATAAATTATATACACATATATATCATGCATTATATATGCATGTAGATCATACTCTGTATATAATATATGCAGCAGAATTAATATTGCATACATTCATTTTATTTAGCACTGTTTTAGATGCTAAATAGGCTATAAAGATATGTTAGACGTGACTCTCTCCACTTAAAGAGCATATAAACTAGTAGGAAGGAGATAAGACACGTGCAACACAAATACAGTCAATCCTCGACACAGTTCATTTAAGATTCTTCAAAGATTTGTGTGATTTTATTAATAACCTCATTTCCACTTTCCCGTTGGCAACCATGAACATTCCCATAGCTATACCCAAGGAAGAATCCCGCCTCCCCTGCTGCCCACGCTGCCGGGCTCCTGAATGTCCTGGCCAGTTCAGTGGAGCAGTGAGGCCTGACCTTCCTGTCTGGACTGCTGACAGCCATGCTGTGCTGAGCTGCCCCTGGTCAGGATTTCTGAGCTGGGACAGGGGGTGGGGATTCACCTAGAGGCATGTGCTTTTCATCTGCCCAAAAGGAAATTAGAGATGGCTGGATGCTACTTTGCCTTTTTTACCTTGAGGTTCTTCTGACATCTCTGCCCCAACCCCTCCCAGTTCTGTTCAGCAATCCCTCTCTTCTCCCCTGAATTTTATGGGTTATTTCATAGTTTCTGCATTAGGGAAAGTGTGTATTATCAAAGTTAATGTTTTGTTATAAAAATTATATGAAGAAAATTTTATTTTTTTGTAATCTCTAGCGAAAAATGATAGTTTTTGGTGGTTGCAGGAACCTTACCTCCTATTTCCCACAGGTTCAATGGATCAACATTTACCTTCTGACTTACCATTTTCTAGGAACATTCTATCCCTGGGAAAGTTGAGGACTGACTGTATGTAACAACATATACAGATTAGCATATATATGTATGTAGATGTACATCTATAAATACATATGTATACGGAAATAGATATTTATATATGTATACATATGTATATGGAAATAGATATTTATATATGTATACATATGTTTATATGTATATATTACCATCTATCAAATATAAATGGATTTTGTGAACTAATGAAATGCAGATTCATTTAAAAGTGTACCAAAATCATGGTGACTTTTTGTCTTTCCATCATGTGGGGGGCTAGGATACTTCTGGATATTTAGGCTTAAAGAAGTTAGAAAGCAAATACCATCATAGTTTAGGGAAGGGAACTAGGAAAAGAGCAAGATAAAAACATTGAGGTAAGAGTTTTGGGCCTGACTTCTTAGGGTCAGTGGAAGACATTGCCAATAATAAGTCAATAGTAAATAGTCATAAGTCAATGGCGAGACTAAGTGTTAAATAATAACAACGACAATAATAGCGATAGCTTAAATAGACTTTTTTTTTTTTTTGCTTTTTGGAGGGCAATTGGGGTTAAGTAACTTGCCCAAGGTCACACGACTAGGTTTTTGTTTGTGTGTGCGTTAAGTGTCTGAGGCCGGATCAGAACTCAAGTCCTTCTGACTCCAGGGCCAGTGCTCTACTCACTGCGCCACCTAGCAGCCCCAGCTTAAATAGACTTTTAAGTTTTGTAAAGCACTTTTCAAATATTACCTCATTTGATCCTCACAACAACCCTGCAATATCAGTATTATTATTGTCCCCATTTTACAGATGAGGAAAATGAGGTAGACTGAGGTTAAATGACTTTTAGAGTGTCATATTATAAACATCAAAGGCTAGATTCAAAATCTAGGTCTGTCTGACTCCAGGTCCAGCATTCTATCTATTGCACCACCCAGCTGCCAAATAGAAAGAGAATTAAAATTGAAGTCCAAAGACCTCATTTTGAATTTTAACACTGCAAATGATGTGTTACATGTACAAACATGTGCCCTTGGACAAAATGCTTCTCTCTGGGCCTTATTTGAATCAACTATGAATCAAGAAGAGTTTGATCTCCAAGGTGCCTTCCTCTATAAAATCACATAAGACTAAAAAGGAATTCACTGGCTCCTGAGAAACCTGTTTTATTACCCCATTGATTGATTATTAGACCTTGAAAATAATTTAGAGAATTTTCTTATACTCCTTTGTATTACAGAGAAGGAAAAAGTCCTGAAGACATAAAATGACAAGAGAATACAGCTAGTAGGATCACAGTTGTGCCTAGAACCAAGGACGTTTGACTCCCAGACCTGTGTTTTTCCTCTATGGTGCAGTGACCCCCAATTTATTAGACTCTGATTCCCCCATCTTGTAGATAAAAGAGTTACAATATCTAAAGAAAGTTGAGAGAAAGAAGAAAATTTACAGATTTTGGATAAGATCAGAGAAGTTGATGAAAAGTAGGGTCAGGTGAAATGAATGCACCTTGTAAAATCCTGACACAGAACTCTTAAATTTGCATTGTATTAACAGTACGAACCGCAGTGACACCCACATAGATTTGAAAAATAGCAATATTTATATGTACATGTTTATATGATGACAGATGAAGAGTTTAAATCAGTTAGACTTCAATCTGGAAAGATAAAAGCTCTGAGGGGATGTGATTAAAGTCTATAAAATAATGAAGGATATGGATATCCTAAACACAGATTAGGAGCACTAGAATTACAGGGTGCCCACTGAAGCATGAAGGAGGGAGATTTCGGACAAGTAACGTTGTATTTTCCACAGCAGGTAATAAACTTGTTATCCTAAGAGGCTGCTCCATCTAAGAAGATAAAATGAATTCAAAAAGAGTTGAAATAAGATAACAATCAATTCGTGATAGACAAATCATTAAGAGAAACTAAAAGGTCTTTTAGGAAACAACCCTAATTTGGCACCTTGGATAGAGTCAAGAAATCTAGAATTCAAATGTGTCCTATTATGGGGAGGCTAGGTGGTGCAGTGAATAGAGCACTGGTCCTGGAGTCAGGAGGCCCTGAATTCAATCTCAGACACTTAACACTTACTAGCCATGTGACCTTGGGCAAGTCACTTAACCCAAATTGCCCTGCCTTCCCCCTTCCAAAGTGCAAAAAAAAAAAAGTGACATGATACTTCCTAGTTGAGTGACCCTTGGAAAATCAACCTCCCTTTGCCTCAGTTTCCTTAGGGAAAATAATAGTACCATCCTCTCCAGGTTGTTGTAAGGACAAAATGAGATAATATGTATGACTCACTTTACAAACTAATATGCATTATATAAATCATAGCTACAATTATTATTATTATTGTTATTATTAATAATTACTACCTTTGAAAGTTAATAACAGGTGTAAATACAGTAGTCCATAAGCTATTTCTTCAGGCTCTTGTCAGAAAGAACCCTGGACTAGACAGGCCATAAATCTGATTCAGAATAGCACATCTCATGTCTTCTAAGATGAGAAAAAAAGGAAATAAAAAGTCAAATGGGATTGAGGGAACATAGAAGAAAGCGGGTAATTAAACAGGAGGACATGAAAGACAGGTGCAGCTTGCTAGTTATTTCTGAGCTGTTAACATTTCAAAGAACACACAGGTTTCTAGAATATTTCCTCATCCTACAGCCTACCTAATTTTTAAGAGGATGCAACTTCAGATGAGGACAGCTTTTGATCCAAAAACTTAGATCATGTTCATCTTTTTGTTTGGTAGATATTGAATATTTATTCTCCTTTTGAATTTAAATTAACAGGCCTATTCAAGCTATTACAACCACACCCAGGTTCTTAAGAAAACAAGTTGAGAGCATTCCTCTGTAAGAAATGTATTTTGTCATTTATACAATCTCTTTATTCCAGGCAAATGAGATAGAGAGTAACCTCCGAGATGATATTCTTATATTAGAGGCCTGTTGAAAAGATTTCCTGGGCAGAAAGAGATGACAGCCATTGATGAGGAGAGGGAGACAGAGAACAGCATCTGCTCTTGCAGCTGCAAAAGTTGCTGACATAGGAGTCAACTGGGAAAGCACTGAATGGTATGCATTAATTTGTTGGAGGAGTGTGAAGAAGAGTGAAGGATGATGGCAAGCATTTGCAGGACCCAGAACTTCATTCGGCTAGAGTTTTGCTATTATTTATGGGAACAGCAGCTCCAATATTGTGTCAGCTGCTTGGAATAATAAAGAGGGTGAAGGATTGAAAAGAGTTTGATGAATGCCTTTGTGTTGTTGTTTGTCCTTCATTTTTGAAGAGGACCAGTGACATCATGGATGATGTCTTGACTTGTATGTGAATTGGATATAAGTGAGGCAGAGTTGCTCAAAGTTTTCATCCTCACTTTCCGTTCCAGAGTCACTGAAGTCCACTGGCAAGACAAAAGTCAGGATAACTGGCAATTTCCCAGGATGCAGTGGATGACCTTGGTGAAAGCAATTTGACAAAACAAGGAGGGATGATAAAAGATGTGGATTTGCAGCGAGACTTAAATACATTAGACCTGGATACAGATCTCAGGAAGGGTTTGTGGTGTGGTCACAACAGAGGCTGGTGTACACCTGTAGTATGTCTAGAGACTTTATCAGTAGAATGTCTGGTGAAGCTTGTTTATTTAGTACTTTAATGTTTACCCCCATGAGGAAGGATTTGGATTAAAATCCTTAAATCCTACTTTCCTAGACCAAAATGACTTACTAATGACTGAGAAAGCAATTATTAATGTACTATCAAATAGCCAATTCTGTGTGGTGGGATGGGGTGGGGTGAAGGAGATAAAAATAAGATCATATCCAGTAATAGAATCCTAGAATTTTGGAATGGCAAAGGAGATTCAAAATTATTTAACCCAGTATTCTCATTTTACAGATGAGGAAACTTAAGGCTACAGAGATTATAAGTGACTTACCTGAAGTAATTTGCCATGTCAAAGCTAAGACTCAAAACTACTTAAATTCAGACACAGTCCTTGCCTTGGAGGAGCTTATAGGCCACTTGAAGTATATCAGAGTAACATCCCCGAAACAACTGGATGAAAATAAAAAAAAATGATATGGGTTTAATTGTACAGGTTGTACAACTATAGTCATTTAGAGAAGACAGAGATCATCTTAGAATAAAGCAGTCAATGAAAGCTTCATAGTGGAGCTATCTATTGAAGGAGGGCTTGAAAGAAGGATGTGACAGAGATGAGCAGATATAATGGATGTTTCAGTCAAAGATAACACCAGGAGCAAAAAAGTTAACAACAATAAAAACAATAATAGTATTTGTAATTTCATTAATATAGTTTACATTTCTATAGCTTTAAGAATCACAAAGTGAAGGGGCGGCTAGGTGGTGCAGTGAATAGAGCGCCAGCCCTGGAATCAGAAGGACCTGAGTTCAGAGCCGGCCTCTGACACAAACAAAAACCTAGCCGTGTAACCTTGGGCAAGTTACTTAACCCCAATTGCCCTAAAGGGGCGGCTAGGTGGCGCAGTGAGTAAGAGTGCAGGCCTCGGAGTTGGGATGACCTGAGATCAGATCCGGCCTCAGAAAATGAGCACCCACGCACAAATAATGACTAGCCGTGTAACCTTGAGCAAGTTACTTAACCCCAATTGCTTTAAAAAAAAAAAAATCACAAAGTGATTCCCTCACATCAAGCCTTTGAACAAGGACTGAAAAGACAGTCAACTAGCATATCTTAAACACTCTGTGCCAGGCTTGGTGGCTTATGAAAAAAGAGGAAAAAAAAGTTCCAGTTCCAGAGGAGCTCGCAGTCTAATGGGGGAGACAATTTGTAAACAACCATGTACAAACATTATATACCTGTGTATATGTATATATGTGTATATATGTATGTGTGTACATATAGATATGATAAATGGGGCTGGAAGGTCTCTCAGAGGAAAGTTACAGAGATTTATTTTTAATGACACTTTTCTCAACTACATTTTAAAACAATTCTAAACATTAAAAAAAATTTGCGTTGCAAATTCTATCCTTCCAACCCTTCCCCCTTCCTGAGATGATAAGCAATTCAATATAGTTTATACATGTGCAGTCATGTAAAACATTTCCATATTAGTCATTTGTACAGGAAAACTTGAATTAAAAGGAAGGAATAAGGGAAAGAAGGAAGAAAGGAAGGAAGGAAGGAAGGAAGGAAGGAAGGAAGGAAGGAAGGAAGGAAGGAAGGAAGGAAGGAAAGAAGAAAGGAACGAAGGAACAAAGGAAGGAAATAGTTTAGCATGTATTCATACAGTATCTGTTCTTTCTCTGAAGGCAGATAGCTTGATTCATCTTGAGTCCTTTGGGATTGTCTTGGATCATTGTATTGCTGAGAATAGATAAGTCATTCTTACTTCTTCATCATACAATATTGCTCTCACAATGTACAATATTCTCCTGGTTCTGCTCACTTCACTTTGCATCAGTTCATGTAACTCTTTCCAGATTTTTCTCAAATCATCATGCTTGTCCTTTCTTATTGCACAATAAATATCCCATCACAATCATACACCATAGCTTGTTCAACCTTTCCCCAATTGATGAGTATCCTCCTGCTTTCCAATTCTAAGCCTCAACAAAAAGAACTGCTTTAAATAAATTTGCACAAATAGGACAGAAAATGCAAATATTCATATTTTTGGAACTTATACAAAAGATTCTGGAGCAGAGGAAGATGAGGTCAAACTACTCAGAGTGCTCTAGGATCTTAAATTTAAAAGTATCAGATGTCAGTCATTAAAACCTAAGAAAGGGAAGGGTGGAAAGGAGAAGCTAGGAGAACTAAAAACTGTAATCTGGTGGATGGTTTCAGACTAGTGGAGAGAAAACCCAGAGCAGCTCATCTCCTCCTCCACTGGAATCCATATGTTGAATTATGCTATACAGGTATAACTGAGCATCATTAGGAACTGCTTTTTTACAGGGACAGAGGTAAAGCACTGAGGAGCCTAGGACAGAATCACAGGACCATCTTACTAACCACATGAAATACAGCAACAGAGATGTCAGGATATCTTGCTTCCCTCCTTTTGCTTTTCTGAGAGTAGCAATCCACTTATATTTCCCTTGTGCTAAATATTTACAAATGAAAAAGAAAATGAAGGGGAAGTCAACTACTTTGTTCTTCACTCCTTATCTCACACTTGTAGCAGCAGATTGACCACTTTTAAAATTGCTATTTCTCTAAATCACGTTATTTTAAGTATTTATGTATTCATTTATATATTAAAATTTGAACAGCTATTCAAATGTATGACAATTCTACTTGCTTTTCAAAATCATTTTTGAGCTCTTTCATGACATGAGACCAGTTCATATTTTTCTTAGAAGCTTTGGATGTTGGAGTTTTTATTTTGTTATCTTTTTTAAGTGTGTGTTTTGAGCTTTCTTATCACCATAATAACTTTCTATGGTCAGAATTTTTTTCTGTTGTTTGTTCATATTTTTACTCTATTACTTGACTTTTAACTCTTAGTTTTAGTAGAGCTCTGATTCCATTGTGGAAGGTACACTGTCCAAGCTTAAAACAAACTTCGGCTATTTTCAGAGATACCTCTACGAACCTGTAAGTTTTCAATTTTTCCAAGGTGGTATGAACTAAGGACCTGTGTTTGCTATTCTCCTAGCCTGTGCTTGAGTCTGTGAGTGACTGAAGCACTCTTTTCTGTTCTGGAACTGTGAGAAGGATGCCTCCTCCACTGTGGCTGCAAATTCTGCTATGCTAATACTCCTCCTAGCCCTGGGATTGACACTCAGGAATGCAACCAAGGTCAAAGTATGGTCAAAGCAACAGAGTCCTGCCTCAGTGCCAGCAAAGAGATACCTGGAATTTCCTTCTGAGCAGTAGTTTGGAGATCTTTCAATCAGTGGTCTGAGAGATCCAGAAATAGACACTGAGGATGCTTATTCAGTCACTCCAAAGGCCTGCTTCTGGTTTGCTGGGGCCTGGGCTCTGCTGGCATGACCTGAATTGCATTCCACTCTCACCCAGATTTAACAGATTTTTCCTCCTGACCTTCTAAGTTTTCTTCAGCATTTATGAGATAAGAGGTCTGGAAACTTCATCTGCTATCACTGATTCAATTTTCCCCAGTCCTGCTCTTGGTTTGCACTTTGTGCTCCTCTCTCACCCTGGTTCAACAGACATTTCCTGCTGAACTTCTAAGTTGCCTTGCACTCAAAAATTGTTTCTTTCTGTCTTTTTGTGGGTTCTAACACTCTATAATTTGCTTGGTCATTAATTAAAGGCATTTGGAGAGGTTTGGGAGATAGTTCTCCCTGCCTTTACCCTGCCTGCCAATTGTACTTTTTAAGGAATTATTTTCTTCAATAGATTTTTAGATGTCCTTGTCCATTTGACCCATTCTACTTTGTAAGGAGTTGTTTTCTTTTTCTAAGGTATTAACTTGTTTTTTCATAGTCCTGTTGCATCACTCATTTCTTTTCACAATTTTTCTTCTACTTTGCTTATATGAATTTAAAGCTCATTTTTTTAACTTTTCCACGAGTTCTTTCAGGGTCTCAGACAACTTCCCAGTTTTCTTTGGGATTTTGCCCATAGATATTTTGATATTGTTGTCCTCTTCTGAGTTGGTGTCTTGATCTTCCTGTCAACATAATGACTTTCTATGGGCATATTCTTTTTTTTTGCCTTCTTTCCTTTTAAAATTGAGCTCTGCTACTGTGGTAGAAGAGACACTGTTTCACGCTTCTTGTGTTGGGGACTGCAAGCCCTGGCTGTTTACCTGGTGCTGCACTGATGTTGCTCTGAGGCCCACAAGGGATCCTAGTATCTGGTGCTGTGCTGAGGGAATAGTGGGGGGTGGCTGGCACTGTTCAAGGTCATAGGGGTCTGGCAGCTTACATAGTGCTGAGTCATGGTCCTAGTTCTGGTATCTGGTATCCACTGAGGCCAGTGGGATATTTTTAAATTTATCTAGGCCTAGACTGAAACATGTGATGGTCTGGCCTCTGGGGGTTATCTGTTTTCCCAGGACTATGATGAAGAAAGGGAGGGCTGGTGTTGGAGTTTGCCTGCTCCATCACACTGGGGCTCAGGATCTCCTGCTGGTTTTCTGAGGTGGGACTTAGTGTTGGCTTGCTGGGATGCTTCCTGTCCTGGACTGTGTCCTCCTTTTACCAGAATGAGAACAGACCTTTTCTTGATCTTCCAAGATTCTTGGGATGAATGATTATTTCACCCCATCATTTTGCTGGTTCTGCAGTTCCAGGATTTGTTTGGGGTACTATTTTATGGTTGTTTGGAGGTGAATATGGCTATTTACTTCTTACTCCACCATCTTGACTCCTAAAAGTCTCCTCACCTGTCCTCAGTGATTTTTTTTCCTGTGGCACCTTCCCTATAGAAGAACAATCTCCCTCTTTAAAACCAGTATGGGCTTTCAAGGCAAAGGGAAGAAAGTGCAATCATCTTCCTAGGTATTTTTTTTTTCCTGTGGTTACTGGACTCATATGTATTAGGAACACTTAAATACAAGAATTATTTTCTTTCTCCCTTAAATAAACTGCCATCTCCTTTAACACTTGAATCTTTCCTTTTTTTTTTTTTTGAGGGCATTTGGGGTTAAGTAACTTGCCCAAGGTCACACAGCTAGGGTTTTGTTTGTGTGTGCGTTAAGTGTCTGAGGCCGGATCCGAACTCAGGTCCTTCTGACTCCAGGGCCGATGTTCTACTCACTGCGCCACCTAGCCGCCCCCAACACTTGAATCGTTGAATTCTAAATTAGAAATTTTACTCTGGCATCATTTCTTGGATTGTATAGGAATAAATGTCAATGATTTAAATCTACTTCACTCCTTGAGTGTTGCTCTCTTCTGTTCCCTGTCTCACTCCTAGCATTCAAGGAATTCTTTTTGGTCATGAGACAAAATCACATTTTTCTTTGAGGTTCCACATGTCACCATTTTGACATTATAGTTGTCTTCTAAGTTTGTACCTTGATCCTCCCTATCATTATAGTAACTTCCTATTTTTAATTTTTTTTGTATTTTTGTTCATTTTTCTGCCTTTTTTTTTTGGTGACTCAGTGTTTTTATATGAGAGTTGGGCTCTGATCCTGCACTATCCCAAGCTTTTTGTGCTGGGGCTCTGACTCTTACTTCTGGCTCTTTTACTGGGCTTCAGGGCTTAGTTGCCTGCTTTCTCTAGAGGGTAGGTTTCCCTTCTGGCTTGTACTGGGGGGTGGATCCTCCTGTTGACCCACCCTGGGTGTGGAGTTTAGCTGCTGACCTGCTTCAGGGATGAATCCTTGATGCTGAGTTGCTATGGTAACAGAGTTTTTCTGGTGGTTGGTCCTATAAGAGGGATCTTGTTGCTGTTCTACCCCAAGGGTGGGGCCCTACTGCTGGGTTGTTATGGAAACAATCTCTCTGCTGGTAGACCCCAGGAACAGGATTTTGCTGTTGGCCAGGACCTGGACAGGGACTTACTCTGGACAGCAATGCTTCCAAAGCCTCACTGGTGGCTTGTGCTGGAGTTGCAGTCACTGGGGTGGGGCCTCACTGTGCTGCACAGACTGCTCACTTGTGTAGGGGAGAGTCTGGCCTCCCTTGTGGATTGCCTCAGGATTGGAGACTTGCTGCTGTGAGGTTGACTGCTATTGTTTCTGCTCTTGAACCTCCCTCCCCTCCCCCTCCAATGAGGCAGACCTTTCCTGCCATGCTAGTAAGCTGTTTCTCTGCTTGTAGATCAATTCTGAGTCAGTTTTATAGTTGTTTGAAGTGGAATTTGGGAAGGATTTAGATAGTTCCTTCCTTACTCTTTCTTGGCACCAGAAGTCAACATCCATATTCTTAAAGGAGAACTTAAATGAGTTATAGATTCATAACCAAGCAGGAGAATACAAGCCATTCCCCAACTCATAAATTGTCAAAGGATATGAACAGGCAGTTTTCAGATGAAGAAATTAAAGCTATCTATAGGCATATGAAGAAGTGCTCTAAATCACCCTTTATTAGAGAAATGCAAATTAAAACAACTCTGTGGTACCCCCTAACACTTATCAGATTGGATAATATGATCAAAAAAGGAAAATGACAAATGTTGGAAAAGTGGAAAAGTTGGGGCACTAATATCCTGTTGGTGGAGTTGTGAATTCATCTAATTGTTCTGGAGCTATACCCAAAGTTCAACAAAACAGTGTATAAATTTTGATCCACCAATACCACTACTAGGTCTCTATCCCAAAGAGATTACAAAAAAGGGAAAAGGACCTACCTATGCAAAAATATTTATAGCAGTCCTTTTTGTGATTGCAAATTATTGGAAATTGAGGGGATTCCCATCAATTAGGGAATGGCTGAACAAGCTATTGTTATATGAATGTAATGGAATACTATTGTGCAATAAGAAATGATAGGCAGATTTCAGAAAAGAACCTGAAAAGACTTGTACAAATTGATACAAAGTGAAATGAACAGAACCAGGAAAATAGTGTACACGATATCAGTTACAATGTGTGATGATCAACTATGAATAATTTGGCTCTTATAAGCAACACAATGATCCAAGACAAATACAAACAACTCACTAAGGAAAATGCTGTCTACCTCCAGATAAAAAACTAATAGACTCAGAATGCAGATTGAAGTATATTTTTTCACTTTATTCATTTTTGTGTTTTTTCCTTTTAATCTGTTTCTTCTTTCACTACTGTGACTAATATGAGAATATGTTTTATATGATACCACAGTATAACAGATAGCCTACCATTTAAAGAAGAGAAGAGGGAGGGAGAAAAAAATTTGGAACTCAAATTTTTAAAAATGAATGCTAAAAATGTATATGTAATTGGGAAAAATAAAATATTATTGAAACTTTTTAAAAAGAAGCATTAAGGATATATAAAAAGTATGTGTGTGTGTGTGTGTGTGTGTGTGTGTGTGTGTGTGTAGTAGGATAGCACATAGCCAATTGGTCCCTGCCTGAATAGATAACTACCCATGCTTGCCCATGCTATCTGTGGGTTATATTTCTTGTGATTAGAAAGGGTAGTTGTAGAATATGGGCAAGTATTGGAGTTTGAAAAATGGCAGTTACTTCATTAGGAACTGGGCCAAAGTGCATTAGCTAAAAATAAATACTTTTTAAAAAAATATTTTTTTACATTAGCAAAAATGTTTTTATCACCCTCTTCTTCCTCATGAAAAGAGGAAAAACACAAAAGTATTTTGACAAATATAAGTAATTAAATAAAATATATTCCTGAATTGTCTGTGTCCAAAGGGGGGAAAAAAACAAGTTCCATTTTGCATCTTGAGTACATCATGCATCACCTCTATGTCAGAAGGTAAGTAGAATGCTTTATTACTGGCCCTCTAGAATCTTGGTAGGTCTTTGTATTGATCAGAGTCATTAAGTCTGCTCACTTCACTCTGTAATAGTTCATATAAGTCTTCCTAGGTTTCTGTGAATCCATCCCTTTTATAATTTCTTATAGAGTAATTGTATTTTGTTGCATTCATACACCATAGTTTGTTTATTCATTCACCATTAGATGGACATCCCTCAGCTTCCAGTTCTTTGACATTACTAATGTAGCTATTATATTTTTGTATGTATTGGTGTTTTTCTTCTTTCTATGGTCTCTTTAGGATATATTAGGTTTAATAATTATCTAGCTGGGTCAAAGTGTAGGTAAAATTTAATAATATTGGCGACAGTTCCAAACTGCTTTCTAGAATGGGTGCACTAAATCCAAAAAAAGTATTAATAGTGACTAAGAAAAAATAGTCAGAAATGTTGGAGATAAATGAAGAGATTATTTTTCCTAATACAATAAATAAAGGAATATGCTTTAAACATAACATATATATATATAATAGTTTTCAAATGTATCTTATTACCTAGGGTCCATAAACCTCTAAAGATTGACATGATATAATCTTAATGGAATATAAGATCTTCCCCACCCATTAATAGGCTTTACATGGAGCCCACTAAGGGAAGTTTACTTAGGGGAGGCTTGCTTATAGGAAGGCTTTCACACTTTTTGTTAATTTCTAATTAGGTATTGAGTCACAAGAATTGTGATTTCCTCTGGCTCTAAAAAAGGGTATATAAGCTCTGAGGTTGGCATTTTACTTTGGGGCTTACTCACTGGAAGTGTATTCCCATGATTTGGCCAGGTGGAGACTCTTAGCAGCTGTTAAGGAGCCCCTCAGCTTTTAAAAACCCAGATGCTGGTGCTTCTCTAGTAACTATGTATGGTCAGACAGTTGGTTCTGTCTGTTGAGCTGTGCTAATTTCTCAAAGGTTAGAAGCTCTTTCTGTTGGTCTTTATTTCTCTGCTTGTATTTTTCTCTGTATTTTCTCTGAAGTTCAGGGTACTAACTTTTACCCTGAACTAGTGAATGTAAATTAAAAAAAAAAGATTGTTGACCCCTTAAACAGCTATCTTTCCTAGTAAAGCAGATCTAAAAACCTATTCTAGCAGTAATCCTGGGTTTCCAGTGTGGTTGCTGCTACACGTGGATAAGGTTCAGTCTTCAAGACTTAAATAAAAAGAATATTCTCATTAGTTCATTGCAATAAGCATTTACTGAGCATTTACTCTGGAAAATCACTAAATATAGCTTGTAGGTAACTCATGTCTAGATTTCCACAAATGTAATTGTAGTCCTTGTTGTCATGTCTTCAAAGGATATTTATACCTGGGAATAAAAGTTCTGATGCTTGTAATAGAATGCTTTGGCCTGTTTTGACCCAAAGAGTCTTTGGAGTAAAGAGTGGGCAAGGCTTAAAGAAAAGAATTGTTTCCCTGCACCTAGAGGAGAAAATACCACAAGATGTACTGAGAGCTTCAAGAAAAAGAAGTGGTACATCAACTGATACTTAGTGAAGTGAGTAGATCCCAGAGAATATTGTACACACTAACAGCAACATTATGTAATATTGAATTTTGATAGACTTAATTCTTCTCAGCAACGCAACGATCTAAGACAATTCCAAAAAAACTTATGATGGAAAATGCTATCCATGTTCAGAGAAAGAACTATGGAGTATGAATGCAGATCAAAGCATATTATTTTATTTTATTTCTTTTGTTCTGATTCTTCTTTCACAACATGACTAATGTGGAAATATTTTTAATGTGATTGTAGATGTATAGCCTATAGCAGATTATATGCCATCTTGGGAAGGGGTACAGGAAGGGAGGGAGAAAAAATTAGAACTCAAAATCTCATGAAAGTAAATGCTGAAAACTAAATTAATAAATCAGTTACTTTTTTTAAAAAGAAGGGAGCAAGGCATAAAAGAGTTAGTCAAGAAGGAATGGCACCCAGGCTACTGGTGCTGGTGCTAAGACATACAGTTGCATTCCATGGCCAGAGATCCCATTATTGTCATAATTGAGTATAAGCATTTGATTGGTTTTGTTCAGCAAAATTGAGGAGTGAGGAAATGGATATTAGAGAAATAGACTAAAGTAAGATGACTGGTTGTTTCTAGTGTAGAACAGATTCAGTCTCCATTGTGACTATCATTGCTGCTGTACACTGAGACCAGACAGGACAACCTTGGCCAGGAGAATATTGACTTTTCCCCAACTGACAATCTGTATAGATAGGGACATATCTCTTTCTTATTATCCTTCTTTCTATCCAAAATGGTAGTTGTCTAATGTAAAAGGATTTTTTTATTGTTCTTTATTCATACATGATTGCTGCCAATTAGTAGTTTTACGCCAATACACTCTAGATGAAGATATTATTGATCATAACCACTTTTATTCGTGTGTTACATTACTTCTGAAAGGGCAGTTGAAAAAGAGAAAAGCATTGACTGAAATCATCAGTCAATCTGGATATCAACTCGAGGTTTGGGAATCCTGAGGCAGACTTATGTTGATTGATAAATTTTAATAAACATCACAATGTTGATGAATCTCTGTCTTGGGGTTTTGCCTTAGGTGAAACTATATCTTTGATATTTGGTAGGATTTGATGTTGTAAAGTTATGCTATTTTCTCCATTAATTCTGCCCCATGTATTTACCCTTCTATAAGGGTAAAGACAAAGGCAGTGAATAGATAGTGCATAATGTCCAGGGGAAGGAGGAGGAATTAATTCTACTGTGCTTGTAATTCCAACATTCCAAGAGTGGAGTCTTGAGGAAAGAGTGAATAATCTTCTTTTCTACTTTCAACCAAACTAACCTCCAAACCCAGATGGTATAGAGGTTATATAGATAATGAAGTTCCCAGGTCTTGTATAGCACTCATCTTGTAATGATGTAACATGTGAAAATGGACATAGGATAACTTTTATTAATCTCATGGAAAATACAGAAAACACAAAAAGCTAATAGGAACACAAAAACAAACTTAAATAGACTTAAAATAGTCCTTAAACAGTCAAGAAAATTCTCATGAAATCCTTGATCTAGAGTTTGAAGGGACCTTAGAATTGTCTTACTCAAGCCTGCCAAGGAAATTTAGGTTCAGAGAAGTTGTCTTCTATCAATCAATAAACCTTTACTAAGGTACTTAGTTTCCAGGTACCAGGCTAAGCACTGGGGACACAAAAAGAGTCAAAAGACAGTCACTGCCCTCAAAGAGCTTACAATCTAAATGGGGAGACAACATGACAACAAGTATATACAAAGTAAGCTATATACAGGGTAAATAGGAAATAATTAAAAGAGGGAAAGCATTGGAATGAATAGGGGTTGAAAAGGGCCTCATGTAGACAATGGGATTTTAAACTTCCTTAAACCAGGAAGATCAGAATCAGGTTGGCTAAGGAGGAAGAGTGTTCCAGGTATGGATGACAGTTAGAGATGGGGTATCTTGTTCATGGGACAGCCAGGAGGCCAGTGTCACTGGACCAAAGAGTAAGTGTTGGGAAGAAAGGTTTAAGAAAGCTAGAAGGTAGGTGGGATTAATGTTATGAAGGGCACTGAATGCCAAACAGAATTTTTATTTTCTCTTGGAGCAATAGAAAACCTCTTGGATTTATTGAATTGAGGTGGGTGCACTGTGTGAGATTATTGGACCTGAGTTTTAGGAAAATCACTTTAGTGACTGCATAGAGCATAGACTAGAGTGGGGAGAAACCAGGCAGACCCACCAGCAGGGTATTGCAATAATCCCGTCCTGAGGTGATGAGTGTTAGAGAAGTGACGGGTTCATATTTGAGAGATGTTACAAAGGTGAATTCAGCAGGTCTTCTCAATGGCTTATATATTGTGGGTAATAGATAGTGAGGAATCCAGGATGACTCCTAGGCTATGAGATTTGGGGACTTTGACAATGGTGTTGTCCTTTGTAGTAAGAGGGAAGATAAAAGGTGGGCAGGGCTGAGAGGAAAAAAATAATAATGTGTTCTGTTTTGGACATATTGAGTTTAAGATTTCTACTGGACATCCAGTTTGAGATGTTTGAAGAGCAGTTGATGATGTGAAGTCAGCAGAGAGATTGAGGCAGGAAAGGTAGATCTCAGAATCATCAGCAGGAAGATAGAATCATCTATAGGAGCTGGTGAGGTTATCTATTGAAGTAGGATAGAGGGAGAAGAGAAAAAGGCCCAGGAAAGAACCCTGAGGAGCACCTGTGATTAGATAGCATTATTTGAAGGAGAATCCAGCAAAGGAGAAAGAGAAGGAGGCATCAGATAGGTTGGAGGAGAACAAGGAGAGAGTGGTCACCCTAAAACCTAGATATGAGAGTATTGAGGAGAACATGATAAACAGTGTCAAAAGCTGCAGAGAGGTCAAGGAGAATGAGGATTGAGAAAAGACCATAAGATTTGGCAACTAAGATATCATTAGAAACTTTAGAGAGAACAATTTCAGTGGAATGATAAGGTCAGAAACCAAATTGTAAGAGGTTAAGAAGTGAGTGAGTTGATAGATAGAGGCAGTTATTATGGTCAGCTTTTTTGAGTACTTTAGCTACAAAATACAGAAGATATATATGATAATAGTTTCCAGGGACAGAAGTGTCAAGTGAGGATTTTTTTTCCAGGATAGGGGAGGCATGGGCATGTTTGTAGGCAGCAGGAAATGAACTAGAGAGGAAGAGATTGAAAATAAGTGAAAGAGTGATGATGACAGAGAAGGCAATCTGTTGAAGGAGATGAAGTAGAATGCAATCTCTTGAAAAAGTAGAAGTGTTAACCTTGTAAAGAGCAAGGCTACTATTTCATTTGAAACAGAGGTGAAAGAAGAGAAAGTGGAAGAAGTAATAGGAGATGAGGGGGAAAAAGGGAGACAAATGAATTTATGGCTAATGGCCTCATTTTGTTTTCTATATAATATGAGGCAAGTTTCTCAGCTGAGAGAGTAGGGGAGATAGTGCAATGGTAATGGAATTTGAAGATCCCCTTGTATTGGCTTGGTTTGGGGTCAAATGCTAAAACCCAGAGCTTGTGAATCCCATTTGTGGGATGGACGTGTTGACTGAAGAGAGGGGGCTGAACTGAGAGGAGCTGGAGCTATGGATTTAGAGAGAGGCCCAAGCAGAGAGAGGCCAGAAGAACTTTGGGGACCAGCAGTGTGGGGGCAGAGAGAGAGAGAAAGGACTGCTGAGGGCCAGTTGGAACTGCCCAGGACTTTTGAGAACTGTCGCCCAGAACTGCCAAGAACTGAGGAGGCATGACTGTGGTACCGGTATTTTTTTCTGTCTGTTTGATGTTACTTTGCCAGATTCATCTGCTGGTAAAGGACAGTGAGTGCTGTTGTGGCAGAGGCCCTGGAACCTTGCTGTTGGTTCAGAAGACCTGATGGAGGATTTTCTTGTTGTATGTTTACAGAAATTCTGGAGGAGGGTCTTGCTGATGTTTTCAGGGGACCTGAGACTGTTCCGCAGGCAGAGAGTGAATTGATGAGGATGCTGGCAATGCCCATTATGGCTTTGTTTAGTTTTATCTTCCTAGGAACAGAGATTGCTGAGAATTTGCCTTGGGTCAAGATGAAGAAAAGACCTCTCCTTGGGTATCGAATGCTGTGATATTGTAACCTTGTTGTGCCTTTGGGGTAGATGGCCTCTGTGCTCTCCACAGCCTCTTTAAGAAGGTGCTTGGTGGTGATGGATAGTATTGTAATTCAGTTGTGATCCAGGGGTGCATCACTTTTAGCTTTTATACTTTGTGACTGACCAAATGAATGTATTTTGTTTATGATTGGAAAATAATCTCTAGTTGAATCGAGAGAAGACTTTGTGATTGACAAAATGTTTGTACTGCCCAGGGGTAGAGTGCTTGGACCTTGGTACTTTGTGACTGAATTGAGAACTTGCTAAATGACTGAGTTACCCTGTATTTTGATTTTCTGTGAATGTTTTGCCTTAATCTGTCACTGAATAAATGGAATTTGCTATGCTTGTAACAAGAACCTGAAAGTTGTTTGTTCTTGACTTTACAGGTAGTAAGTGAGGGAGTTGGGATTCAAACCTGGGCTCTTTGATTACAAATCCAATACTCTCTCCTCTGTTTTCTACTAATTTTCCATGGATTCCTCAAGTCCAGAAGACTCAAAGTCACCACATAACTTTTATTCCATTTAAAAAGGCACTGAACTTTGTTTCATAAGTAGAGCAATGCTTTCATAGTCTGACTAATCCATTTCTTAGCGTTCCAAATGCTATATCTTCACCCCCATTCATAGATGTGTGCCACACTGTAGTTTGGCCTCTCTGGAAGGAAAATACATTGGAATTGTTAGACACACAACCTTATTCCCGACAAACCTGTAGGGACCTAATAACTCATTCTAATTTGTGGAATTGTGTGGTGGCAAAGCAGGTTCCTTTGTACCCTGATGCCATTCTTCCTCCCAGTGCTGGAAGCATATGTCTGATCTTCAATATTCTAAGAGGAACATAACTTGAGAAGCTCCCCATCTCTGGATGGAAGAACACATCCCTAAACTCTCAAAGTAAAAGTTTCTTGCATAATAGCTATTAAGGCTTTTACTACCCAAGAAATCTCCCTTCTCTCTCTGGGAAACTAGATTCCAGGAACATAAAGTCTAGGGAATCCTTTTCTCCAGCTAGACTGAATACAGGGACTCTAAAAATTACATTAGCAGAGAAGCCATCCTTAGGAATTCCCCCAGAAATCTGGGGTTCGAGAACTCATGTCTAGGCCAAATGAGAAGGCAGTCTTGCTTGCCTCTGTTATGAGACTGCCATCTCCTTCTGAAGGTATGTTGATAACCACAAAAGCTAACATTGACCAAAAAATCTTTTCTCTAGCTAGTCAATTGAAACAGCTTGATTTCCTGCAGATATGGTTAATAGAATAAAAAATACATCAATCTGTTATTTTTAATCTTTTTTTAATATGAAATTTCCTAAGTGTGAAGTCCTGGAATGGAAACCTGCTCTAAGGATAAAAAATCTTCCACTAATAGTTTTATAAAGTTGTCTGGAGGTACTGAGAGATTAAGGGTCTTTCCCATATTCATGTAACAGGTATGTGGTAAAGTCCATACTTGAACTCATTTCTTCCTGACCGCGAACTTGGCCTCATGTCACAAGACCACATTGTTTTTCAACATTTTTTCACAATTTAAATTTAATTTTTTTCTATTAAGTAACAACTAAGTATGAAACTTAGGCCCTGCATGTATAGAATGGAATATACTGAATAAGAATTGAGAAAATATGAACACTTGGATATAATTAGGTAGCTTTTGCACTAATCCTTTACACTTCTCAGGTACTGACCAGACCTTTATTTCCTTTAATGTTGCTTAGAACCAAATAAAACAGAATTCTTAAACAAAGAAAAAAAAAACTCTCCACCTATGGGAATAGATTCCATTCCCTTTTGGGAATGTGCAGGCTGGCATAAAAATCTTATGGGTTATTTCCCTTAATAGCCATGACTTATCTTTACTCTAATTAAAGAATAGCATTTCCTTACTCTCTAGTTCCTTTGTTCTGTCTTATTTGATTTAGAGACCCTCAGCTTGCTCATAGCTCAGCTCTGGATTCACTTAGAGTTAAAAATCCATCTGTTATAGCTTCTCATTGAATCTTACCCATGACTCCCTGATCAGCCTCTCCCTCACTCAGGGAGGTGATTCCTTAAGAGAAATTCAGCTTTTGTCAGGTTAATAGAAGCCTAAAGAGAAGATCACAGACAAATCATAGGGCCATTGCAAACCTACATGATTTTGTTTTTCTGACCAGAAAGAAATCAGTTTCTCTTTTTAAGAGAGAGAGAGAGAGAGAGAGAGAGAGAGAGAGAGAGAGAGAGAGAGAGAGAGAGAGAGAGAGAAATGGAGTGGGGGAATGTGGGAGAGACAGGGAGGTACAAAGATACAAAGAGCTTCCTTCTTTGAACCAAGATCTCACTGTTAGAAGTCTATATGTAACTGATTACAGAATAGTCCAGATTAGCTTTCTTTGAACACTGACTTCCTTCTATAGAAAGAACATGTTTTTTTAAGACCATATTCCTCTTTCCACAGAACATAATATTTTAATTACTCATTTTTTGTATCTGTAATGTAGAAGGCATTGAAATATTATGCATTTTTAGGAAGACAAAAATATGTAAGAAGGCCAATATACTTATGGAGTTTACAGTCTAGTTGGGAGGATGTAACATGTATACACTAGAAGATAACCACATAAAGCATATAAGATGAAAGTTACATGAATAATAGGAACAATAAATAATATAAAAGTCTAGTAGATGGATAAATTGCTATAAATTGGAAAAGAATGCTTCATAAAATGATCTGGGCCACAGGGACATTGGAAAAATGTTTTTAGACCATAGAGTTCATACTAAAAGCAGTGGGAAATAAGACTAGAAAAGTCTAGATAGTATGGAGCCTTGAGTGACAGGATTTGAATTTGGACTTTATCCTCCAAACAATGGGGACTTCACTCTGCTTCATAACAATGTTATATGAGAGTCACTTAATACTCATGTGACTATGGGTAAGTCACTTCACATCTTATATTCACAGTGTCCTTACCTATAAATTGAAAACATTTGCTCCTATAACCTGGAAGGAGCCAGTTCGATCTGTCAGCCTAGGATATGTCAGCATAAAAATGACTTCTGGCCTCTCATCAGTGCCCTTAACCATGCTTTTATCAGTTGATATTAACATCTTCTAGGCACTGTCTTCCAAAACAAAGAATAGTAATTTCCATCACAGCACTAGGTACTAGCTCTTTCCATATTTTTAAAGGTTGCTAAAGAGAAAGAGAAATGTGTAAGTCAGCCAAGTGAAGAAGGAGCAAAGAAAAGCAATGAGAATGCCAGGAGAAAAGGGCAGATGGGAGAGCCTTTCAATGATGGATTGGTTATAACAATGAGATTTATGGGTGTAGACAGTAAATTCCCTTGTGGAGCATAGTTGGTAAGAACATTGATAATAAACTCATTAGGGATCAACAAAGGATGCATTAGTAGCAAATGTGATTAGATATAGATGGAGAAATGTTTGTTTGAAAAGTGGGACAGTATATGGTGTATTTGGTGAATTACCAGGAAAAATTAGAAAGGTATTAAAGGGATTTTACTAAAGACAAGTCAAAGATAGAGAATGTGTAGGTACTGTTTTAAAATTTAAAAAGTTGGTAATGAACTTCAGTGTAAGAACCATTCCCTGTAGGAGAATCATCTTTCTAACTGGGTTACAGACCTACATTCTTCATATTATAGTGGAAAGAACATTGAATTTGTAACCACAGGACATGAGTGGAATTTCACTTCTACTTGCTATATATGTGACCTTAGAAAAGTCACTTAATCTTTGTGGGTCTCATTTTCATTCTCTGTAAAATGAGAGCATTGGAAAATGTGTTTTTAAGGGCCCTTTTAAATCTATGGTCCAGTGACTAGCAATATCAAATTCTCTCATCTTTGGTATAATATTGTGACCCACTTTTCCAAAGATAACTAATTCACAATGATTTTTACTCACTTTTCTCTTCTCTTTTGAGGAAACCTGAACCATCAACAACCATCCCTTCCTATGTAGAATTTTGTTTCACTATCTCTCTTCAACTTATATACATGTTCACAACTCCCATGTACTTAAAAATACAGCTTAATTTTGGCCCTTTGAGAGACTACCCAATCTCCAACTTCCTCACTTCCCTCACTACCAAAATTCTAGAAAGACTCTACATTCATTATTTTTACTTTCTCACCATCCAGTCCCTTCTCAGATCTTGACAGTTGGTGAATCTGTGTCCTGTCCCTGACTCTTTATTGAAGCTTCTCTCTCAGAGAGCAGTAATAATCTCTTAATTGTCAAATCCCCTTGCTCAATTTTTTTTAGTTCTTATCCTTGTCCTTTTTTTGGTGTGTGACCATATTGACAAGTCTCTCTTTTTTGACACTCTTACCTCTTAGTTTTTGGATATTCTTTTTTGGCCATTACTTCACCTAGCATCTCACCATTCTTTTTGCTCCTTTCAGTGGCTTCCACTCTAAAAGTATGGGCCTTAATTCTTTTTTGCAACATGACTAATGTGAAAATATGTTTAATGTGAATGTATCATGTAGAGCCTATATCTGATTGCACTTCATCTTAGGGAAGGGGGGGAGGAGAGAGATGGGAGGAAAATTAAAAACTCAAAAGTTTGTGGAACTAAATGGTATAAACCAAAAGTAAATACATTAATTTTTAAAATTGAAAAAAAGGAAAGTATAGGCCTTCCCAAAACTCAGTCCTTGGCTTTCTCTTCTCTTTTTCATATGTCCTCTTTTGCCTATCTCCTCTTCTACCAGCATGACTTCAAGTCTAATGAGCTTTCCACTATGAAAGATCATTAGATTTGAAGTAAAAAAGAACTGGGTTTGATTTCTGCCTCAGACAGTGGGAAAATCACTGAGATTCTCTTAGTCTCAGTTTCTTAATCCATAAAATGGGGATAATAATAGTGCCAAACTTCAGATAATTGTTAACAAGAATAAATAAGAAAACATATATATTTGTATGTATATATATACATATATATGTCAAAGTTTCAAGTGTCATATAATTACTAGCTATTGATATTATTGCTAACCTTATAATAATATTAACATGGCTTTAATTTTCACCATATATGAACAACGTCCAAGTTCCTAGTAACAAAAGCAAAAAATATTAAGGCTCACCCCAGACTCTCTTTTGTGTGAGGACCCTACCTATTGAATATCTCTACCCAGTTATTCTACTAGCACTTTAAACTCAATATAACCCAAACTTAACTTATCATTATGCTCTCCCAAATTTTTTATTTTTCCTCTCTACTTATTTCTAGAAGTAGCAGTATTGCTCTCTATTTCCCTGGGCTGAAAACTTCTGCTTCATCTTTGCTTCCTTTGTTTCTTTCTATCCCCACCATCAAGCTATATTAATTTTACTTCCATACTAGCTCTCCGACCCACCCCCTTTTCTCCAGAACCTTACTTCAGGTTCTCATTACTTCTCCCTAAGGCTATATAGCAAGATCCTTCAAATTGATCTCTCTGATTTTACTCACTTTTTGGAATCATCATGAACACCAATGTCAGATTAATCTTCTTAATTAATTCTGATCATGATATGACCTCAAAAGTCCTAAATGACTCCCCATTCCAGACTAAATAAAATAAAAACTTCTTAGCCTTAGCCCTACAATTTGATTTCAATGTACCTTTGGAGACTATGCCCTACATATATCCTGTTATGTCAAAACTGAAAAAAAATCCTATACTTTACCACCTGGGGGCCTATATAAAGAGAAACCAAGTAATCTTACAGAAGCCCTTGTTAAACTTATAAACCTGTTCAAAGGAGGTGGGGTTTGCCCTAACACTGAAAGTAATCTCCTAGGGGGCAGAGTCAGGATACAGGAGTGAAAGGTCATAACTACCAAATCTCCTCCAAAACCTCTCCTACAAAAGGAATATGGGAATATAATTACAATCCTGAGAAGAAAAGTCAACAAAAAGTCAAGATGAGTCATTTATCCAGTCCAAGGGAACTTATCAAGGCAGAAAGAGAGATCTGCAGACAGTGAGTGGGTCTTGCTGGGGATAGCAGCAGAAGCAGCACAGGGTGTGGACTGTGGAAGAGCAGCAGTTCTCAGGAATGGGAATGGGAATGAATACCTAGTCAGAAAAAGATCCCAGTAGTACCCTGTACTGGCACTGAGATCAGGATTGGGTTGTTGTTGATGATATTATTGGGGAGTTGTTTTAGTCAGGCCTTCCTTGTGACCCCATTTGGGGTTTTCTTGACAGAGATACTGAAATGGCTTTTCATTTCCTTCTCCAGTTCATTTTACAAATGAGGAACTGAGGCAAAATAGATCTTAAGTCACTTGACTAGGATCACACAGCTAGGAAGTATTTGAGGCTGGATTTGAACTTGAGTCCTCCTGATATTAAGCCCAGTGCTCAATCCACTGCACCACCTAGCTGCCTTAGGATGGGGTACCATTTGGCATCTTTGTCACCCCTTACCCAGTTCCAGGTTGCTGTTGGAAGAGAGGTGTGATAATAGTTACTAGGGAGTAGGGGTCCTATCTGTGTAAAGAATAGAGCACAGAGCAGAAAGAAAGTGACAAGAATTTCCCATGGATCAAATCATCTTGGAAGCACCAAAAACTAAATGACCTCCAGATCTAACTGTAAAATCCAAAAAACATAAAGATCAGAAGCTTAAGCTAATCATCCCACACAAAGGTGAGCAGAGCACAACTCTAATATAAAGTTCAAAATCAAGAAGTCGTCTAGAAAAATGAGTGAATATAAAAAAATAAAACAAACAAAAAAAAAGAACATGACCATAAAAAGTTCTTTTGATGACCAGTTTACTCAAGGCACAAATTAAGAAGAAGATAATGATTCAAAAACATCTAAAAGTGAAGCCTTAAAGGAAAATGAAAATTTAATACAATTATAACAAGAATTCCAAGAAGAACTAAAAAAAAGAGATATTTAAAGGACAAAACAAATTTAAAAATCAAATGAGTGGTAGGGGAAACATGGGCAAATAAATGGAAGCAATGCAAGAAAATTATGAAAATAAGAATTTACAGCTTGGTAAAATAGTTACAAAAGTACTGAAGAAAATAGCTCCTTAAAATTAGAATTGATCAAGTAGAACTTAATGACTCCATAATAAAAAAAGTTTAAAAAATACTGAAAAAATAAAAGAAAATGTTAACTATCTCATGGAAAAATTACTTACCTGGAAAGTAGTTGAAGAGATAATTTCAGATTTATTGGACTATCTGAAAATTACAATAAAAAGATCTTCATCATCATATTTCAAGAAATATAAAAATGGGGTGGCTAGGTGGCGCAGTGAGTAATAGCGCCAGCCCCAGAGTTGGGATGACCTGGGATCGGTCCCTGCTTCAGTACTTAACACCTATACATAAATAGCATGTAACTTTGAGCAAGTTACTTAACTTGTTGTTTAAAAAAAGAAATTACAAAGGTAAAACTCCCAGATATCTTGGAATCAGAGATCAAAATGGAAATGGAAATAATCCACTGTTTACCTCCTGAAAGAAATCCTAAAATGAACATTTCCATGAATATTATATCCAAAATTCTGAATTCTCAGGTCAAAAAGAAAATATTGCAAGCAGACATAAAGAAATAATTGAAATATTATAGAAGCACATTCATGATTATATAATATTTATCAGGCACTACTATAAAGAAGAGGGAGGGCTTGAAATATAATATTCTAGAAGGTAAAGAAGTTAGTATTATAACCAAGAATAACATACTCAACAAAACTAAGCATAATCCTATTGAAGAAAAAAATAGATATTTAGATAAATAGAGGACTTTCAAGCATTCTTGATGAAAAGACCAGAGCTAAAGAGAACATTTAGCATTCTAACACAAGACTCAGAAGCATTAGAAAAAGGTAAATGTGAGTGAAAAAATCATAAAGAATTTAAGAAGGTTATACTGTTTATATTCCCATAAGGGGAAATAATACATGTAACCCCTAAGAACATTATCATCATTAGGGCAGTGAGAATATGTCTGCTTAGAGGAGATGTCTGTCCATCTATTATATTGGTATGATCTCAAAAGAAAAATGGAAGAGCTAGAAAAAGGAATGCATTGGGAGAAAGGAGAAGAAATTATCTTCCATAGATAGTATAAACATTGTCTGTTGATAAATATATTTGAGGCTTTTCTCTGATATTGATGTTGCCTCCTTTTTGGAGATGTGAACTGTCCTTACCCTGGATACTCATGGGGCTACTTTTAAGGATGATTAATTCATGGAATAATTTCAGAGCATGTGGTTATACTCTTGGCCTACTTGTTTTAAAATGAAAACTGGAAAGATGGAGAAAACAAAAACTGGGAAACATGGAAAAAAAAAAGGCTTACATCAGAAAAAAGACAAGGGTTCCTGGAGTTCCTACATGTTTCCAGGAAACCAGGTAATCCTAGGAGTGTAAGAGCTATGTACTACTCAGAAATGGCAGTGTATTAAAAGAGTGGTGGACTGAGTTCCTAGGTCAAGTTGAGAGCTGAAAGAATATGAGGGGTAGCAATGGAATACCACTGGTTCAGTAACAAAGAAGTTCCTCTATGGGTGGGGAAGTAAAGGACTCCTGTATATTTGTCTCCTAGCTTACCCACCAACAAGATACTCCATTTCTTAGCATTGGGAATTTTCTCAGTTTGTCCCTGGTGTCTGGAATGCTCACCATCCTCAACTCTGGCCTACTGACTTGCCTGGCTTTCTTTAAATCCCAGCTATAGCTCCACCTTCTATAGGAAGTCTTCCCTAACTCTTCTTAATTCTGGTGCTTTCACTCTTTTAATTGTTTCCTATTTGTATGACATATGGATGACTGTATGTATTTGTTTGCATGTTGTTTCCTCAATTAAATAGTAAGCTCCTTGAGGACATGGGCTCTTTGTTCCCCTTTTTATATTCCCAGTTCTTAGTCTAGTGTCTAGTATGTAACACATACTTAATGCTTATTGATTAAATGTTTGATTGTTCCCCAACAGTGTTAAGTTCTGAGACCACACAAAAGAGTTTCAGAATAAAACAGAGGGCAGTATCAGCAACAATAAAGCAATATTGAGAAGAGAAAATACACTAATCATGTTCCTGTGTGTTTGTGTATGTGTATAGAGATGATTTTCTGTTCACCTGTATTTCTTTCCTTTGGGATATTGGAGAAGGGAAAAGGTGAAGGGGTTCCCCACCAGGGTAGTACTATCATCTTGGAAGACTCTGGAAAGGAAGACTTTTGTGGAAGAAAATGACACTTTGACTCATGTGACTTTGTGTTTTCCCCTACAAAGAACTTCAAACAAGGTGGTAATATAAGTTATTGTGGAGTTGGAAGTTCACTAGAGATGGAAAGACAGGTTATCCTGTATAAATACAAGTCCTTTGCATAATGTTTAGTATTAAACTTTTTCCTATATTTGGTGTATTCTTACACCTAGGGCTTGCATTGAATATAAGAACCTTTGAGATTGTGTGTGTGTGTGTGTGTGTGTGTGTGTGTGTGTGTGTGTGTGTGTGTGTGTGCTTGTGTTTGGACCTAGGCATTGACTAAATCCTAAGGTTCCCAAGGATAGCCCTGGGTAGAGGAAAGAACCAAAGGGAAGTACTAATTGAGCTATCTTCAAGATTGATACCTATCCATATACATTCATAGTTTTGATTCTTGGTCACTGTTTATGGATTGCTTTGGGTTTTGTTGTTGTTCCTGCTGTGGTTGCAATTGTTATTTTGCGCTATTCTTAGAATAGTGTCCTCTTATTCCACTTATTGGTAAAAGTCTATGCTCTCTTAGAAATCAAGCTCAAATACTGAATCCTACAAGAAGTCGTCCATCCTAACATCTACCCACAAAGTCCTTGATTTTCCAGAACAGAAAGAATTTAATCCTAGTTTGAAATTTAATAGTATTATGCCAGTCCCATGGATAATTTTTATTTTTTGCATTAAAAATTTTACACATACTCTTCATCCTCTTCTACCAGATTCTAAACTTCTTGGAAATGTGAATCATGCCTTATTTACTTTCATATCTCTCTCAATGCTTAGCTCATTGCCTCAATTATAGGAGGAGCTCAATAAAAGTCTTTTGAATCGACTGGAGTTAAACTAAATTGCTGTTCAATTTATTATCTTCAGATTCCCATTATTCAAGCCAATCATCTCCTTTCAAGATATGGTTAATTAAGAGTTAATTGTATGTAGAAGGTTGATTAAAGTGCACCAGTGGCTAGTTATCATTCTTCAGATCTGTTTGAAAATGATAAATGTTCAAAACTGTAAAAAGGGAAAAATAAATCTTCAACTATATAGTAAAACCTCAATCTGTTCACTTTTGTGGATTTTCTTATTTCTGTGCCATTTGTCATTTAAAAACACCTTATAATTCCCTTCATTTATTCATCTTTCTTGTTTCTTCTCCACTTTTATTCTTTTTTGGTGTTTTCAAATATGCTATTCCCTTTTTTCTTCCCCCCTACCCAGACTCCACATACCCCTGTTTCTCATCATCTCTCAGCTTCCTTTGTTCCCTTGCATGATCTCTCTTTCCTTCTACAAAGTGGTAGTCATTTATCTGTGAAAAGACTGGAAGTGTTAGTAGAGAAAAATCCAAAGGAACGCATGTTTAACATTATCTCAGCCCTTCAACATGAATTCACTTGTCCAGACTCTGAGAAGTCTCCATTGACCTATTCCTATAGTCTATTCCAATAATATCTGAACCAAATATACAAAGTAATTAGAACTTCAGGGGCATCTGTCCATCTCCATTTTACTCAAGCAATTGAAAAATAGTGAAGAGTAATAAAACCCCACTTCATTTCAATTTCTAGTTTCTTTAATTTCTAGATCCCCAGAATTGATAGGGATTATAGAGATTTTCTGGACAGCTAAATGGCACAGAGAACAGAGCTCCTAGCCTGAAGTCAGGAAGACCCGAGTTCAAATATGACTTGAGGCACTTGCTAGCTGTATAACCCTGGACAAATCACTTAACCCTGTTTGCCTCAGTTTTCCTATCTGTAAAATCTGGAAAAGGAAATGACAAATCGTTCCTGTATCTTTGCCAAGAAAACCCATAAAAACTGGGTCATATTGAGTTGGACATAACTGAAAAGGCTGAACAACAAAGAAATTTTCTTTTTTTCTTTTTTTTTTAATTTTTTGGTCTTTATTAATTTGTTTGTTTACTTTCAGTTTACAAGATTCAGTTGCACAGTTCTTTGAGTTTCAAATTTTCTTCCCATCCCTCCCCTCCCCCTCTATGGCAGCATACAATCAAGTACAGGATCTGCAGATACTTTCACATTACATATTCGTCAGGTTATTGTAATGCCATGCACAAGAAGCTTCCTGGAAGAATGCTACTGTGAACAGATTTTAAGGTTCTGATCGCACAGTATAGTGATCACTCTATTTATTCCATAACAAAAGCAAAACATCCACAGAAAATCAAGGTACAGCATTCATAATATTACAACTTAACACAGAAAATCACAATGTAATATTCAAAACATAGTATCAAAGTATAATAGTCAAAATCTTCCACTCATGGGGCAACTAAGTTAACTCAGTCACTTATCAGTAGTCTGCAAGTATAATAGTCAAAGTCTTCTACTCATGGGGCAAAGTCTTGATTAACTCAGTCACTTATCAGTAACAATATCTCAAAGTGATCAAAGTATAATCAGTCACTTATTCAGCAAAGTCTTACTAAGTATCATACACAAAACACTGCAACCCTCAGGTCACTAGTAAACTATAATTACATAATTACTCAATACCCAAGGAGCAGTCTTTTCATTTTGACTTGGGGCCTTTTCTCAGATTCCCTGGATCCCCTTCCATGGTCCCAGATTCTAACTGGATTTACCAGACTGTCAACTGGGTTCAATAGCAGACAGCTCCCAGTTTCTTGACGAGCTCTCTGGGCAGGTCCCACTCCAAACTGACGTTCACAGGGTATAGTCCATCTCATATACTTCACCATTTCTGCTCCAGGGAATTCAAGGCTCAACCAAGCCACAAACAAAATCTCAGCATCCCAGTCATGCTTCAATCACCTGGGCTCCTGGCTCCTAGGCTCCTGGTTCCTGGGCTCTTGGGATCCTGGCTCTGGATTCTGGGCTCCTGGGATCCTGGGTTCCTGGCTCTTGGCTCCAGCTCCTGGCTTCTGGCCTCCTGGCTCTGGGCTCCTGGGCTCCTGTTCAGAAGAAGCTCCACCACCACCACAAGTTTTCAGGACTCAGTTCTCCATTCTTCTGTGGCTATTCTGCCACCAGATCTTGGTCTCAAGGTAATTCTGACTGTGCCTCTCTGGGGCTTTTTCCTATATACACATAGCCTGTTTCAGACAAACCATTCCTATTATATCTGTCACAGGAGACAGGAGCTCATACGTTCTGTTTCCCCAACAGAGGCTTGATCAGTTACTAAATGCTAAGTACCTGCTACTTTTGTCAACAGAAAGGGATCTTCAAATTCAAAATTACATTACCATTACAGTTATAAAGAAGGATTGTATCAGATGGAATAAAAAATGGGAAAGAGGAAACAAAACCAAAGAAGGAAAAGAAAGAGAGCAGGTATTTTGCTTCAAGCTGCATTCAAACTCTCTTCTTTCTATTTCTTTCTCTGAATGTAGACATCTCTCTCCATAATGAGGCTTTTGAAGTTGACTTATAACCCTGAATTGCTGAGAAAGTCCAGTCTATCAAAGTTGGTTGTCACACATATGTTGTGTCTGTAATTGTATACAAATTTCTCCTGGTTCTGCTCTTCTCAATCAGTATCAGTTAGTATAAGTCTCTCCAGGTAAATATGAAGTACAACTGCTCCTCATTTTTATAGCACAATAGTATTCCATTACATTCATATACTATAACTTATTAAGCCATTCCCCAATTGATGGGAATCCCCTTAATTTCCAATTCTTTGCCACCACAAAAAAGCTGTTTTCAATATTTTTGTACATATGGGTTTTCCTTCCTGCTTCTATGATCTCTTTGGGATACTATCCTAGAAGTGGTATTGCTGGGTCAAAGGATATGAAATTAATTATAACCCTTTGGGCATAGTTCCAGATTGCTCTCCAGAATGGTTGAATCAGTTCACAACTTCACCAGCAATGCATTAGTGTTCCAATTTTTCCACATCCTCTAAAGCATTCATTATTTTCCTGTGTTGTCATCTTAGCCAATCTGATTGGTGAGATGTGGTACCTCAGAGATGTTTTGATTTGCATTTCTCTAATCAATAGTGATTTAGAGCATTTTTTCATATGCTTATGGAATCATTACTTTCTTCCTCTGAGAACTACTTCTTCATATCCTTTAACCATTTACCAACTGGGGAATGATATATTCTTTTTTTTCTTCAAATGCTTTATTAACTTCTGGTTTACATCATTCATTTCCACAAGATTTTGAGTTACAATTTTTACTCATTTTTCCCCTACCCACCACTCCAGAATAGCAGTCCCACAGGATATCCCCTCATCCAATCTGCTCTCTCCCATATCTTCTCCCATACCCCCTTCGACTTTTCCATTAGAGCAAGGTGAATCTCTGTGCCCCAATGCCTGCACATCTTATCTCTCAATTACATGCAAAATAGTATTAATAACAGTATTTATGTATATTTGAAACATTTAATTTTAAGACCTCGAATTTCAGATCCATTACCTTCCTCCCTTGTCACCCATTCCCTCTAGGAAGATAAGTAATTCAGTATGTGTTGTATATGTATAACTATGCAAAATATTACCATAGTAGATATATTGTACAAGGCTGCTTATAATTCCTTCCCACCCATCCCACCCCTGACCTGGTCCATTCCCTACTTGATCCTGTCCCTCTTCTATAGTGGGTACTTCCAACCTCCCCTCCCCACAAGGAAGCCCTCCCATCCATCATCCCTCCTCTCATCCCCCTTCCCCCTATTCTCTTGCAGGTTGAGATATCCCATTTAGTATGTATGTCATTCTCTCCCAGAAGCAAATTCAATGAGAATATGGTTTTGTCTTTTTGCCTTCCTATTCTTCCCCTCCCTTGCAAATACTTCCCCTTGCTTCTTCTATATGAGATAGTTTACCCTACCCTGATTTTCCCCATCTCCTCTTGCCACTTTCCTCTCTCACCTCATAATTTCACCCCTTAGGTATCCTCCCTTCCCAACAAATTCAACCTATGCCCCCAGGGGAGGAAGCCAACGTGTTCCCCACGTACTGGTCCCAAAGTCTATAGGGCACTAACCTCTCATTTTGTCCTAGGCATGTCTGTGTTGACCATTCTGGAATCTCCACAACTGCTGGTGTTCTGGGGTCCCTCCAGCCAGCTGTTGGCCCAGCCTCCCTGGGGCTAAAACCACGGGACCTGGGTTCAGCTCTCTGCGAGGGTGCGCTGCACTGCTGGCTTCCAGAGCACTGCGCTGGCCCTTCCTGCAGGGCTGCTGGGCTGTCCTCAGCAGGAGGTTAGCTTCTCTGTGTCGTTCTTTGGGTGCTGGGGCTCCAGAAGTTGTTCAGAGTCCCCTTTTACATAGTTTGGAGGTAATTTGGAGGAAGAGAGCCTTGGAGGTGCTGTTTCTACTCCACCATCTTGGCTCTGCCCCATAAAATAATATTAATAATAGTATTTATATATATTTAAGACATTTGATTTTAAAACTTTGAATTCGAGATTCATTCCCTTTCTCCCTTGTCACCCACTCTTGCTGGGAAGATAAGCAATTCAGTATATGTTGTACATGAATGCAAAACATTATCATAGTAGATATATTGTAAAAGACTGGCTATATTTCCCTCCCTCCCCATATATTAACCTAACCCACCCCCCACTTGGTCCATTCCCTAATTTGATAGTGTCCCTCTTCAAACATGGGTGCTTCTAACCACCCTTCCCCCAGCATGCCCTCCCTTCCATCATACCCCCTCTCATCCCCTTTCCCCCTACTCTCCTGTAGGGTGAGATATCCCATTTAGTATGTGTGTCATTCTCTCCCTGAGCCAAATTCAATGAGAATATGGTTTTGCCTTTTTGCCTTCCTGTTCTTCCCCTCCCTTGCAAACATTTCCCCTTGCCTCTTCTATATGAGATAGTTTACCCCTTTCTATCTCTCCCTATCTCTTCTCATTGTATTCCTTTTTAACCTCTTAATTTCACCTTTTGGATATCATCTCTTCCTATTAAATTTGCCTTGTGCCCTATATCTATGCATAGGTGTAAACATATATGCACACATTCACATATGTGTTCATATGCCCATATACCCTTGTTCTACAATTTTCATACTGAAAAAGGTTTCATGAGTTACAGTTAATTGTTTTTCATGTAGGAATGCAAATAGTTCAACTTTGATAAGTTCCTTTTGGTTTATTTTCCCTATTTCCCTTCTCAAGCATCTTTTACTTCTTGTATATGAATGTCATATTTTCCATTCTACTCTGTCTGGTTTTTTCCTCAAGGATGCTTGAAAGTCCTCTATTCTACAGAATGACCATATTTTCCCCCTGAAACAAGATACTCATTTTTGCTGGGTAGGTGATTCTTGGTTTTAATCCCATCTCCTTTGCCCTTTGGAATATCATATTCCATGCCCTTCAATCCCTCAGTGTAGAAACTGCCAGATTGTGCTACCCCGATTGTAATTGCATAATATTGAAATTGTTTTTTCCTGGCTGCTTGTAATATTTTCTCCTTGATCTAGGAATTCTGGAACCTGGCTATAATATTCTTTGGAGTTTTCTTTTTGGGATCTTTTTCAGGAGGTGATCTGTGGATTCTTTCAACCTCCATTGAGAATTTCTTGAAGGATGATTTCTAGGTCTTTTCTTTGACCATGGTTTTCAGGTAGTCCAATAATTTTTAAATTATCTCTCCTGGATCTATTTTCCAGGTCAGTGGTTTTTCCCATGTGATATTTCACATTGCCTTCTATTCCTTCAGTTGCGTGGATCTGTTTAACAGCATCTTGATTTCTCATAAAGTCACTAGCTTCCATTTGCTCCAGTCTAATTTTGAAGGAATGATTCTCCTCAATGAGCTTTTGAGATTCTATTTCCATCTGGTACATTTGGCTTTTTAAGGCATTCTTCTCCTTATTGCCTTTTTGAGCCTCTTTTGCCATTTGAGTTGGTCTATTTTTTAAGGTGGTATTTTTCTCAGTCAAGCTGTTGACTCTCATTTCACAGTTTTCTTGCATTGTTCTCATTTCTCTTCCCAGTTTTTCCTCCACTTCCCTTATCTGCTTCTTAAGGTCCTCTATAGCCTCTAACCAGCTTGCATTTTTCATTTGGGGCTTTTGGTGCAGGATTTCTGACCTCACAGTCCTTCTCCTGTCCCATGCTTCAATCCTCTTTGCTCCCAAAATAGGAGTCTAATGTTGAATTTTTCTGTTTATTTTGGTTCCTTTGCCTAGGCATGTTGCCACTTAATTACTTTACTTTTGGGTTTTTTGACACAGTAGGACTCCACCCAGGGGAGCTTCTGTCCCAAATGCTGGGGTTTTCCCAACTGCTAGAGGTATTACTTAGGTGGCCTCTCTGAAGCCCCTACACACTCTGGCAAGCAGGTCACACACCCCAAAACCTCCACCCCAGACCACCTGGGAGTTTAACCTCCCCTACAGGGAGGTTAAAGCAAGAGTGATTACCCCCCAGACTGATAGCCAGATTCCCCTATAGTCTGCAGGCTAGGAGCTGAAACTGCAACTGAAGCTGCAAAATGCTACTGTACTGAGGATACTCAGCAGCTTTTCGCTCCCAGTGGAATAAGCTAACCTGCTCCCAAATACTGGTCCCAAAGTCCATAGGGCAGTGACTGCTCACTTTGTCCTAGGCATCTATGTGTTGATAATTCTGAAAATGCCACAGCTGCTAGTGTTCTGGGGTCCCTCCAGCCAGGTGCTGGTCCAGCCACTCTGGGGCTAACATCTCTGATCACGGGGGCCTGGGCTTGGTTCCCAGAGCACTAAGCTGGCCACTCCCTGCCTTGCTGTCGGAATGTCCTCAGTGGGAGGTTAGCTTCTCTGTGTCATTTTATGGGCTCTGGAGCTCCAGAGTTTTTTTCAGAAATCCCATTTATATATATTGGAAGTGGTGTGGGTAGGAGTGCCACAGAACTGCTGTTTCTACTCTGCCATCTTGGTTCCACCCCACACAGATGACTTATATTCTTATAAATTTGACTCAGTTCTCTGTAATTTTGGAAATGAGGCTTATATCAGAGACATTGGTTGTAAAAAATCATTTCCCAATTTTCCACTTCCCTCTTAATCTTGGTTAGATTTGCTTTGTTTCTACAGAAGCTTTTCAATTTCATGTAGTCAAAGTTATACGTTATGCATTTTATAATTCTCTCTAATTCTGGTTTTGTTGTGAAGTCTTTCTCTCTTCATAAATCTGACAGGTAAACTATTCCTTGCTTTCCCAGATTGCTTACAGTATCATGCTTTATACCTAGATTATGTACCCATTCAGACTTAATTTTGGCATACAGTGTTAGATCATGGTCTATGCCCGGTTTCTGACATACTATATTCCAGTTTTCCTAGCAGTTTTTGTCATATAGTGAGTTCTTATCCTAAAAAGTGAGGTCTTTGGGTTTATCAAAGATTACATTATTGTAGTCATTGACTGCTGAGTCTTCTCTACCCAATGTATTCCATTAATCCACTACTCTATTCCTCAGCCAGTACCAAGTAGTTTTGATGACCGCTGCATTATAATACAGATTAAAATATGGTATACCTAGGCAGCCTCCTCTCACATTTCTTTTTATTAATTCCCTTGATATTCTGGACAATTTTGTTCTACCAAATGAATTTTGTTACTATTTTTTCTAGTTCTATAAAGTAGCTTTTTTGGAAAATTGATTGGTATGGCACGAAATATGTAATTTAATTTAGGTAAAATCGTCACATTTTATTATATTAGCTCGACCCAGCCACAAACAATTGATGTTTTTCCAATTAGTTAGATCCGACTTTATTTGTGTGAAAAGTGTTTTGTAGTTCTCTTCATATAGGTCCTGGGTTTGTTTTGGCATGTAGATCCCCAAGTCTTTTATAATGTTTACAGTAATTTTAAATGGGATTTCTCTTTCTATCTCTTGCTGTTGGATTTCATTAGAAATATACAGGAATGCCGAGGATTTATGTGGGTTTATTTTACATGCTGCAACTTTGCCAAATTTATTTATTGTCTCAAGTAGTTTTTTACTTGATTCTCTAGGATTCTCTAAGTATGTCATCATATCATCTGCAAAGTGTGAGAACTTGGTCTCTTCTTTGCCTAATTTGATTTCTTGATTTCTTTTTCTTCTCTAATTGGTACTGCTAACATTTCTAGTACCAGATTGATAGTGGGCACCCTTGTTTCACCCCTGATCTTATTGGAAATGCTTCTAGCTTATCCTCATTACATATAATACTTCCTGATGTCTTTAAATAGGTGCTACCTATTATTTTAAGGAAGGCTCCATTTATTCTTATATTTTCTAGTGTTTTTAATAGGAATGGATACTGTACTTTGTCAAAAGCCTTTTCTGTATCTATTGAGATAATCATGTGGTTTCTGCTAGTTTTATTGTTGATATGATCAATTATACTGATGATTTTCCTAATATTAAACCATCCTTGTATTCCAGGAATAAATCCTACCTGATCAAAGTGTATTATTCTTGTGCTAAGTTGCTGTAGTCTTTTTGCTAATATTTTATTTAAAAATTTTGCCTCTATATTCATAAGGGAAATTGGTCTATAATTTTCTTTGTACATTTTATCTCTTCCTGATTTAGGTATCAGTACCATGTTTGTGTCATAAAAATAATTTGGTTCCACTCATTCACTAATTTTCCCAAATATTTTGTAGAGTATTGAAGTCAATTTTTCTTTAAATGTTTGATAGAATTCACTAAATCCATCTGGCCCTGTAGATTTTTTCCTGATGGCTTGTTCAAATTTCTTTTTCTGAGATGGGGTTATTTATGTAATTTACTTCCTCTTCAGTTAATCTGGACAATGTATAAATTTGTAAATATTCATCCTTTTCATTAAGATTGTCAAATTTATGTGCATACAATTTGTCAAAATAATTCCTAATTGTTGTTTTAATTTCCTTTTTATTAGAGGTAGATTCACCCTTTTCAATTTTGATACGCACAATTTGGCTTTCTTTCTTTTTTTTTTTAACATACTGACTAAGGGTTTATCAATTTTATTGTTTTTTTTTTCATAAAACCAGCTCTTAGTTTTATTTATTAATTCAATAGTTTCCTTAATTTCAATTTTATTAATCTCTCCTTTGGTTTTCACAATTTCTAATTTAGTATGTTATTGTGGATTTTCAATTTGTTCTTTTTCTAGCTTTTTCAATTGTATGCCCAATTCATTGACCTCCATTTTCTCTAAATTATTCATGTATGCACTCAGGCATATAAAATTTTCCCTAAGAAACTCTTTTGCTGCATCCCACAAATTTTGGTACGTATTCTTCTTATTTTCATTCTCTTGAATTAAGTTACTGATTGTTTCTATAATTTCTTGTTTGACCCACTCATTCTTTAGGATTAAATTGTTTAATTTCCAATTAGTTTTTAGTCTATCTTTCCATGGCCCTTTATTGCATATGATTTTTATTGCACCATGATCTGAGAATGACTCATTTAATATTTCTGCCTTCCCGCACTGAATTGTAAGGTTTTATGTCCTTAAATATATGGTCAATTTTTGTGTATGATAATACCCTATAGGCAGTGGGGGGGGAGTACTGTGAAAGAGGGGGTGGTCAGCAGGGAGGGAAGAAGTAAGAGAAAAGGGGGGAAAGGGAGAAGGGCTGATAAGAATGGAATACTGAGGGAGTTGTTGGTCAAAAGGAAAACTCTTAAGGAGAGAAAAGGAAAAGGGAAGAAAAATAGAAGCATAAACAGGGGAGGGAATATGATGGAGGGAAAGAGACAGATAGTAATCATAACTGTCAACATCAATGGGATGAACTCTACCATAAAACATAGGCAGATAGCAGAATTTATTAAAGACAATAATCCTACAATATGCTGTTTAAAAGAAACACATATGAAACAGAGGGATAGACACAGGGTAAAGGTAAAAGGCTGGAGGAAAATATATCATGCCTCAGATAAAGTAAAAAAAAAGAACACAGTAGGCCTATGATTCTCGGATTATCTCTCCTGGATCTGTTTTCCAGGTCAGTTATTTTTCCATTGAGATATTTTACTCTTTTTCTAATTTTTCATTCTTGATGTTTTGTTTGATTGATACTTGGTTCCCCATAGAATTATTCTCTTCAATTTGGTTGATTCTAGTTTTTAGTGAATTCTTTTTCTTAATTTTTGGAGCTCCTTTTCCATATTGCACATATTTATTTTTAAGGAGCTGTTTTCTTCACTGTAATGTTTTTCTAATTTTACAATTTTAATTTTAAAGGAATTATTCATTTTATCTTCTGTTTCTTTAATTTCATTTTCAAAGTTCCTTTTCAGCTCATCTAAGAATGCTTTCTGTGCTTGAAACCACTTCCCTGTTGGAGCTTCAGCTGTGAGTGTGGAGTCAACACTGTCTCCCCCTGAATTTGGTAGGACTCCAGAGTCTTTGTCTTTGCCCTGCTTTTTACCCATTTTGAGGCAGGGCCCTAGCCACTCCCTTCTCCTAGGGTTCCCAAGCCTTTACTGTTTAAAGTTTTGCTCTGGTGCAACAATTACTATGTTTTCAAGTCAGAGTGGGGGATTGGAGCAGCCAGGGGTTCACTCTGCCATCCTGGTCCCTGGAAGTCCAGACAGGGGCTTTTTAAATTTCCAGAGTTGGTAGTCCCAGGAGTATCTACTACTCATGACAGGGGCCCTGTATTTGACTCTTAACCTTCTCTGTCCAGTCCCAGCCCTGCAGTGATAGGCCTGGCAGTGGCCCTTGCTGTTGGTGGGTCAACTTGTTGCCACATTGATCAGGCCTTGTCCAGGCCTCTGTACCAGCCAGGGTCATCTTCCAGGCCTCTGTGCCAGCCGGGGTTGTCTTCTGGGCCGCTCCCAAGAGATTTTCTAATACAACTCTCTCATTGCAAAAATGAGGAAACTGAAACTCAGAAAAATAAAGTCTTTTTACACAGATAATGGAGAGAAAAGGCGTCATGCAAGAGATGTTGGAGAGGTAGAATTGATAAGGCTGTATGCCTGATTGGATACCTAAGGTGAGAGGAGTGAAGATTCTAAAGCTGCAAACCTAGATGACTGGAAGACTGTTGCTAATATATGTCAAAATATATTTTCATCCAAGTTGACTTCAGTTACAAAATGATCACATGGCAGGATAGCAAAAAGATTAGAAAATATTTCTGATAAAGAAATGAAAGAGGATAAAAGCTTCTCTTAAAAATTAATATATACTACAATTTTGCTACATTTAATATACTTTATATTTACTATACTTCTGAAAATATATATGCTATTAAATTAAGTTAAATTAAAATTTTAAAATAATACATATAGTTTAAGAAGAAGTTTAGTAGGGGCACTAGGTGGCACAGTGAGTAAGAGCACCAGGCCTGGAGTCAGGAGGACGCAGGATTGTCTCTAGCCTCAGAAAATTAACACCTACACATAAATAGCTAGCCGCGTAACCTTGAGCAAGTTATTTAACCCCAATTGCTTTAAAAATAAAAAGAAGAAGTTTAGTACATTGAGAACTTCCTATCAGGTGAGAAATACCTGGGTTAATGGACCACTTCTATAGTATAATAGACATGTGACCTTGGAAAAGTCACATTTATTTTTATGACCTGTGTAACTGGGTAAGAATGTGAGTGGCAGAGCAATAGCTTATCTATAATGTTACATAGAATGGCCCCATGGATAGTTTTCTTCACTGAGTTAAGCAGTTATGAAGGCAGCAATCATAGAAGATTCTTTCTATAAGTTTGACAATGAAATAATAGAAAAGTATAGCTCAGTAGTTAAAGAGGGTAACATGATCATGGGTGGAATTATTGAAGATAAAATTTCTAATGTGGATAAAATTATGTAATAGATCAGATGTGATATGTAAAATATGTTTGGGAAATCTCATTTTAAACTGCCCAAATGATTGACAGGTGACAGAACATTAGAGAGGAAGGATGATTGATGAATATAAAATCTATGTGACTGTGGGTATCACTGTATAGATTTGAGAAATAAATGAGCCTACTTAGCCCATTAGGAAATGGGGGAAAAACTGATGAATTTTTAAAAATTCAATAGCTTCAAGGAGTAGCCAGGACACTTTTTCTTTTTTTTTTCTTTTTGGTGGAGAAGAGTATAGCAGAGGGTGAAAGAATTTGAAAAGAGAAGGATTTACTACAATAATACTTGAAGTTATGTAAAGGTGAACTCATGGTATTTAAACTGATTTTTCTTTCAGGAAGTAAGGCATGTGATAAAAGATGGAGAGAGAGTACACTATGTGATAGGAATAAAACAAACAAAATGGAAATAGTCTTTATCCTCCTGGAGCTTACATTTTATTCATGGAAAACACATGTATACATACCAGTATATACAAAATATATATAAGATAAATAAAAGGTTATTAGACATGGGGAAGTCATTAATTAGTTTTTGGTGATTGAAGGAATAAGATAAGCCCTAAGGGAAGGGTTGAATCTTTTATGCCAGTGGCATGCTAGAAGAGAAAACAATATAAATAGATGGTTCCAAAAACAGAAAAGAAAATGAGACAGTAATTTAATTCACTTAAGTAACAGATTTGGGCAGCTAAGTGGAACATTGGACAGAGTAAGAGGTTCTGGAGTCAAGAAAACTCCTTTCCCTGAGTTCAAATCTAGCCTCAGACATTTACTATTTGTGTGACCCTGAGCAAGTTCACTTAACCCATTTGCCTATGTTTTCTCATCTGTAAAATGAATTGGGGAAGGAAATGGCCATGCTCTCCACTGTCTTTGCCAACAAAACCCCAAATGCGACCATGAAGAGTTGGACATGACTGAAAAACAAATCAACAATAAAACCAGCAGATATTAGAGGTGTATTGACCCCAAATTCCTTTCCTGTATATCACATGCTTCTTAGAAAAGAAGAAATAATTGAAACTTATGGTGATGGGTCCTTATGATAGGAATGAAAGAGGAAACTGAAGATAGTTCCTGGAAAGGAAAAGAAAAAACAAAGTCATAATCATTGTGCAAAGGGGGAAGTTGGTGCCTATGAATCATTTTTTTTTTCTCATCAAAAAACCATTCTGCTCTACAGTCCTCATGACCAGCACTACCTTACTTAAAATACCAGTAAAAATGGGTTTTGATTCATGCTAAATTAAACATTAGCATAATAAGATTTTGTGAAAGAACAAAAATTAAGACATCATTGAATCCAGGTCTCTCATACTGGGTTTCCTTTAAGATTCAGCTCAAAGATCACTATCTGCAGGTCTTTCTTAATTCCTCTCAGTCCTTCTCTACCCTCTTCAAATGAATGCCTTTTCTTTAGGTTATCTTTAATTTACAATATTCATTTCATATGTGCACATAATTATTTGCACGTTATTTTCACCCATGCAAATGTGAGCTTCTTGAGGGCAAGAATCACGTTTTTATCTTTCTTCTTATCCTATCTTTGTCCTTAACACAATACCTGGAACATAATTAGAGTTTAATAATGCTTGTTAACAAACTGATAGATGAACAGACAGTGTTAGGAGAAATCATATACTTAAAATAATTTGGTAACTATGTAGAGCAGTCAAAATTGAAACCAAAATCGTGCAGTTCTAAAACTAATGCTCTTTCCAACATGTAAGACTCATACAGGCTTTCATTCCTATTTTTTTTCGTTTTGTTTTGTTTTGTTTTTTTAAACAAATACTTTATTAACTTCTGTTTTACATCATTCATTTCCGCCAGGTTTTGAGTTACAATCATTTTCCCCCCATTATTCCCCTACCCACCCTCCCAGAATAGCAGTCCCACAAGATATCGCTTCCTCCAATCTGCTCTCTCCCATACCTTCTCCCATACCCCATCGACTTTTCCATTAGAGGAAGATGAATCTTTGTGTCCCAATGCCTGCACATCTTATCTCCCAATTATAGGCAAAAGAGTATTAATAATAGTATTTATATATATAATTGAAACATTTAATATTACGACCTTGAATTTCAGATCCATTTCCTTCCTCCCTTGTCACCCATTCCTTCTTGGGATATAAGTAATTCAGTATATGTTGTACATGTCTAGCTATGCAAAACATTATCATAGTAGATATATTGTACAAGGCTGCTTATAATTCCCTCCCACTCATCCCACCCCCCACCTGGTCCATTCCCTACATGATCCTGTCCCTCGTCTATAGTGGGTACTTCCAACCTCCCCTCACCCCAAGGATGCCCTCCCATCCATCATCCCTCCTCTCATCCCCTTTCCCCCTATCCTGCTGCAGGTTGAGATATCCCATTTAGTATGTATGTCATTTTCTCCCTGAACCAAATTCAATGTGAATATGGTTTTGCCTTTTTAGCCTTCCTTATTCTCCCCCTCCTTTGCACCCACTTTCCCTACATGAGATAGTTTACCCTACCATGTCTCTCCCCATCTCCTCTTGCCACTTTCCTCTCTCACCTCATAATTTCATCCCTTGAGTACTCTCCCTTCCCAACAAAATCAACCTATGCCCTCTATCCATATATAACTGTAGCCATATACACACACATTCACATATGTATTCGTATGACCACACCCCTTCTTCCATTATTTTCATAGTGAGAAAGATATCATCAGTCACAGTTATTGCTTTTTCCATATAGGAATGTAAATAGTTCAACTTTGATAAGTTCCTTTTGATTTCTTTTCCCTGATTACCTTCTCAGGCATCTCTTCCTTCTTGTGTCTGGATGTCAAATTTTCTATTCAACTCTGGTTTTTTCCTCAAGAATGCTTGAAAGTCCTCTATTCCACTGAATGACCATATTTTCCCCTGAAACAAAATACTCAGTTTTGCTGGGTAGGTGACCCTTGGGTTCATTCCCAGTTCTTTTGCCCTCTGGAATATCATATTCCATGCCCTTCGATCCCTCAGTGTAGAAGCTGCCAGGTCTTGGGCTATTCTGATTGTGTTTCCACAATATTGAAATTGTTTCTTCCTGGCTGCTTGTAGTATTTTCTCCTTGATCTGGGGATTCTGGAACCTGGCTATAATATTCCTGGGAGTTTTCTTTTTGGGATCTTTTTCAGGAGGTGATAGGTGGATTCTTTCAACCTCTATTTTGCCCTCTGGATCTAAAACATCAGGGCAGTTTTCCTTGAGAATTTCTTGAAGGGTGATTTCTAGGTTCTTTCCTTGATCATGGCTTTCAGGTAGTCCAATAATTTTTAAATTGTCTCTCCTGGATCTATTCTCCAGGTCAGTGGTTTTTCCCATGAGATATTTCACATTGCCTTCTAATCTTTCGTTTGTTTGGATCTGCTTAACAGCATCTTGATTTCTCATAAAGTCACTAGCTTCCATTTGCTCCAGTCTAACTCTGAAGGAATGAATCTCCTCAGTGAACTTTTGAGATTCTTTTTCCATCTGGCAAATTCGACTTTTTAAGGCATTCTTCTCCTCATTGCCCTTTTGGGCCTCCTTTGCCATTTGAGTTAGTCTATTTTTTAAGTGTTGTTTTCCTCAGTCAGGCTGTTGACCCTCATTTCATACTTTTCCTGCATCCTTCTCATTTCTCTTTCTAATTTTTCCTCCACTTCTCTTATTTGATTTTTAAAGTCCTTCTTAAGGTCCTCTATGGCCTGCAACCCACTCATGTTTTCCCCTGGGGCTTTTGGAGCAGGACTTCTGACCTCACAGTCCTTTTCCTGCTCTATGCCCCCAAAATAGGAGTCTAGGGTTGCATTTTCTGTTTCCTTTGCCTTGGCATGTTGCCACTTAATTGCTTGACTTTTGGGCTTGTTGCCACACTATGGCTTTAAGGCCAGCTAGAGGAATTTTCGTCCCGAACGTGTGGGGGGCAACTTGGGTTTCTGGCAAGCTGTAAACCCACCCACAACTTCCACCCTAGATCACAATCCAGATCCAGGGAGGTTAAAGCAAGAGCGATTACCCCCCAAGACTGATCGCTGGATCTCCCCATGATTTGTAGGCTGGGAGCCGGAAATGCCTATGAAAACTACAAAATGGCGTGTCTCCTCAGAGGCTTCTAGCCCCCAGGGGAGGGAGCTGACGCATTCCCCAAATACAGGTCCCAAAGTCCATAGGACAGTAATCTCTTACTTTGTCCTAGGCAAGTCTATGTTGATAATTCTGGAATCTCCACAGTTCCTGGTGTTCTGGGGTTCCTCCAGCCGGCTGCTGGCCCTGCCGCCCTGGGGCTAAAACCTCGGCTCAGGTGGACCTGGGCTCGGCTCGGCTCCTGAGCTCTGCGCGCTTCCGGCTCCCAGACCACTGCGCTGGTCCTTCCTGCAGGGTGCTGGGCTGTCCTCAGCGGGAGGTTAGCTTCTCTGTGTCGTTCTGTGGGTGCTGGGGCTCCAGAAGTTTTTCAGAGTCCTTTTTTACATAGTTTGTGGAGAATCTGGGGGCAGAGAGGCTTGGATGAGCTGTTTCTACTCCGCCATCTTGGCTCCGCCCCCCCTTTCATTCCTATTTTTAATAATCCACAGCTCAAGATAAAACCTTTACTAAGGATGGAAGGCAAGAAAAGCATGAAGAAACTGCCATGGGCTTTGCTAGCTCCTTCTCTCCTGCATCTTCCCTGGGGAAGAACATTCCTTTAACCTACCATTTTAGAAAAGCCAAAAAGAATCCATAGTTCAGAATCTCCCTGGTTTAGATATTGAGACCATATGTGTGTCATAGAAGAAACTTGGTAGGATTATTTCATTATTTTTTAAACAGTTTTTGTAGTATTGGGATTAATTGTTCCTTAAATGTTTGGTAGAATTTACTTGTATAGCATTTTATTCATCTCATTCATTCATTGTTGTTGCTGTTGTTTATCTACATTCTTGAAGAGGACCAATGACATGAAAAGGGTGATATATTAACTTGAGCATGGATTGGATTTAAGTGAGGCAGAACTGTACAAGGAAGAGAGCTTTACTCTCTCCTCCAGTGTCATTGAAGCCCAGTGTCAAAGACAAAAGTCAAGTTGACTTGCAAAGGCCTAGAATCCAGGGTGTGACCTTGGTCTTTCTAAATTAAGGCCTTTCCTAGGTCAAAGTTTGTCTGAGCCAACTCCCATTCGATGATTTACTATGTAAGACAATGTGCTAAGCACATAGGACACAAAGAAAAAAACAGAAACAATACCTACTCTCAGGGAGTTCACAGTTTACAGGAGGAGAAAACATGCAAACAACTCTATGCAAAAAAGAATCTATACAGGGTAAACGGGGTAAAGTCTAAAAAATTAGACTCCTTATGAGTCTAATTCCATAGGGAAAGCATTAAGATTTATGTCAGATAGGAAAGGCTTCTTATAGAAGGTAGGACTTTAAGATTTAAAGGAAGCCAAGGAGGGAAACATGGAGAGAGAGAGAGAGAGAGAGAGAGAGAGAGAGAGAGAGAGAGAGAGAAACAGAGACAGAGAAAGAGAGAAGATATGCAGTGAAAACAGTCAAAATTAGTACACATATACAAATAGCAACAAAGTAAGATGGAATATAATGAGTATATAAGAGACAGACAGACAGAGAGAAGATATCCAGTGAAAACATTCAAAATTAATAAATGTAAACAAATAACAACAAAGCAAGATGGCAAATAATGAGTATATAAGAAAGCTATGAGCAAAATGTTATGAGAGTTTAGAGGAGTGCACCAAAGGGTTTCATTTTGCAGTTAGATTTCTACATCCTTCTGTTGTAAGTATTGCTAGTTACAATTGAACTAATATTAGCTTCTATTTTGGTGCAATAGAAGATATGGGGTGTAGGGAGAGATGGAAACTAGATGCATTGTGTCAGGGAATTCCTGATAAAGAAATTCCCTCTACCCATGTAGAGCAGCAACTATTCAGCAACATGGTCTTAGAGAATTGCCTGGGAGCATTGAGAGGATAAATGAATTAGGGAGGGCTTTATATGTCAGAAGAAGGACTTGAATACATAACTTCTGGGTTTGAAGCCATCTCTGTTTTTTCTTCCCATCACAATAAAAGATAATCTAAATATAATCTGCCATGCTTTCAAAATGTCATGGTGATTTGAAGAGCAGATGAGGTTGCTTGTGAATGACCATTTCTCAGGAAAATTGATGATACAGTATTTCATGAAGTTATTAATATACAAGTTAATTTCAGGAGAAATAACCCAAAAATACATTTAGAAAATGATGCTCTGGGCTATCAGTGGTAATACAAGTATAGGTCTTGAGAGTTGTTCTAGATGATTCCCTGAGAAGGTCCATGCTATATATACTATTTTTTATTTTATTTTATATTTTACTTTTTGGAGGGCAATTGGGGTTAAGTAACTTGCCCAAGGTCACATGGCTAAGTTTTGTGTGTGTGTGTGTTAAGTGTCTGAGGCCAGATCTGAACTCAGGTCCTCCTGACTCCAGGGATGGCACTCTACTCATTGCATATGCTATATACTATTGAAGACATGAGATACTGCTCATCGTGGAGAAAGGTATTAGAAACAAAATAGAAGGCATTTCCTATGAAGTTAGGGGTCCCTGAAAAGTCAGTGGATAAATGCATTGATGGGCATGAGCAATACATTACAAATAAGAAACTACACAGGATTCATGGTGCAAAGGATATCATCTGAAAAAGTTAATGACTAGAGCAACAGGCCAGTCATAGCAAAAAGTAAGGGATAATTAATGGGCAGTTCTTGAACTCCATTAGTATGTGTACAATGTGAAGAGGATATGAGGAAGACTCCTTATGGGTCAGGTGGGCTTGCTGAAGTAAATCATGGGAGCACAGAGGACAGTCTCATTGAATAGACAGATATAAACACAATTTGCATCATTGGAGACAGTGCCCACACTGATGAGATTACAGACTCATTCACATTTCTGGTCACTGTATCTCCCAGAAGACATGAACTTCAGAGGGACATCCAGAGAATCAAAACTGAAATAACAGTTATGGGGTAGCAGTAGGAGGTTATTATATGATAATAGGTCAAAAAGTAGAGAATTTAGCCATATTAGAGTAATTAAGTGCCTACTATATGCCTATACTAAGGGCTCATCACATCTGATCATGTATAAAGCCATGAAAAGCATGGTTAATGGGAACATGAACTTATTCTACAAAGCCCCAAATACTAGGATAATGGGCAGACACCCTATGAAATGTCAGTAAAATAAGTTTAGGAGAAATAAAAAGAGCAACATTAAGTAGTAACTTATGGAGTAGTGTATTTGGTGTTCTAGTGTAAGGTCTGTCAAGCCTTTTCCAGGGCTGGTCCTCTACCTTTGGTGTCCGAACAGTCATACAAGTCTCTCCTATGTCTCTAAGAAGGTGAAGCAAGTATATTTACTTCTTGTTTATTTTATGATTAGATTTACCTAGATCTATGAGGTCCCTCACTCTTATGGTTTTACTGCATATTTCCTCTTAAAAAGCCATATGGCTCTGGGTTTTTGTTTGTTTGTTTTTTTTCTTAAGGAGTTCATTTATGATTTTAAATTCTTTAAAAAATATTATGTTTCCTGATTTGTTAATCTGTTTTTTTTATAACTATTCATGTATTTCATTAAGATTATAGGTTACATTGGTATATAGTTGAGTAAAATAACTCCTAATGACTTTTATTTCATCTTCATTGGTTCTGATAACCCCTTTTTTTCTTCCATTTTTGATACTGGCAATTTTTTTCTTTAATTTTGTAAAAATCGCAAGATGGCAGAATAGTCACAGCACTTCCACAGGACTCTGGCCCACACCACTTCAAATTTATGTAAAAGGGGACTCTGAACAAACTCTGGAGCTACAGAACCCACAAAATGACACAGAAAAACTAACCTCCCACTGAGGACAGCCCAGCAGCCCAGCAGGGTGTGGCCAGCACAAACCTCTGGGAGCCAAGCCCAGGCCCACAAGTGAGTTGGAGGTTTTAGCCCCAGGGCGGCCTGACCAGCACCCAGCTGGAAGGGGACCAGAACACCAACAACTGTGGGGTTTCAAGAATTACCAACACATAGATGCCAATGACAAAATGACAGGTCAGTGCAGTATGGACTTTGGGACCTACTAGGTGGGAGAGCGAGTTGGCCTCTTTCCCCTGGGGGCGAGAAGCCTCTGAGATGAGCAGCTTGTGCCACACTGCAGGTTCAGCTCCTGGCCTGTGGACTGTGGGGAGACCAGGCGATCAGTCTGGAGGGTAATTGCTCTTGCTTTAACCTTCTTGGATCTGGATTGTGGTCTGGGGTATAGGACTTGGTGTGTGTGACCAGCTTGCCAGAGTGTGTGGACACATCAGAGAGGGCACCCAACTAATACCTCCAGCAGTTGGGGAAACCCCAGCGTTTGGGATGGAAGCCCCCCTGGCTGGTGGGAGAGTCCTACTGTGGCAACAAACCCAAAAGTCAAGTAATTAAGTGGCGACATGCTTATATATGTTTAGAGGTATACATGGATAGAGGGCACAGGTCTAATTAAATAAGAAGGGATGGTACTTAAAAGGTGAAATTAAGAGGGGAGAGAGGAATATAACAAGAGGAGATGGGGAGAGACAGAATGGGGAAATCTATCTCATATAGAAGAGGCAAGGGAAAATGGTTACAAGGGACAGGAAGAACAGGAAGGCAAAAAGACAAAACCTTATTCTCATTGAACTTGGCTCAGGGAGAGAATGACATACATACTAAATAGGATATCTCACCCTACAGGAGAATAAGAGGGAAGGGGATGAGAGGTGGGGAGGGAAGTTGGAAGCACCCACTTTTATAAAGGGGCAGGATCAAAGTAGGGAATAGACCAAGTGGGAGGTGAGATAGGAAGGAGGGAAATATAGTTAGTCTTTTACAATATATCTACTATGGTAATGTTTTGCATAGCCATACATGTACAACATATACTGAATTGTTTGTCTTCCCAGTAAGAGTGGGTTACAAGGGAGGAAGGGAATGAATCTTGAATTCGAAGTTTTAAAATCAAATGTTTAAAATATATAAATATTATTATTAATACTATCTTACATATAATTGGGAAATAAGACATACAGGCATTGGGGCACAGAAATTTACCTTGCCCTACTGGAAAAGTCGAAGGGGGTATGGGAGAAGATATGGGAGAGAGCAGATTAGATGAAGAGATATCCTGTGAGACTGCTATTCTGGGGTAAGTGGGTAGGTGAAAAATGGGGAAAATATTGTAACTCAAAATCTGGCAGAAAATGATGTAAATCAGAAGTTAATAAAGCATTTTTAAAAATTGTAAAAATAAAATTAGCCAATGACTTAGCTATTTTATTTTTAAATTAAATTTAAAAAATACTTTTAATATTGTTCATTTCTCCTTTATTTTTCAGCATTTCTAATTTGCTATATAGTTGAGGATTTTATATGCATTGATTTTCTGCTTTCAGTAGTATGGCCATTTTGTTGATCTGCCCTTTCTCTTATTTATATCAGCATTTACAGATAAAATTTTTCCTCCTAAGTACTTATTTGGCTAAATCCCAAAAAATTTGGTATGTTGTCTTATTGTTGTCATTATCTTTAATGAAATGGTTGTTTCTATAATTTTTTCTTTGATGTTCTCATTCTTTAGGATTAAGTTATTTAGGTTGGAATTGATTTTAATGTGTTTCAAGGGTCTTTTATTGAATGTAATTTTATTACATTATTACCAGTAAAATTATTTATTTTATTTTTGCTTTTCTGCATTTGTGAGATTTTTTTATGCCATAATATATGATCAATTTTTGTGAAGGTTCTTGACACAAATGAGAAACTGGTATACTCCTTTCTGTTCCCATTTAGTAGTTTCCAGAAAACTTTAACTTTTTAAAGAATTTAGATACTATACATATAGGCATTTAATACATATATTTTCAGTATTTACATTAATTTATTTTCTATTAATACAATTTCCTTTTTATCTCTTTCATTTGCAGATTTTTTTTTCTTTTGCTTTGTCTGCAATCATGACTTCTACCCTTGCCTTTTTTTTTTAATTTCAGTTGAAGACTAATAGATTCTATTCCGGCTCCTTATTTTAACTCTATGTGTATCTTTCTTTTGCAAGTGTGCTAGTTGTAAACAATATGTTGTTGAATTTTAGTTGCTAATACATTCTGACATCCTTTTCCATTTTATGGATGAGTTTTCCCCTCCCCCCCTTTTTTTCCCTGTCCTTTATTTCTGAAGCTATTTTGCTTCTGCCAGCTACCTCCCTTAATATATGCTTCCCTTCATTTTCCCACTTCCCTTTTTCTTTAACCTCTTTCCCTTCTGCCTCTCTGTTGGGTAATATGAATTTCTGTAGTCTACTGCGTGCATGAGTATTCTTCCCTTTGTGAGTCAGTTCAGATGGAAATGAGTTTTAATTATTACCCTCTTACCCATTACCTCCGAAATTGTCTGATCTCATCCTGCAATTGATGTTTATGTGAAATCTTAATTCGCCATACTCTTTAAGGTTGGATTCCTTTATTGTTTGCTCATTCTTGCAGGCAACTTGCCTTTGCTGAAAAATGACTCAATGTGAATTTTTCTTTGCTTTCCCAGTCAGAATTAGGCTTGACACATTTTCTAGGTTGTTGTGGAGGAGATATGCTAAGAGAGGTAGGCAAAAATACTGGTTCTCACCCCACCATTTCAACACCCCCTCTAGATTGCTCTTTCTTCAGGGACTTTAGCAGTTCCATGTTGTTTTCTCCACAAGTTGTTCTTTTTCACCTAATTCTTTTCTGTGGTCAATTCTATTCAAAATTTGCAAAAACAAAATGATCTCAGAATTAAAAGCAAAGTAAAACTAAACCAAAAAAGATAATTTAATTTAATTCTCCTTCCCTGGGTCAGGATCCATAATGTTCCTTCCTGATTAAAATTTACCTTTCGTTCTGTGGAATCAGACACAAAATACCTTTCTTCAGAATTCCTTGCTACTTCCCAAGGCCATGACTTAGCAAGATTGCATTTGTGAAAGACCTCTAAGCAATTCTGGATAATACTTCTTGTACACCAAGGTTCTCATGTCCTTTCCTTTGGCACAAAGCCCTGTCAGTCCATTAGGTTTGTTAGAGGGAATATTATTGCCTTCCTAAGTCAAGGATAACATAAAAAGTATTCTGCCTTTTTGATGTATAATTAACAATGGTGGAAAAGTTCTTGTAGAATGTAGCAGACTATGAGAACTTGGAAGGGGTGAGTAGTGAGGATAGTCACCCCAATCAGAAAGCCCTAGGACTGACTATCTGAATAAAAAAGATTTTTAGCTTCCAGGAAAGTCTACTGGTTCAGAGATTTCAGAAGAATAAGCAGACTTGCCCTCAAACCCTTGAGTTTGAAGTGATATTTGTCAGTTCCTAGTTTTTATGGAATTTTGTCTATTTTTAAGGTGGATCAAGTCAGCCTGAGCCACTTCAATTAGCAACTGTTTGTGGGAACTTCTGTGCAAGAGTACATGCAGAATTAAAAAAAAAAACTAAATTAAGAATACCTTGTATAGAATATTATTCTCTAGACAGATGAGTGAAGTATTCTAAATTCCCTGGTTGAAATAGGGAAAGTCAATCTGAAGGTAGGAAGAATAGCACCAGACATATTGTTTCAAGGTTCACTTTTCTTCCTGCCCACAATACTGGGAATGATATATTAGGGAAGGGTATACATTTATTAAATTAAGTGACATAATTATATGTAAAGACTTTTGTAAACCTTATACAGTACTTTAATAAATATTATTTATATTATTATAGATAATTATTAACAATAATCATTAATTACTTAATAATAATAGTTCCCTGAAGGTACTTGGATATTACACAACAATGGTGTCAAACACATAAAAACAGATGGTCACTAAACCATAAATAAGGATACATATTGACTTAGAAAACCATAGTTTATGGTATATGAGTGTGTTAAAATATTGTTGTGATATAAGAAATTATAAGGGATATGGCTTGAAAAAAAAACTTAGAAGACATATGAGCCAAGGCAAAGTGAAATAAGCAGAACCAAAATAATAATTTGCATAGTTAATAGCAATGTTGTAAACATAATCAACTGTGGAAGTCTCCAATTACCCAGTTCCAAAGTACTCACAATGAAAAAATTCTCTCTCCTTCTAAATAGAGAAATAATGAAATCAGTGAAGATTGAAACATTCTTCCTTTTCTTTTCTGCCTTTTTTTGGGTCAGACCATGAATAGTTTTATTATTCCCCACATCTCCTCCAGAATTTTTCATTTTCCATTTCTGTCATCTTAGACTATCTTATGTGTGACATGGTACCTCAAAAGTTGTTTTAATTAGAATTTCTCTAATCATTTGTGATTTAGAACATTTTTTAATTTGACTATTTTACTATTGATAGTTTTAGTTTCTTCTCCTTGGGTTTCTTTACCAATGGCATCACAGGTATAGTTTCCTTCTCTGTCTGAAGTATGGGCCCAATCTATCCCCAAGGTACCTTAATTTTTAGGTTGAGTTTTTTTTTTCCCAGCTGAACAGTGGTCAGGGGCCCTTCCTTCTTACCTCTCATGCTTTCTGAATGAGAGGCAAACTTCACTGTAGCTACTTTTAAAGCATTTTTAAAGTATATTGAAATACTGTCAGCTACACAAAACAAAACAGCCTTTCACCCTTCAATAAGTCACAACCTTTTTTTTTGGGGAAGGGTGGAAAAAAGCAAAAGTATGATTTCATCAGCTTAAATAACTCTTAGAATGGAAACTCCTTCCATCAAAACAAATCTGCAATTTATCTACAATTTATAGTCATAGAGAGTTGCCTGTGATCAGAAAGGTTAAGTGAACTGCTTATAGTTACACAGTCGGTATATGTCAAAGGTATGTATTGACTTGAATCTATCTTACTGACTACAAAACTGGTCCATACAAAAAAAAAGTTAAAATAATAAACAATGGACCAAGTTTTATACTTACATTGCTAATTTTGGTCCTACTGTGCTTGTAGAGAGGATTATTTCATTATTTTATTTTGTTTACCACTCTCTTGACTATCTAAATCCTTTCTTATCTCCAGAGTCAACTAGTCTACATTTGTGGGGTAGGAGCCAAGATGGCAGAAAGGAAGCAGTAACCTCGATGAGCTCTTCAGTCACTAAGTCTCAAAGGGTGAATCTGAGCGGATTCCGGAGTGACAGAGCCCACTGGAAGACAGAGCGTGGCAGAGTCCAGCCCAGGAGGTTGCCCAGTGTGTCTGGACAGGACGAGCGCAGAGCTCATGAGGTCTGCACAGCTCAGACCTAAGAGCAGACAAGCAGACTACACCAGAGAGAGAAAAAGCCCCAGCCTGCAGACTTACCGAGGATGAATCACAGTCATCTCCCCTTCATCTCATGAACAAATGGGAGAGGTCATTGGAGCCAGGTAGGAGAGTCGGGCCCCCAGGGGAGAGAGCTGCTTCTCCAGCTACATTCAGCCCCCAGCCTGGAAGGTTGGAGACTACCTTCCTGTATAATACAGGGTCTGGAATAGCAAAGTAAATTCTAGCTGCTCAGATCCTCCCATCCCTCCTTCATGAAGCAGAAAACCCAAAGATAAGTCTCCCACCCAGATTGAAATCCCAAGTTAATGGAAATAGCCCCAGGCTTGAGAATCTCCAAGAAGGGATGTAACTGAGACAGCCAGGAGTCTGAAGAGAAGAGAGGGAGGGGTACCAACAAGCCCCACCTCACCTCACCAACAAAAGCCTACTTACAGCCCAGGGGTATAGAGGCAGAAATCTGAAGTGGTCAGACACACCCCCACCTATGCATCTACATTCCTCACTGACTTCCCTGACTTAGCCATAAACTAGCCACCCAGAGGTATTCAAAGTCAAGGATTAGGCCCTAAACTCACAGCCTTAGAAACTAAGAAACAGGAAGTCATAATGGGAAGGAAGGAAGCTGAGGAGGAGAAGGGGAAGGCAAGAAAATCTATTGGAGCCTACTACGCAGGGCAAGAACAACTAAATACACGGGACAATATAGACTCTCTACCCACACCTGAGACCACAGAAGGAAACATGATCTGGTCTCAAGCCCAAATAGAATTCCTAGAGGAGCTTAAGAAAAATTTTAAAGACCAAATCAGGGAGGCAGTGACCAATTTGGAAAAAAGTCTCAGTGAAGTAATTGGAGAAAATACCTCCCTGAAAAAGGAACTTCAAAAACTAACTGAAGCCCATAATTCACTAAAAATTAGAAACAATCAAACAGAAACTCAGAACTCTATGATGCAGCAAGAGTCAATCAAGCTAGTCTACATTTGTCAGGGCTGGATCAGGTTTTCTGGTTTCTAACTACCATAGATTTATTTTCTCAATTATACAATGGACAATTTTAGATTAATCAACTTTCTTATGGATTCACTCAACCTCCCTATAACATCTCAAACCAAACAGCTCGTCCTTGACCACCATTCCCCAATGGGTGTTGTCTTCCTTTGTTAGAAAATAAACTACTGTATGGAGGGACTGTCCTGCTCTTTGTATTTGTACCCCCGGGACTTAATATAAGTTCAGATGCATAGTAAGCAGTTAACAAATACTTTGTTTTTATTTCTTGATTTGTTAATTTATACAAACAATATGCAGTTTTTAAAAACTGGGGTCTTTGTGTATGCATATATATACATATATGTATGTATGTATGTATGCATGTATGTATATGTGTGTAGTTTTCAGGCATTGCCCAGGGTTCACAGGCATCTTTTCCCAGCTCTGCTAACCAATTTCCAAAGCATTTGTCTTCTGAGATTTGGTCTTTCTGTTTTGAGAGTCTCATTTATCTTCCCTCTCAAACTTAACCCTCTTCTGAGCTTTCCTGTTTCTGCTGAGGGCATCATCATTTTTTCAGTCACTCAGTTTCCCAACCTTGGTGTCATCTTCAACTCTTCACTCTCACTTACCACACATATACAATCAGTTGTCAATTCTTGTCATTCCAACCTCTACAATATTTTGCATATATGTTCAATTCTTTCTCCTCATCCAATAGGCATCCTAGTTCAGTCTCTTGTCACCTCTTGCCTGAAGTATTGCAATAGCATCCCTGCCTCCTCTCTCATCTCTGTAATGTATTCTCCCTATGGTTGTCAAAGCTTATTTTTCCTCTTAAAGGGGAATTCTGTGTCACTTTCCTACCAAATAATTTCCAAAAATGTTCCCCTTTTCTTCTTAGATAAATATTATTTCATCTTTGTCTCACCCTGTTAAAATGTTTGTTTTGGTGGGAGTTTCATTTTATATATATATAAACACATACATACACAATTATTAGCATGGTAGTATGTATGTGTGTACACATACATATATGAGTGTATACATTTATTTATTTATTTGTTTGTTTGTTTGTTTTTGCTTTTTGGAGGGCAATTTGGAGGGCAAGTAAGTAACTTGCCCAAGGTCACACGGCTAGGTTTTTGTTTGTGTGTGTTAAGTGTCTGAGGCCATATCTGAACTCAGGTCCTTCTGACTCCAGGGCCGGTGCTCTACTCACTGCACCACTTAGCCACCGCTATAAATCAATATATTCACACAAATGGGAAAATGGATGCTCAAAAATGTTTGTGATAAGGGTATATGATTTTTTAAAAAAGCTTAGATAATATTGACCTAGTCTTCAAAGTCTGAAAATTGATAAACATATGTAACACTCTATATATAATAGGATAAAGGTTTTGGCAAAGGAGCCCAAATGCCTGAATAGGGAAGAAAAATCCAGAGAAAAGAGTAACCTCACAAGTTAGCAGGGAATACTCTACTGCCTCTTGTAAATAGCTTGCTGCCTGGGGCTGAAACTCTCCAGCTGAGAAGAGGAGAGGCCTTATCTGGTGGAGTAGGCCCTGAAAAAATTATGTCCAACAGAACAGTTTATGGAAGAGAATATGTGTCAAACAGAGGAGTATCCCCCAGAGACTATAAAACCAGTGGGGAACAGCACATTGACATTACTGGTAAATATCAGTGCCCTTACAGTGTGAGTGGCCTCTCTTCATGAGCTTCCTGGCTGTTTGTTCTCTATGTGAATTCTTTCTATACATGTGCTCTATCTTTACCTCCTCTTACCATGGATAATTATGCATGGGAGAATGCACCTCATACTCATAAGATGTTCTCCCCACTACCATTATATCACTAAGTGTCTGATTTTGAATTGATTATATCCTCAAATTGATAAAAAAGTATCAGGGTAAAATGTGTTCTCTGTTTGTTTAGGAGGTTTAGTTATATGTAATAGACTGAACATATGAAGATCTTTTTTTTTCCTTCTGGGATATTGCCCTGTGAATTGGGGTTGGGGGACATCACCACATGTCACCAAATTTTTCTTGCCCCAGGAATTATCTTGCTTACTTCAGAGACTTTTGCTTGAATTTTCAATGAATTCTCCTTGGTTGTTCCTACCCATTTTTTTGGTGGGAAAGGTGGATGTGGGGGGCTTACATTCTAAGGTCCAGGTCTTACGGAACAAAAATAAAATTCCCTTCACATAATAAAGACGTATAAACAATTTCCTAACCAAGAAGGGAAAGGTATGGCACCCTGTTAATTTTAATAAGCACTTATTACTTTTACATACATTCATATTTTGGTGGAACCTTAGAGATTATCTAGTATTACACCCTCATATTACAGATGAGTTAATTGAGTCCCAGGACATATAAATGACTGGCCCAGAATCACATTGCTACTTAGTGGCAGAACTGGGACTAGAATTCAGGTCTTCTGACTTCTAGTCCAGTGATCTTTCCATTATACCAGGCTGCTTCATTCATATTGAGTCACAAAACAAAACAAAAGAAAGAAAGCATCTTAGGCCCCATGATGAAACTTTTCCAGACTGAAAAGTATGAAATAAATGAGTTTTATCACTACAGAGGTCAATGATTGTAGTTTTGTATTTCATTTTTAAAGTTAGCCACTTTGTACCAAATTCATCTTTGTGGGAAAAAGCAACAGTGAAAACTCCTATTGCCTACAGCTGTCTTGGAAGCTTGACTCTCATTACTACTTAGAGAAGGCACATGGCTATTTACTCAATGATTAAATTGTACTATGGAGACCTGGGAGAATTTGAGCATCTCCAAAAGTGTTGACTTATACCCATTTGTTGAGCTAACTGGTCTTGTGTTGGCTTTAGCGATCAGGAAAAAGCAATACCAAGATGTACCCAGGAACTTTCCTAAATTATCACAGACACACACACACTCACATACCAAAATAAAAAAAAAAAATTACAAAGCAAAAGAAATGAAACAAAAGAAGCCCTTGTCCTAAAGAAGTGATTGATGGTCCTATTCTGATGCAAAGACAGAAGGCAACATCCTATATATACAAATACATATATATATATATAAATAGTAGCACTTTCTTGTTAACAAAGAACTGAAATAATAAGTGCCATTTCTATAGCACTTTAAACTTTGCAAAGGATTTGCTTTTTGAAGCAATATTTTAAATATACTTTTAAAAATGGGTTTTTTAATCAATATTTTAAATATTCTTTAAAAAAAATGGTTCCAAATTCTCTCCCTCCCACCAGGCTCTCCCACTGAAAAAGCAAGCAAAATGGTATCAATTATACATGTGAAGTCATGCAAAATATATTTCCATATTATCAATGTTGCAAAAAAAACAAAACAAAAAAGCATTAAAAATAAAGTTAAAAAAATATGCTTCAATCTGCACTCAGAGTTCTTCAGTTCTTTCTGGAAGTAGATAGCATTTTTCATCATGGGTCCACAGGAATTGTCTTGGGTCATTGTACCTGGGTCATTAGCTACTCTGATCTGAGTTTTCACAACAGATCATGCTTGCAATATTGCTATTACTGTGTACAGTGTCCTCCTGATTCTACTCAATTCACTATGCCTTAGTTCATCTAAAACTTCCCCAGTTTTTCTCAAATTATCCCCCTCATCATTTCTTATAACCCAATGGTATTCTATCACATTTATTTATCACAGCTTGATTGGACAATCTTCAACTGATAAGCAAGACCTAGATTTCCAAAAAAATTTTTTTTTTTTGCCACCACAAAAAGGGCTGCTCTACATATTTTGGTACACATGGGTCCTTTTCCTTTATGTCTTTGAGATAGAAATGTAGTAGTGGTATTTCTGGGTCAAAGAGTATGCACAGTTTTGTAACTTTTTGGTCAAAGTTCCAAATTATTTTTCAGAATGGTTGGACCAATTCACAATTCTATGAATAATGCATTAGCCCGATTTTTCCATATTCTCAACAACATTTGTCATTTTCCTTTTCTGACATGTTACCTAATCCAATAGGTGTGAGGTAGTACATCAGAGTTGTTTTAATTTGTGTTGCTCTAATCAATAATGATTTAGAGCATTTTTATTTGACTATCAATAGTTTTTATTTCCTCTTTTGAAAACTGCCTGTATAGACCTTTGACCACTTATCAATTTTGGAATGATTCATATTTTTATAAATTTTATAAATTTGTTTGGTCATAAACTCTCCCCTTATCCACAGATATGACAGGTAAAGTTTTCCATGTTCCCCTAATTGACTTCTGGTATCACCCTTTATGTCTAAATCATATATCAATTTTGACCTTACTTTGGTTTTGTGTGAGACAGTGGTGTATTCTTAGTTTCAACTGTCTTTGAACTTTTTCCAGAAATTTTTGTCAAATAGTGAGTTCTTCCCCAAAAGCTTGGATTTTGAAATTTATCAAGCATTAAATTACTATGATCCCTTACTACTGTGTATTATACACTTATTTTTTTCCACTGATCCAACACTATGTCTTAGCCAATATCAGATTGTTTTGATGATTACTGCTTTGTAATATAATTTGAAAACAGCTATTGCTAGTTCAATATCCTTCATATCTTTTCACTGATTTTCTTGGTAATCTTGAACTTTTGTTCTTCCAAATGAAATTTTCTATTATTTTTAGTTCTATAAAATGATTCTTTGTAGTTTGGTATTATATAGAACAAGTAGTTTGGTAATTGTTTATGTAGTCATTCAGTTTGTCTTGGCAGGGAGACTCCTAAATTTATTTTTAATATTATCTGCAGTTACTTTAAATAGATTTTTTTTCCTTATTTTATTCTTTTTAAAATTTTAAACCGTAAAGGAAAAATAATTGCCATTTACACAGTAGACCACAAGAAAGGATTCAATATAAAACATTGAATTTCCATTTCAAGGAAACCTATGTAATAAATTATACACATTGTTTTCAAAGATGCCCAGCTTTTCTTTGCTTCTTCCTTGGTTTTCTTTTGTTCTCTGCTGTGCATTTTTTACTTTATTATTTTCCCTTCCCTCCTCTCACCCCACCATAAAGAATGTTAGAATTAAGTGTGAATATATATGTGTGTGTATACACATACACACATGTGCACACACATCTATAAATATGCATATAATCACATATATACTCATATACATATTTGTAAGATTATATTATGCTTAAATCTGTCATCTTTTTATTTTTTTATTTTTTGCTTCTCAGAGGGCAATTGGGGTTAAGTGACTTGCCCAAGGTCACATGTCATCTATTTCTTTAAAGGTGGATAGTATCTTCCTTCATAGATCCATGCTTTTCCATGTTTTTATAAATCAATCAGCACATCATTTCCTACACCACAGCAAAATTCCAGCCCAATCACATTCAGTCTGAGTGATTGTCTATGAAAAATGTTTTTCCCAGTTTTCTGTATTCCTTCTATTCTTGACTATATACCTTTTTTTTTTTTTAAAGCAATTGGGGTTAAGTAACTTGCTCAATGTTACACGGCTAGTCATTATTGATGCGTGGGTGCTCATTTTCTGAGGCCAGATCTGATCTCGGGTCATCCCAACTCCGAGGCCGGCGCTCTTACTCACTGCGCCACCTAGCCACCCCTTTTAGGGCAATTGGGGTTAAGTAACTTGCCCAAGGTTACACGGCTAGGTATTTTTTTTTTGTTTGTGTGGATTAAGTGTCTGAGGCTGGCTCTGAACTCAGGTCCTTCTGACTCCAGGGCCGGCGCTCTATTCACTGCGCCACCTAGCTGCCCCGTATATACCTTTTTTTATACAAGAAAATTTTTATTTAAAATAAATAAAATTATCCTCTTTACACTAGCAATGCTCTCCCTTATAAGATAAGATCTTATAGTCCTGAATCTACTTCCTTTACATTTTTTCCCTGGTTTCTTTGAAGTGCCCAACCTATTGTTCTTTCAAATATACTTTGTTCATTTTTATATTATTAAAAATATATTACATTTTTCTAACTATTTTTTTAGTAATTTAATTGGGATAACACTGAACAAATAGATTTATTAGATAAAATTGTTATTTAACAATTATATTGGCTTTACCTACCCATTGTCACTAAATATAACTTCATTTCCTTAGATTTGAGTTTATTTGTATAAGTGTTTTATATTCATATTCATATAGTTCATGTGTCTGTTTTGATAGGTATACTCTCAGGTATTTTATACTGTCTAAATATTTCAAGTGGTCTAAAACAATATTGAATAACATTGCTGACACATTGCTGACACAATTTTCTCTATTTTTCTCTTTTGATTAAATCTATTTTAACTTTAAACTTTGTCTGAGCTCATGATTACTATCCCTGCTTTTTGCATAATAAAGTATACTCCTGCCCTTTATTTTATTTTTATATTTCTAGAAAACAACATATTGTTAAATTCAATTTTTTAATCTGCTCTCCTTTTTTCCCCCTAGGTAAATTCATTCCATTTGCATTCTAAGCTATAGTTACTTGGATGTTTCTTTTCTATTAATTAATGTATTTTTAGTTTTCAATATTCACTTCCACAAGATTTTGACTTCCAGATTTTCTGTCCATCTCTTCCCTCCCTCCACCCCAAGAAAGCCTGTATTCTGATCATCTCCTTTTCCCCAATCTGTTCTCCTTTCTATCACACATCCCACCTTCTCTTATCCCCTTCCCCTCTATTTTCTTGTAGGGCAAGATGGATTTCTATAGGCCATTGACTGTATGTCTTATTTATAAATTGCCTGTAAAAATAATTTTTATCATTCATTTTTAAAAATTTTGAGTTCTGAGTTCTCTTCCTCCATCCCTCCCTATAGACCCCCATTGAGAAAGCAATATATATAGTATATACTAAGAAACTATATCTCTCCATCTCTTCTTCCATCCCTCCCTATAGACTCCCATTGAGAAAGATATATATAGCCATTCAAAACACTTCCATAACAGTCATGTTGTGAAAGACTAACTTTATTTCCCTCCATCCTATCCTGCCCCTTCCCATTTATTCTTTTCTCTCCTTTGAACCAGTCCCTCTTCAAAAGTGTTTCCTCCTAATTACCCCCTCCTCCCATTTGCCCTCCCTTATATCATCTGCCTCCTTCTTATCCCCTTGCCCCCACTACTTTCTGTAGGATAAGATAGATTTTCATACTCAATTTAATTTGTGTGTTATTCCCTCCTAAATTCAAATCTGATGAGATTAAGGTTTACTCATTCCCTCTCACCTCCCTGATTTTCTCCTCCATTGTATAAGTTTTTCTTGCCTCTTTGATGTGAGATAATTTATCCAATTCTATTTCTTTCTTTCTCCTTCTTCTAATATATTCCACTCTCATCCCTTAATTTTACATTTTTAGATACCATTCCTTCGTATTGAACTCATCTTGTGGCCCCTCTCATATCTATATATCTGTATATACCCACATCCATCCATATATCTGTATCTATCTATCTATCTATGCTCACACACACACACACACATACACACACACACATACACACACACACACTGTGAAAGATCTCATGAGTTACAAATATCATTTTTCCATGTAGGAGTATAAACAATTTAATAAATCCCTTATGGTTTTTCTTTCTTGTTTACCTTTTCAAGCTTCTTATATTTTATTTCATATAGATTCTTATATTTGAAAGTCAAATTTATAGCTCTGATCTTTTCATCAAGAATGTTTGAAAGGGGAAAGAATTTTTACAACTTGTGTCTCTGATAAAGGACTCATCTCTAAAATTTATAGAGAATTGAGCCAAATCTATATGAATACAAGTCATTCCCCAATTGATAAATGGTCAAAGGATATGAACAGGCAGTTTTCAGAGAAAGAAATTAAAGATATCTATAAATATATGAAGAAATGCTCTAAATCACTATTGATTAGAGAAATGCAAATCAAAACAACTCTGAGATACCACATCTCTCCAGTCAGATTGGCTAAGATGAAAAAACAAGAAAGTGACAAATGCTGGAGAGGATGTGGATAAATTGGAACACTAATACATTGCTGGTGGAGTTGTGAACTTATCCAACCATTCTGGAGAGCAATCTGGAATTATGCCCAAAGGATTATAAATAATTTCATACCCTTTGACCCAGCCATACCACTTCTAGGGTTATGTCCCAAAGAGATCATAGAAGTGGGAGGAAGACCCATATGTACAAAAATATTTTAGCAGCCCTTTTTGTGGTTGCAAAGAATTGGAAACTAAAGGGGTGCCCATCAATTGGGGAATGGCTAAACAAGTTGTGGTATATGAATGTAATGGAATATTATTGTGCTATAAGAAATGAGGAGGTGACAGATTTCATAATTACCTGGAGAGACTTATACAAACTGATGCTGAGTGAGAAGAGTAGAATCAGAAGAAATTTGTATACAATCACAGACGTACCATATCTGTGATGACCAACTATGACAGACTGGACTCTTTTCAGCAATGCAGTGATATAAATTAATCCTGAAAGACTCAAGAAAGTGAGAAATGCACCATCCAGAGATATAACTAGAAAGAACTGAACCTGAATCCTGATGGAAGCAAACTAAATGATCTTGTTCTTTTCATTGTTTGGTTTTATTTCTTCCTTACCATCTTTCATCCCACCTAGTACAATACACCTTTGTAATTGGAATAATGTCTAATATGAATGCATTTGCAGATCCTATACTAGACTATATGCTGTCGTGTGGGGAGGGGGGAGGGAAGTAAAGGAAATTTGAAAATTAAGGAACTATGGAATTGAATCTTGTTAACTGAAACTAAACTAATAAATTAACTTTAAAAAAAAGAATGTTTGAAAGTCCTTTATTTTATTGAATTATTGAATGTCCATTTCCCCTCTGAAAGATTATACTCAGTTTTGCTGAGTAAAGTGATTCTTGGTTTTAATCCTAGCTCCTTTGATGTCTGGAATATCATATTACAAGCCCTCCAATCTCTTAATGTATAAATTGCTAGATCTTGTGTTTTCCTAATTGTGTTTAAACAATACTTGAATAGTTTCTTTCTGACTGCATACAATATTTTCTCCTAGGCCTGGGAACTCTGGAATTTGGCTACAGTATTCCTAGGAGTTTTCCTTTTGGGATCTCTTTCAGGAAGCAATCAGTGTATTCTTTCGATTTCTATTTTGCCTTCTGGTTCTAGTACTTCAGTATTTTTCCTCGATAATTTCTTTAAAGATGATATCTAGACTCTTTTCAGGAAGTCCAACAATTTTTAAGTTATCTGTCCTGGATCTGTTTTCCAGGTCAGTTTTTTTTCCAATGAGATATTGCACATTGCCTCCTATTTTTTTTCATTCTTTTGGTCTTTTTTTATAATTTCTTGATTTCTTGTTAAATCATCAGTTTCCATTTTCTCCATTCTAATTTTTAAGGATTTATTTTCTTTAGTGAGCATTTGGACATCCTTTTCCCTTTGGCCAATTCTGTTTTTTAGGGTATTCTTTCCCTTGTGGGCTTTTTGGACCTCTTTTGCTATTTGGGTTAGCCTTTTTTTCTTTTTTTTTTTTTTTTGCTGCCTTTTGGAGGGGGCGATGCAGGGCAATTTAGGCTAAGTGAATTTCCCAATGTCACACGGCTATTTTTCACGTTACATGTCTGAGGCTGGATTTGAACTCACATCTTCCTGACTCCAGGGCCAGTGCTCTGTTCACTGTGCCTCCTAGCTGCCCCTGTGCACTTAGCCATACCGTTAGTCTATTTTTAAGGTGTTATTTTCTTCAGAATTTTTTGTCTCCCTGAAAACCACTGCAGTTGCCAGTGATTCAGTCCCCTGAGGCCTACTTCAGCCCATCTGTGCTGCCACAGCCAGGTACAACAGATTTTTTCCTATTGACCTTCCAGGTTGTCTTGGATTGGAAAATTGTTTCACTCTGTCATTTTGTGGATTCTGTTGCTCTAGAATTTATTTAGATTCATTTTTACAGTTATTTGGAGGAATTTGGGGGATACCTAAAGCAAGTTCCTGCTCCACTTCCCTATAATTACTTGTTTATTTTCCTCACTCCTATTTTTCCTCACCATCCTTCTCACCCTATTTACCCTATCCCTCCTCATTCTTCTACTTTACTTCTACCCTCTATCATGCCCCTCCTGTATCTTAAACTAACCACCCTTCTAAAAGTTCCTCCCTTATCTTCTCCCCATGCTGTATCTATTTGCCTTCTTTTTTCTTTCTGAATTTAGAAGACTTTAATACATACATACATACATGCATACATACACACACACATGCACACATAATTTCACTCTTTCACCCCATCCCAATGAGATTAAGATTCAATCACTACCTGCTGTCCCCATGCCACTAATTACTTCAATAACAATATTTCCTTTTATGCCTCATTTGGATGAAATAATTACTCCTTTTTTATCTCTCCCTACACAATTTTATTTTTGGAATCACTCCATCATACTCAGCTCAGCCCAAGTCTTCCTTTCAAACTGTTCAAATAATGATGACCATCATAAGAGTGCTGCCAATATTTTTACATGTACAAAGTAAACAATTTCATATTGAGTCCCTTATAATTGGTCTTTAATGTTTACCTTATATTTCTCATAAATATTCTATGTTGAACTTTCCCTTAAGTTCTTGCATTTTTGTCACAAAAATCTGAGTGTCTTTAAGTTTGTTAATTGTCCTTTTTTTTCATTCAGGATCATACTTAACTTTGCTGGGTGAGTTATCTTTGGTTGTAACCCCAATCTTTTGCTCTGTGAAATGTAATATTCCAAGACCTATGCAGTCCTTCAACATAATAGATGCTAGGTCTTGTGTAATCCTTATTGTTGTTCCATGATCTTTAAATTGCATTTTTTTTCTTTTTTCTTCCAATATTTTCTCCTTAATCTGGGAGCTTTGAAACTTGTCTATGATATTCCTGTAAGTTTGCGCCCTGGGATCTCTTTCAGGTGATGATCAGTAGATTTTTCCTATTTCTGCTTTGCCTTCTTATTCTAGAACTCCAGGGCAATTTTCCTTGATGATTTCTTGTAATTTTGTATTAAGATTCTTTTTATTAATCATAACTTTAGTGTGGTCTGACTATTCTTAAATTATTTCTCCTTGATCTGTTTTCCAGCTCAGTTGATGAGATGTTTCACTTTCCCTTCCATTTTTCCCATTATTTTGCTTTTGCTTTATGATTTCTTGGCTTATTAGAACATAATTATCTTCCCCTTAACCAATTCTAGTTTTCAAGAAGTTATTTTTCTTCCTTTACTTTTCTTCTATTGTTTAGATCTTTTTTTTTTTGTTTGAAAAATGTTTGGTGATTGTGTTTATGTAATCCTTCATTTTGTCTTGGTAAGGTGATGCCCAAGTATTGGGCATATTGTGTGCAGTTATTTTAAATGCAATTTGTCTTCATATCTCTTTTTGCTGGGACTCATTGGTAGTATATAGAAATATTGCTGATTCATGTGGGCTTATTTGATATACAGCACCTTTGCTAAAGTTGTTAATCATTTCAGCTCATTTTTAGTTGATTCTCCTGGGTTCTCAGTATACCATCATATTATCTGCTAGGAGTGATAGTTTTATTTCCCCGTTGTTTTATTTTTCTTTTATTTTTCTTGTGTTGTAATACTTAGCATTTCTAATACAATATTGAATAATAGTGGTGATAATGGGCATCCTTGCTTCACACTTGATCTTAATGAGAAGGTTTCTAGCTCATTCCATTACAGATAATACTTGTTGATATTTTGAGAGAGATACTAATAATCATTTTTAAAAAGGTCCATTTATTCCTATGCCACCTTGAGTTTCTAATTGGAATGGATGTTGTATTTTGTCAAAAGCTTTTTCTGCATCTGTTGAAATAGCTATGTGATTTCTGTTGTTTTTGTTATTGATATGGTCAATTATATTTAAAGTTTTCCTATATTGAACCAGACTTGTATTCCTAGCCTAAGTCCTACCTTATCATCATGTATAATCTCTGTGACATATATTCTTTAATTTCTTTTCTACTCATGTATTTAAAATTTTGCATCAATATTCATTAGAGAAATTTGCACATAGTTTTCTTTCTTTTTCTTCTCTCTCCATGGTCTAGGTATCAAAAACATGTTATAGGAAAGACTGTTAGAGGAAGGACTCCACTTATTTTTTTCAAATAATTTATATAGTATTAGAATTAATTATTCTTTGAATGTATGGGAGAATTCACTTCTGAATCCATTCGGTCCTGCAAATTTTCCCTAGGGAGCTAATTTATGGTTTGTTCAATTTTTTTTTCTAAGATATTTTATTTAAGAATTCAATTTCTTCTTCTTCTGTACTAGCTTGTTGTTATTCAGTTGTTTTTCTTCATTTGGGGTCTTCTGTTGATCTGGACGGTACATATTTTGTAAATATTCATCCCTTTCACTTAGATTTCACAACTTCCCAAATTGGTCATGTCCAAAAAAATGTGCTCTTTTGCATCCTGAGGAGGACAACCAATGTTAAATGACTTGACCAAGGCCACATAGCAAATTAGTTGCAATATTAGACTTTGAACCAAGGTCTTCTTGTTCCACATTCAATATTTTTAGATTGACAGTATTACTGTTTTAATTCCATCTCCACTGATGATGCATTCACACTTTTCATTTTTAATACTGATAATTTGCTTTTTAATTTTCTTTTATAAATCAAATTAGTCAGTGGTTACCAATAGTTTATCTATTTTATTGTTTTCTTCATAAACTGCTCCAATTTTTAATTATTAGGTTTTTTTTTTTTTTACTTTCAATTTCATTAATCTCTTCTTTGGTTTTTATTTTTTTGGGGGGGGGGTTTGTTTGTTTTTTAGGATTCCTATTTTGGTGCTTAATTGGGGATTTTTAATTTGTTCTATTTCTAGCATTTTTAGCTTCATTTCCAATTCATCGATTTGTGGCTTCTCTCTTTTATTGATGTATGTACTTTAAGATATAAAATTTCCTTTGGCAATATCCCAGAAATTTGGTATGTTGCCTCATTGGTGTCATTATCTTTAATGAAATTATAGATTGTTTCTATGGTTTGCTGTTTGACCTACTCATTCTTTAGGATTAGGTTATTTCATTTCTTGATGGAAAGCCAAGTCCTTTTTTCTTTTCAGTGAGTTAGATGATTGAATTAGGAGGCCATGGAAATGAATACATGAGTTTTAAATAAATTCACAATGCCAGGGTCTGTTTATTTTATAAACAGGAAAGTATTAAAAAGGGCAACTAGGTGGTACCCCTGGAGTCAGGAGGCCTGAATTCAAATCCAGTCTCAGACACATAATAGCTGTGTGATCCTGGGTAAGTCAATTAATCCTGTTTGCTTCAGTTTCCACATCTATAAAATGAGCTGTAAAATGAAATGGCAAACTGCTCCAATATCTTTGCCAATAACACCCCAAATGAGGTCACAGAGTCAGACATTAATGAAAAACAGCAATAAACTACAACAAAGGTCATTGGTAGCAAAATACAATCTTGTACCATTAGAAACTTTCCTAGAGTTAAAGGACAATTGGACAATTGCTTGGGGAGGAAACATGTTGTAGTTGAAAGACTACTCATCCTGTAATCAGAGGTTCTGAATTTGAATTCTGGCTCTCAAACTTACTAGCCTTGTGGTCTAGGCAAATTACTTAACCTCCATAAGTTTCAGTTTCATTATCTATAAAGGGATAATATTTTAATTGCTCATGTCTTTGTATTTCTTACAAGATATAGCCTAATGATTTGAATGCCATCTGTAGTCAATGCAAGTTAATGAATGGTCTATAATCAGTTCAATATTTTTCACTAATACTATATGCTTCTGTATTACATACTGCTGCTACTCCTGCTGCTAACCAGCATTTTATTACATTTTAAAGTTTGTAAGGAACTTTACAAATATTATTTCACTTTATCCTCATAATAAGCCTGAGAAATGGGCATTAGCATTATCCACATTTTAAAGATGAGGGAATTGAGGCAGAAATAAACTAAGCCTTTCGTACTTATATATAGTTAATATATTCAGGAATTAAGAGCAATGTTTTTAGACACAATTAATTCCCCAACAATTAGGTTTCTTTACTCCCTCATTAATCCTCACTCCAAATGTCTCCTCATCCTGTCCCAAGTCATCGAGCTTTCTTCCCTCTTCTATGCAATGGGGTATTCAAAAATATTCTTTCTGGGGTACCTAGACAATGCTTTTGGGTAAAGAGACTACAGTTGCAATGATGCCCTAAAATGTGCAACATATTTTCTGTCAACACTACACTTACAAGAGGGCTTATCTTTAAGTGTGTTAATGAGGCTCATCTCATTTTTGATGCTTAAATATCTGACATTCTTCCAGCTTCATGCTACTTTTACATATCTTTCATTGGTCACAGATTCTTGCAGGAATAGTTCATATGATCATAATTTAAAACTGGAATAGATCTTCAAGGCTTTCTAGCACAATGATCCTTTCACTTTAGAGATGAAGAGTCTGAGGAAAAGCATTAGGTTTTTTTTTTTTTTTTGGTTTTGGTTTTTGGGGTTTTTTTTGCCTTTTGGAGGGCAATTGGGGTTAAGTAACTTGCCCAAGGTCACATGGCTAGGTAAGCATTAGTGTTTTTAAATTAAATTTTATTGTTATATAATATTTATCGTATCTTTTCCCACCCTTCCCCAAAAACAAACACAAAGAACAAAACAAACCAATAAATCTTGTTACAAATATGCATAGTCAAGAAAAACAAATTTCCAAATTGGTCATGTCCAAAAATGTGCTCTTTTGCATCCTGAGGAGGACAAGCAGTGTTAAATGACTTGACCAAGGCCACACAGCAAATTAGTGGCAATATTAGACTTTGAACCAAGGTCTTCTTGTTCCACATTCAATATTTTTTCCCCTTGTCCCATACTGCCTTTTTCCATAGAAACTTAGAATCTTTAATGTAGCAGAGACATTGTAATGGAAATGCAAATGTAAAGATCTTCCCTGCCCCTAGGCCCTTTGATAGGCTTAAGAGACTCTGAGAACCTTCCTTGATTTGAAAACATACTTTGCCTTCTAATAGGCTGAATGTGGTCACATGGAGCCTGCAGCAGGAGATTTTGTTTTCAGGAATGCCCACACCTTGATGCTGTGTGACTGGGAAGTGGAACAAGAGGGTTGTTACATTCTCTGAACCAGGAGAAGCCTATATAAGCCCTGATGGGAGGCTTTGCTTTGGGGCTCACTTTGAGAAGCATTGTGTGACTTGACCAGATGAGACTCTGGGCAGCCATTGAGAGCCCCCCAGCTTTGAAAACCCAGATGTTGATGCTTCCCTCTCTGGTAACAGTGATTTGGTATTGATGTAATGGTTGGACAGTTTGGAAGCTTGTCTGCTTGATCTGTTTGTTTCTATGTCTTGTAACTTCTGTCTGTATACTCTGAAGTTTGGAGTGCTGACCTTTTTCCCCTGAACTAGGTAAACGATATGTTTGATTGATTAAAGTAAGCTTGTTAACTCATTTTGAGTTGCTTTTCTTTAGAAAAGCAGATCTAAGAACCTGTGTTGGCAGCCACCCTGGGGATGCTGGGGTGCTTGCTGCTACAGACATCAAAATGTATTTCATTTAACATATATCTTAATGGGGATTCCCTTCATAATATCTCTGAGAAATGGTCATTCAACCTTCATCTAAAGATTTTCAATGGTGAGAATTTACTACATCACCAGACATTTTTATATTTTAATTTCTAGAAAATTTCCTCCCCCACCATATCAAGGAAAATTTAACTTCCTGGGACTGTGCTTTGTTTATTTTTCTTCCTTCTGGGGCAAAGAAAAATTCAGTTAATTTTACCTTCCATATTTATTATCTTCACATATTTGAAAATAATTATCATGGTATACTTAAGTCTTCAGAACACCTTGACAAACAATCCCAGTCACTTCAAATGATACTCATATGGTATTGTTTCCATTCCCATAACCATACTTGCCTTCTTGGAGGGGCATTCATTTATTGATTTATTTATTCACCAATCAACACACACTTGTTAAGTTCCCATTAGGTACTAGGTATTATTATGGATGATTAGTCTACAAAGACAAAAGTGAAATAATCTCTAATCTTAAGGAACTTACAACTTCTTGCTGGGAAAACAGTATTTACTTACACAGGTGTATACAAAACAGATACATGGTGATTGGGAAAGGGGGCCAGCACTGGCAATAAGAGAGGTAAGGAACATTTTCATTTAGATAGTGGATCTTGAACTGAGCTTTAAAAGAGACTAGAGATTCTGAGTGACAGAGGTGAAGATGAAATTCATTCCAGTAATGGAAGCAGGAGGTGGAATGTTGTGCATGAGGAAAAGGGAGGTCAATTTGGCCTGACTATAGAATGCATTAAAGGGAGTGTGTGTAATAATGTTATAAAGGTAGGAGGGGACAAGATGATGAAAAAAAAAGTAAATTATAAACAGAAGAGCTGATATTTATTTCTAGAGGAATTTAAGTATTCATTGGAGATTTTTGATCAGGGGAGGGAAATAGATCTGTGTTTGGGGAAAATCATTTTAGCAGTTCTATGGAAGATAGATTAGACTGGGGAAAACTTAGAGATACCAGTGAATTGTGATAAGTTAGATAGATTAGATAATTGTGATAAGATAGATAGCTGTCTCCACAAATACACACATGCATATATATATATATATATATATATATATATATATATATATATACATATATATATGTAATTAGAAATTATAATATTTGGCTACTGAATGTATATATGAAGTGAGTGAAAATGAAAATTACTTATGATGCTGAAGATGAGGACCTGGACAAATAGTATATTTGACAGAGATAATCAAGTTCAAAAATGGATGAGTTTTGGGGTAAAATGAATATATTGAGTTTGAGTTTTCTCTAGGACATTAAAACATTCATTTGCAATTAAAGATGATGAACTAAAGCTCAATGGAGTGCCTGGTCTTGGCTATATAAATCTATGAGTTATCTGCATAGCGATGATAATTAAACCTGTGGGAGCTGATGAGGTTAATGAGTAAATAAAGAGAATAGGGCTCAGAACAATCTTGGTTAACATTCTTGTTAAAGGTGTTTGTCCTTCATCCTCAAAGACCAATGACATCAGAAGGGTGATTTCTTGACTTGCAAGTGAATTAGGTTAAAGTGAAGTAACATTATACAAGGTCATAAGCCTCACTCTCTCTTTCAGAGTCATGGGGTCCAGTAGCAAGACATGAGTCAAGAAGACTGGGGATAAACCAGTGGTTTACATTAATAGTGAGAATGTATAATCTGGACTGTGAATCAGCAAAGGAGATTGAGAAGAGCAGTCAGTCTGGTAGAAGGAGAACCAAGAGAGAAGAGTCATGAAAACTCATAAAGGCAAAAATATTAGAGTACAATGTCAATGACAAATGTTGCCAAAAAATCAAGAAGAAAAATAATTTAAAAAGCAAAAAGGACAGCAGATTTTTCAACTAAATAAAAACCATTGGTAACTTTGGAAAGTTTCAGTTGTGAGATGAAGAGAGAAGTTAGATTGCAAACGACTGACAAGTGAGAGGAGAGGGAATAGAGGTAAGAGTGTAGCTAAATTTTTTTCCAGGAGTTTGACTAAGATGACATCAGTGGGCAGTGGATAAAAAGTCTGAGTCAAAGCCAGGAGGATGTGGGTTCAAATTCTGTCTCTGAAATACCCTAACTTATGACTTCTCAATCCAGGAGTGTGATTGACTCTGTATGAATATAAATTGCAGAAAAGTTTCTGATCTGCATTAGTAGAGGTGGAGAGGTTTAGGGTTGCTCTGGAGACCCCAAAATACCCAACATGCTGGATCCTGCCAAATGAATTCGCCTCAAGTCCTCTCAGACAAAGAAAAGTAAAGTTTATTAAAAGTTCACTTATACAAGACATAGAGTAGGTCTGTGCTAGGTCATTCTATGGTGCTCTCACACATGTGGAGGGAAGATGGGATCTTATATACAGAAAGTTGTGGGAGGAATCTAGGGGTGGTCTAGAGGAGGAGTTTGGGGAGGGTCTTTAAGAGAAGTCAGATGCAGTCATTGAGTGATTAAGGGTGGGAAGTTGCTAGAGGCTACGTGGAGACTACAGACAATGGTGGGCTAGGTCAGTTCAAGGGTAGATTGATATTTTGATAGGCTCAAGGGTGGAAAGTAGATGGACAATGGAGGGCTAGGCTAGTAACAGAGGTCTGGGCCCAGCCACAATGTAAGGCTTATGGCATCATGCAAATGCCTCATCAAATGGGATGATTTAATCAGAGTTCAAGGGGGGTTCAAGGACTCAAGGAGAGCTCAAGAGGTTTCCTAGAGTCTGAAACTCATCAGAGGGAGGAACTCTTGCGAGTTCCCTGTACCAATGAAATCACAGATCCAGTACTTATTCCTCTTCCTTGGTTGAGGAAGGGAGAAAAGAGATAAGATATTAATATGAAGGAATAGTAGCATCCAGTGATGTTTTTATTTTTATTTTCTCTTATTTGGGTTTTTTGTTGTTGTTGTTATTTTGTTGTCTGTGTTTTAGGATGGAGGAAACCTGGGTATGTTTAAAGAAAGTAGTGAAGGAAGCAATAGGTAGGGAAAAATCAAAGATTAGAGGAATATCCTTGTGGATCAGAAATGTATTTGTTTCTAATTCATATCTAATATAAGTAAAGAGTCATACATGATTATGAATTCATGAATAATTTCAACTGAAATGCATAAAAATGCAATAGAAAGAATTTAAGTAGTATGGGAACTGAGCCAAGCTTATTAGATATTTTCATATTACACTCTAGCCCAAGGAGATGAGCATTCCTATTCACAATTCTCATGTGGTAAAGCAGAGAGAGGCAGGCATGCATTTTTTTGAAAGTCAGAGAGATCATGGTAGTTCCTCAGAATTTAGTTATACAAATAAACAAAAGAATAACAAAATTTAATAATGGATTGCACAAGTAAGGATGAATCTTTAATTAAAAGCCTGAAAGCTAAACAAGTTTAGGTTCTACTCCACTGTGTCCTCTAGCTGTGAGAAAATGATACTTCTTGAATGTCTCTGATAGGCCCAGGGAAGAAATAAAGGGAAAAGGCAAGCAGGGAGAGAAAGAGTGAAAGAGAGAGAGAGAGAGAGAGAGAGAGAGAGAGAGAAGAGAGAGAGAGAGAAAGTTCAGGCAAATATCCCCTAAGTACTTACTTTGTTCAGTTCACTGGGCTAGGATAGGAAGCTGGGAGGCAAAAATAAAATCACAAAAGATTCTCCCCTCAGGGAACTTACTTTCTATTCAGTACATGATGTAATTAAAAAAAAAAAAGGAGGGAGGAGTAACTATTTGGGCTAAGGGTGGGGGCATAAGAAAAGGTTTCTATAGGCTGTGGTTTCCAACCTAAGACTAGGGTATCTAAGGTATGGAAGCAAAGTACTAAATTCCAAGATTGGGGGACAGACTGCAAAGACAAGTTGGTGGATGATGGGGTGTTATGTGCTGGGGGCAAGTGGTAGAGCGGTTTAGTTGTGATTGATAGTAAGTGAAGTTAGTGATGCAAACTAATCTTGAAAGGTAGATGGAAATCAAGTTGTGAAGGATTTTAAGTGGTCAGTTGAGGAGCTTTTGTTGTTGTTGTTGTTGTTGTTTTTCTTTTGGTCCCAGACACCAAATAGAGCTACTGAAGATTCTTGAACAGGGGAATGTCAATGTCAGGATTATAATAAGCACATTTAGCACCTGTTGGAAAATGTATTGGATAATGGAAATATTTATAGAAGTGAGACCAATTAGGAAACTATCACTATAATCTAAGAGAGACATGAAGAGGGACATAGCAGTAGAGAAGAGGGGATAAATTGGAGCACTGTTGCAGAGGGGGGAAAGTGAATAAACAGAAGGAAGAGGCAGAGAGAGTAAGGAAAAGGACAACAGGGAGATAGAAAAAGAAATTCAAGACAGGAAAAAAATGTAAGACAGGAAGTGAAAGAAGGCAGAAGAGGAGAGAAGAGGGGAGAGGTAGGGTAGAAGAGGGGAGGGGAAGAAAGGGAAAGGGAAGAGGGAGAAAAGGAAAGGAATCATAAAAGAGAAAAAATGAATAAAAACTAAAGGAGAAAAGAAACAACATGAATGAAAAGAGGAAAGAGAAAGACAAGGAAAAAAAGGAAAGGAAAAAAAAAGCAAATTCCAATTGGTTTAGGTCAGTGAAGTGCCAGTAGAAATTATATCTGTTTATTTAGTTGCACTTGAATGCCTATAGTATGATAATATTTTGGTGTGTCATAAGCAGTGACAGTATATTAGGGGTGTTTCTACTCTAATAAGAATTGTGCTTGACTGGTGTTGTGTGACTATGACCCATGCCCTAATTAGAGTACACTGGCACATCCTGAGTGTAGTTGTTAGATCTCTGACTTCAGGTCAATATCTGACAGGACAGGGATAGCTACAGCTATTTTAAGAGGACATACTATAGACTATCTGATATTACTCTATCTGGTTTAAAATCACCATATCAGTGAACATTAGGTATTGGAATGACCCGGAGACAGACAAAATTGAGACCCCAGAAGAGAAAGAACTTGCCTGAGGGCTTATGGCAGGTTAAGGGGCAAGTAAGTACTACAGATATGGCATTATAGACTTTTAGAGTGGAAGGAATATGAGAGTTCATCTAATCTAGTCTTTGACTCACAACCTGTTGAACATATTCCTAGGCTACATGTTTGTCCCTAGATAAAAACTCTTGTGCAGACTTTGATAGCAGTGATTAAAAATAAAATTGATTTTCAGTTTCTTTTAGCCTGGATGCTCTAATACCCATATGGCCCTCTTTCATAAGGTAATCCAATGTGAGTTTTTGGAATTCCTTTTCCATCTAGCCAATTTAGCTTTTTAAATTTTCTCATTGGCTTTTTGGGCCTCTTTTGCCATTTGAGTTAGTCTATTTTTATTTATTTATTTATTTATTTTTGCTTTTTGGGAGAAGATTTGGGTTTAGTCACTTGCCCAAGGTCACATGGCTAGGTTTTTGTTTGTGTGTGTGTTAAGTGTCGGAGGCTGGATCCGAGCTCAGGTCCTTCTGACTCTAGGGCCTGTGCTCTATTCACTGTGCCACTTAGCTGCCCCCAACTTAGTCTATTTTTAAGGTGTTATTTTCTTCAGTCAGGCTGTTGACTCACTGTTCTTGATTTTTTTTTTTTTTTGTATCATTGTCATTTCTCTTCCCGATTTTTCCTCCACTTCTCTTACTTGGTTTTCAAAATCATTCTTGAGCTCTTCCATGGCCTGTAATCAGTTCACATTTTTCTTGGGGGCTTTTGATCCAGTAGTTCTGACTTTGTTGTCTTCCTCCCATTCCATGCTTTTATGCTTTTTGTCCCCAGAAAAGGACTCTATGGTCTGTTTGTGCTTCCATTGCTTGCTTATATTTCCAGTTAATTACTTGACTCTTAAGCTCTTTGCCACATTAAAACTTTGCTTTCAGAATGGAGAGAGCTTTGTCCCTAATCACTGGGGTTTTCACAGCTGCATAGAAATTAGGATGGTGCCCTCTCTGGCACAGGCTCTGGCACCTGGCCACACACTGTAGGACCTCCACCCAAGACAGCAATCCAGATCCAAGCAGGTTAAAACAAGAGCAATTGCCCTCTGAATGGTTCCTTGATCCTCCTATAATATGCAGGCCAGGGGCTCCTGAGGCAGCCACATGGCACATGGGGGAATGGACTGGACTGTGATCTTTCGCCCATCCCTGTTCCAACAGAGTTTCACACTGACCTTTTACTTTGTCTTTGGTGTTTGTAGGTTGAGAAGTCTGGAAACCATCACAGCTGCTAGTGCTTCACTCTCCTTAAGTCTGTTCCAGACACTGCTGCTCAGAGCTGCCCTGGGGCCAAAACCTTGGCTCATGCTGGGCTGGGCTCAGCTCCCAGCTCAGTACAATAGCCCCTTCCTGCCAGGCTGCCTGGCTACCTTTAGTGGGAGATTTGTTTCTCTCTGTCACTTTGTAGGTCCTGTAGCTCTAAAATTCATTTAGTCATATTTTACATGTATAGGAGGAGGTGGAAGCTGGAGCTGTGGGGAAGTCCTGTTTCTACTCCACCATCTTGGCTCAGCCCCCTAGCCTTCTGTTTTAGCTTACTAGACCCTGGTGGGTGATTGCCTATGATGTCATAGACTAATTATGGTAAAGCAGTGATAGATAATGGCAATGAAATGTTTTACTGTCCCAGATAGCATATTTACATTCTATCATCAGTTCTTAAAATTTTTGTTGAAATACATTAGACCCTAAAGTGATGAGTAGGTTTGCTTTTAAGGCAAGGTTTCTTTTTCATAATTTTCCTAAGCCTCAGCTTATTCTATGCTTTAATCTCTGTGGATCCTTACCATTTGTATCATTCTCTTGTGTCACAAAAATAGCTCAGATTTTTAAATATTATTTTACAGTTTACTAAGCACTTCTGTCAGGAATTATCCTGAAAGGATTACTATTCTTCATTTTGAAATGGAGGAAATAGTACTAGAGAAGTTAAGTGACTGACCCAAGATCATATACCAGTAGTATCTGGGTATATCTGGACTATAACTCAGTTCTTCTGAAATCATGTCCCAAGATCTTTATTCTTTTTATAAATAAGAAGGATGGCTTGGTGCACTGATATATTATGGAAGAGAAAAGAGAGTTCCAAGACTTCTATAATGATAATGGACTTTAAAGATCCCCCTGTATTGGCTTGGTTTTTGGATTGAGTGTTGAAATCCAGATCTTGTGAATCACACTTGTGGGATGGACTTGTTGAAGTGAAGAGGGAGGGCTGAACCAGGAGGAGCTGGTGCTTTGGATTTAGAGATAGGCCCAAGCAGAGGAGACCAGAAGAACTTTTGGGAGCAGCATCATGAAGGCAGAGAGGGAGAAAAGATTGCTGAGGGCCAATTGGAGTTGCCCAGGACTTTTGAGAGCTTCCAAGAACTGAGGAGGCATGGCTGTGATGCTGGTATTGTGTCTGTCTGTTTTGATGTTTAGCCAGATTCATCTGCTTGTGAAGGACAGTGATGTTGTTGCAGAGGTCCTGGAACCTTGCTGTTGGTTCAGAAGCCCTGAAGAAGGGTTTTCTTGTTGTATGCTTACAGAAATCCTGGAAGAGGGTCTTGCTGATGTCTTCTGGGGTGCTGAGATTGTTCTGCAGGCAGAGAGTGAATTGGTGAGGACACTGGCAATGTATCTCATGGCTTTGTTAATCTTTGTCTCCCTAGAAACTGAGGTTGCTGAGAACTTGCCTTGGGTCAAGATGAAGAAAAGACTGCCACTTGGGTATTGAATACTGTGCTGATGATAACTGTAATTCATTTGTAGTCCAGGGGTGGGAAACTTTTGACTTTTTTGTGCTCTGTGACTGACCAAATTAATGTATTTTGTTTATGATTGGAAACTAATCTCCATTTGAGAAGAGATACTTTGTGACTGACTAAATGAATGTTCTGGCTAGAGGTGAGGTACTTTGACTATTGAATTGAGATACTTTGTGATTGAATTGAGGACTTACTAAATTGTTGAGTTTCACATGGTAAATTGCTTTTTATGGAGGGATCTGGGTAGGGCAATTGGGGTTACGTGACTTGCCCAAGGTCACACGGCTAGTTTGTCTTAAGTGTCTGAGGTCAGATTTGAACTCAGGTCCTTCTTACCCCAGGGCCGGTGCTCTATTCATTGTGCCACTTGGCTGCTCCTTGCCTTAATTTTTTATTGAATATATGTAGCGTTACTATGCTCATAATGCTGAACCTGGAAGTTGCCTTTGCATTACAATTTCCTCCTCTGGAAGGGAAGGCTTGAAACCCATAAATTTACACAATTTCTATTTATTTCAAAGAGATAAGTAGAGGGTAGAGTTATCCAATTTATTCCTTTCTCATTTTAGAGTTCATTTGGAACATTTATTGCCTGCCTATTGTTAACCAATATTAGGAGTAGAATCTTCATTTCTACTAAGCATATCAAACACAGACAAGCAGATGGATTGAGTATATCTATATGTATATATGTAGCTGCTAAGTCAGAAATTTAAGAGTCTTAAAAAAAAACAACCTTTTCCATGAGAAGTGCTGTTTCGTCAGCACCTTATCACTGAAGTTATCAATTCGAGATTTTTTTTGAAGCACACAAAACTGGAAAAGCTGCAGAATGTGCCATACCACATCATAATTTACTCAACAATAACTTTGCTTCTGTAGAATATGTTATATTTAGCCAGTTACAGTGTGGCTGAGATTTCTTATTAGAATTTCTCTTCTAAGTGCATATAACCTATTGGGAAGGCTAAGTCTACAACAGCTGATAGGATAAAATATGCAAATAAGTTGCAAAGAATTGTTAAGTAGTTTTAATACACATAGCATCCAAACATCCAAATCCAGAACCCACAAAACATTTATGCCAGGTGAGATCCTTACCTGGTGACATAGGGTGTCTTCCTAGAAATATCGACATTCTATAGGCTCCAACTTCCTTGAACCAGGCAGTGTCTGTACTTTCCCCTTTCCTCCTATCCTCAACAATTAGAGAGAGTGTTTAGCATTGTCTTGTCTAGTTACTTCTTACTCCAGCCATTAAAGCAATGTTATAGCTCTAATTGACTTCACTGAGTTCCTTTTTTTGTTGATGATACTTAAAAGAGATACATCATAAAGATTTTAGTCCACAGGAACATATCATTAAAACATCATATCACAGCTCTGTGTTTTCTATTAGGTATATGGTTCCTTCTAGTTTCTATCATTAAAACATCATATCATAGCTCTGTGTTTTCTATTAGGTATATGGTTCCTTCTAGTTTGAGCTAAAGGCTAGTCAAAACCTCAGTAATTTAAAATCTGGACACTAATAGTATTGTTTCCTCTTATTCCTCCCCTTTGGCAATTAAGATTGACTAAGTGTTTCCCCCTGACAGACCTCAATTGGAAATTTCAGAAGAACTGGGCATCTTTTGTCAAGGGGGCTGCATGTCTCATGCTTTTTGCCTTGAGTTTAATGATATTGGTGGTGAATTTTCCTTGGCTTCAGTGTGCAAAAACACATTTTTGATAGTTGGGGATAGATGAATTTCAAGAATCTAATAAATAGATCTGTCTTCCTCTTGATCTGCTCATAGTTTATTTCTGGGGAGAGGGTAAGTGACTAGAATATATATTTCACAAGCTTCCCCTCTGCAGCAACATACTATTAAAACCTTGTTCAAATGCATTTAGTTGGACAGTGACCTCTTCATATCAGGGCATGCCAAAAAGGATATACTGACAATTAGCAATTTCCCCCTCTAAAAAGCTGAATGTCGCTGGATAGCTCTCTGAAAGCATAGGTCTCCCTTTAGGTGGAGCCAAGACCTTGGCAAGGTATAATGTAAACTTGGCAATATTATTCCTAGAGCAGTATTAGTCTATAGTGCACTCAGATCAGCAATTTCCCATAATCTTGCCAGCTTAAGGTTGATACCCCCAGATGGGAACACATGGCCAAGGATTCTACTTCAATTGTTTGAGTGATCCAGGCAAATTCTCTCTACTCTACCTTCCTTCAAAGCTGCCCTTGATTTCTTCCTACATTAAAATGTTCCTGAACAAGTACCAGTTTTTGAAATACACTGTACTCTAACACAATCATACTCAACACTTCTTCGTCCTCCTATTATGTTCCCCAATAAAAAGGATAAAATTAAACAAAACACAGGAAAGGGGAAATTGTTTTATAAAAATCCATTTACATCCTACCAGCCTTTATTAGAATATGAGCCTTCTGAAAATGAAGATTAGCAACCAGATATGTCATATTTGTATAAGTATTTACAAAAACTTAATTTAGGAAAAACATAGTAGCTTTAATTCAATTCAAAGTCAGCTCTTTCCTTAGATAAATGCTGAGAATTATAGCTCTTGGCTACAAAACAGCACTCACAATTCATATGTTATTCCAGAAAGACAAAAATAAAGTTTTCTCTTTGTATTCTGGAATTACTGAAAGAGAATGGATTGTACAATTCATAGCATATTGCTTCCCTTTTCAATGGGAGGGGAAGGGGCTTGAGAAAAGGAAAGAATTTTAACCTCAATTTTGTAAATGAATGCTAAAATATAATTTTGAAAACATAAAGGAAACTCTCTCTGCTAATGCATATAAGGGGGGAAAAGGAAGATAGAAAATAAAGGAAAAAGAATAGATTTTTTTTAAATGGATAAATTCAAAGGACCAGTTGTAATAAATGCAATTTGGGATTACCCTTTACTTGAGGGACTCATCCACTTCATCTTCTTTTAAATATCCTACTTGTACAAGTTAAGTATTCAAGTAGTATTTGTTAAATTGATTTGAAATGAATAACTAGTGTCATCAGATATGGACTGGAGCAATGACATGCTATTGAAAAAGTGAACTGCCATATGATCATTAAAATATCGTACTTTCACACAGCCAGGTTAACATACATGAATATGAATAAGAAAAAAATATCCTAGAGAAAATGATAAAATTTATGGATAAATATTCTCATACTTGGAAGTTATTTTTCTTTATTATTTATATTCTGAACCACATAATCAAATATGACAATTGTTTCATTTCTAGAATTTGACCTGAGTCCATTCTAGTCCTGTAATAGACTTGCCATCTAGGAGAATTCACTTGAATTTGGTTTCTGGTGGACATGAAGGAAAGGGGGTTTACAACTTGTGGATAACCTGCCTTTGAGCTCTGTGGTGACCTGTGAAAAGGAGGAAAGAACTTTGCTCATTTTTCTGCTACTTTGTGTTTTATATGCTCATTAATTTAGTGGCATATCCCAAGCTAATAATATAGAAATTGTTTTTGTGACTTATGACCAATAGAGATCCTACAGATTATTCTTTAGTTTTGGTTTAAAAATGTAATCCCACAGGTAAAAGCTGTAGGAAAAAGATCCAAAATGTAATTGGTTTCTCTTCTTTCTGAGGCCTTTTAATTAGTGTGATTACCTTTGTTTCTCATCTTTCCTAAAAGAGAGAGACTAATGCCCAGTGAGCCTACTCTCCATGAACATGTGCAGACAGCAACTGAACTAGTTCTTCATATGGAAGAGACCGAGCAGATAAATTTCAGGAAAGTAATAAAATACTAATATTACTACTACCAACAACAACAAACAATTAGCATTTATATAGAACTTTAACATTTCCAAAGAGTTTTACAAATATCTCATTTTATGTTTACAATAAGATATGTGGTAGATACAATTATTCTTCCCATTTTATAGATGAGGAAACTGAGGTAAACAGAAGCTAAGTGACTTTCTTGGGGTCATATGACTACAAAGTGTCTGAGTTAAGATTTAAACTTGGCTCTTTCTGGCTCTAGGTCCAGTGCTTTATCCAATGTGTGACATAATTGCCTCCTGGTTTCATCATGCCATAGAGCAGAAGTACTTAGAAAAACATAGTTTTGTTGTTGTTGTTGTTGTTGTTTTGCATATCATCTCGTCCATTAGATGTGAGCTCTATGAGATAAGGAACTATATTCTGACATTTTTTTAACCCTGGAGAATAGCACTGTGCCTGACACACGGGGATTTAACGAATGTTAATTGACGAGTTGACTGTGTATCAGAACACTTTTCTCAAGGGGCTTAGATTCTGTGAGGGGAAACAACATGGTAGCAGATAGTAAAAGTAAACATATACAATGAACTATATAACAAGTTCTAAATTCTGTGTTGGAGACAGCACTTGATATGATATGGACCATGGTTTGTGCAAAATCACATATGAGGAATGATATCTCAAGTTTGGGAAAAGGCAAGTAGATAAAAAAAGGCTGGAATGTAAAGTACATGAATCAGGATAATGTGGGGTAAGTCTGAAAATGTCTGCTGAAGCCAGATTGCAAAGAGATTTAAACCCAAGTGGTGTTTATGTTTTATAGAGGAAAGTGGGAGCCATTGAAGTTTCTCGAGTCAAGGAGTGACATGGTTAGACCTTTGCTTTTAAACATAGTGTAGCCTATGAGTTTAAGAGGGACAGAAACTGGGGAACTTAAGACCACTTAGACTATGATTTGCAAACTTTAAGCAGCATGTCAAATTTTACTTGATTAGTAAGTGATAGAGCCAGTTTTCATATATGACCTTTATAACAAGCTTTTGTATTTGTCCCATCAGCTTCAAACACTAAAAATATTACTTTTACTAGAAATCACAAATCTGAACTATCTTCATTCAACAAATATTCATTCAGTCCTTACTATGTACATAAGCCTGTGCTAGACTTTGTGAGTAAAATAAGTACAGGTAACCTATTCACTGATACTCAATGAACTTATTACTCAAGGAACAGTTGAGCAGATGAGTTGCCATATATACAATGCTTTTAATAAGATTTTCAACATTTTTTTTTTGCTTTTTGTAGGGTAGAAGGCAGGGCAATTGGGATTATGTGACTTGCCCAAGGTCACACAGCTAGTAAGTGTGTCAAGTGTCTGAGGGCGGCTTTGAACCCAGCTCCTTCTGACTTCAGAGCCAGTGCTCTTTTCACTGCACACTGCCTAGCCACCCTTCAACATGTTTTTCATATGTGACAGTCTCATGCATTCACTCTGCAGGCAGAATACCTAAGTTCATATATACTTCTTCTGATACTGCCTGTGTGAGCTTGGACAAGTCTTTGTGGGACTCAGTTTCCTCATTCATTAAATGAAGAGGTTAAATGAAGTAGATGGTCTCTGAGGTATCATACCTGTTTTAAGGACTAAAAAGATGAGGGTCAGAAAAGTCGCACAGATTATGCAAGGTCCCAAGAGGAAAAACCTAGGCTGAATAGAACTCCCCATACTCTAAATCTAGTGTTTATTCTGCCACACTACAACTGCCAACAGATAAGAAAGTCCAGTCCTGTTTCATTTTTGTCTTTGGCTCAAGCACCCAGCAAATGCCTGGAGAAGACTACATTCTTGATAAATGGATGTTGCTTGTTAATTGAGTTAAAGAGAAATCAAGAGACAGTACCACCAAGTGATTAGTATAAACCATGCATGCTGTTGAGGAAGAGGTTATTTAATAGGTCGAAGTCATCAGGGATGGATTTCTATAGAAAGTAAAATTGGATGTAGGTCTTGAAAGTTATATAGAATTTGACTTTAGAGAGATGAGGTGGAAGGGCATTCTGAGCAGAGAAATGGTCTTATATCTCTACACAGTATTCTTTCAACTAAGAATATAACCCTAACAACTATTTCAAATTTGCCCAATTAGTTGATAATTATTAAGTTAATGAACAAAAAGTGAACATGTGCAGAAAAGAAATGATGGCATTAGTAATTATTTTTAAATAAAGAAAATTTGAATCCTGCTCTCCCATGTCACCTTTGCCACTCTAGATGACAGCAAAGTGCACCTTCCAGTTTCCTGTCAGGTCTAGCTAAAATAATGCTAAACTCGAGTATTTGAAAGAGCCCATCAGAGCTACACCTAACAATTTTTTAACTACAGGAGAGTGACATAAAATGTGCCTTTCATTCAAATGAAGGAGCTACTGGAAGGGTGCCCAGGATATCAAAATGGTCTCATTGGAGAGGCTACTTGTGTTGAGTGTAGAACCATGAAGGGTCTAAGACAGGGAGGAACTCATCTTACCTGTGACTTTTAAGGCAAGGAAGTTAGTTGCCATCTGTAAAGCTAAGCATGAACAGCTTTCCAGAGGCCGGGTACTGTGAATAGCTTTAAGATTCTGATCACATAGTACAGTGAACTCTCTATTTATTCAGCAGTAAACTAAGTAAAAACATTTGCAGAAACCAAAGTACAGCATTCACAATGATATAACATAGCAACTTATCACTAAAGTGGCCACATAGTTTTATACAAAAGGTATCATTCAGTAAGTCCTTAACTCTATCATCCTTAAGGAGCAGTCCTCCTTAAGGGATACAAAGTATAAAGGTCTCCCACTCCCTAGGTCACATTGTCAATGTCTTCAGTCAAAAAAGTCTTCTTTCTTCTTAATTGGAAACTAGTTTCCAATCATCCTTAACTCAATCATCCTTAAGTGGTGCAAGGTACAAAGTAAAGTCCTCCCACCCCTAGATCACAGAAAATCACGATCTTATCAGTAAGCACTAAGTACCAAAGGAGAGGTCTTTTCATCTTGACTCAAGGCTGGTTCCCAGTTTCCATGGTTCCTCTTCCATGGTCCCAGATTTTGTCTGAATTCAATCATCACCTGGATTCACAGATAGGCAGCTCTCAGCTCCCCATCCAGCTTCTTGTTCAACCAGTTCCCATTCCATAGTGAAGCTCATAATGTCTGGCCCACCTCAAGTCCTTCACAGTTTCTGTCTCTGGGAAGACAAAGCTTAACAGAGCCAAAACAAAATTCATACACATTGCCGTCACCATCATCAATTCACTATCTGCCTGTGAAATCAACATAGAACCTACAAACAAGGTCCAAGCGGTCAATACAAATCATCAGCACAGTCCCAAGACCTCTGAAACCCTCCTCCAGGACTTCTGTAAACAGACAAGAAGAAAATCCTCTTTCAGGGCTTCCAATAAGGTCCCAGGCCTTCTTTACAAAGTATCACAAACACAAATCAACATAGAAAAAACAGAGTGCCAGCCACCACAAGTGTTCCTTTCTCAGTTCTGTTCAATCCCAGCTGTGCTTGAGCTTTTTATCTGTCATTAGCTTGCCCTGTTTTGCACACCTCTTACACACTTCCTGTTCCTGTCTTTGGCAAGTCTCTCCCACTGTGGGATTCACAGGTTCTGTTTCTTAACAAAGGCTTGATATAATCAGGGCAAGGCTCAAAGACACTTGACCTGAAACAAGGTGCTAAGTGCTTCTTTTCTTGCCATTACACCATCAAGAACTTCCTATTTTGACTTATTTTTGCTTACCAGATGATAAGCCAAATTGTTTCTACGTGTGATATGATGATGTTATGAATGATAGGAAAAATTGTCATAGCCCCTCTAAATATCAGTACCCTCATATTTAGTCACTATCACTATTGATAGTCAGAGTCTCTATCCCCAGTGGCATTTCTGGAACCCACTTTCAATAAATGCTAGAAATGAAAAAAAAAAGTCACGGAAATTAGTATTAAAAAACAGAAAAGTTAAAAGGGGGTGATAAAGAGCAAGGGGATGCAAGAGATACTTGAAAGTTAGCAAAAACAGGCTAGAATAAATATTGACACTGAGTAACAAAAGTTGAGAGAAGGAAGAGGAGAGGAAAAGCAAAGCATTTGGAATTTGAACCAGCTGTGCTTGTCACCCTGGTAACACATGAACGGGGAATCTGAATCCAGTTTGTTCAGTCTATCAGAGCCTGGCCAGGTGTGAGAACATTCATCAAGATCTTGATAGACTGAGTCTCCCGTCCATGAGAAATCTCATTTCTGGTCATTCTGCAGTCCTTGACCTTGAAAGCAGTTCTGGACTAATAGTCAGTTCAACATGATAAATGGTGATTTCTCAAAGAGAATGCAATTCTCCTGCTCCACTATAACCAAAGGCACCCACATCATATAAACATGAACAGTTACAAACATAGAAAGGTCCAAGAAAGTGTGACATACTCAGTACCTCAGCAGCTCCTAGATTACACATTAAAACTTTATTCTTTCAGCATGAATCCTTATACTAACACCCAGGGCTAATGGCTAATGGCTCTTGAAGACATCCTGGGGGTGGGCAAGCAGTGGCACAAAGTAACCCTACACTCCAAATGAGGAAGAATAGGAAAATGACTTTCGAATACCACATGAGTCGTAAGTTTATTATAAACAGAATGTAACTGCTTGGTAACTGCTTAGTGAGGGAATTTAACATATATTTTATTTTACTTTTAGCCAAGTAAGTTTAGTGAATGGGAATAGGTTTTCTTCTCCCCCAAATTGTCTTTTCCTTTCTGATATATTATTTTTTCTGATTTTTTTTAAACAAGTGCTCTTTATTTTTCAAATGATAAGACAACTAGAAAACTTTATCAGTTGACCTGAGTGTCTCCTGACATTTGCTTCCCACTTCAGTGTTGTAGTTAGCTGATTGCAATAAAGGCTTCTGAGCATTCTCTTCCTTTTATTTTTCATGAAGAAATCTATAATCTCAAAGAGTAGCTTTCTTCTGCCCATTAGTACCTCTCGATATAACCTTACACTTCTTTCATTTTGACATGAGTAGCGTATAATGGTAGAGACCAAAGTATAATTGAAAATGATGAAAAGTCAGAGTCAGAGGACTTGGGTTCTAGTCTCAGGTCCAACCTTAAGGCCTTGAGCAAATGATTTCAATTCTCTAGAGTGCAGGTTCTTCATTGATAAAATGAGAAGCTCAGATTAGGTGATTCCTGAAATCTCTTCACTCTCACACACTTTTTTTTATTATTATTTTGTTTTGAATATGTATATGTTGATATCTTCTTTTTATATCACCATAATTTCCCCATTAAACCTCTCACTTTACATTCTTTTCTCAGAGTAATTTCATAAAAGAAATAGTATTTTAGTGACAAAAAAGAGTAAAAATAAGCATAACAGATCAATATATTTAAAAAGTCACAAAATATGTGCAATGCCCAGGAGTTAGGGATCTCCCATTTCTGCAAATAGGTAAGGCGGAGTTGTGTTTGCATATCTTATTTTTTTAGTCAGGCTTATTCTTTATAGTTTTGAAATATTCACTTGTCATTGCCTCTTTCTAATACTTCAAGCAGTGCTCTTTTCATGTTAATTCAAGTTTAGCCTTTGTTAATTTATGTTAATTGAAGTTTAGTCTATGTAGCCACAGACTACAAACAAGATCTTATTCAATTTGATTCAAAATAAATTTATTACTTGCCAGTATGGTAAGGAATGAAGCAGTAAGGAGCAGTGGTTAGAGAGCTGACCTCATAATCAGAAAGATTGGGGTTTCGTTTCTACCACTGTTATATAATGGCATGCGACCCAAACATCTCAGTGTTGCTGACAACTCACCAAGATTGTAAATGTCAGGCAAGTGCCAATCTGCATTAGCAGAGGGAGTTCTACCCTGGGACCTCCCTAGATCTATTAAATAAGAGGTAAACTTTTACAGAAATATGAAAGGTCATGATGTTCTTCAGGAGCTGAGATTTAAAACAACAACAACAAAAAAAAAAAAAAAGCCTGTAAGTAACTTGCTTCTTATGAGAATGGGAGATGATGGGGAATACAACATGTACACAATAAAGTATTTACAGGAAGGAAACAATACTAATAATTAAGATCAGAGTGGGCTGCTAAGAGGGACTGACTTTAAGTAAAACTTAGAAGGCAGATAAGGCTTCTAGAAAATGGAGCTGAAAATAGGGAAAATATTCTAGATATTGTTCTAGATGACTTTTGTTAAAGTAGGGAAATGGAGGCAGAGAAATGGAAATACTGGTAAATTCACCATGAAAAGTATTTTGAAATCAAATTGTAGAAGGCCTTAAAATTAGGGTGAAACCTGGCTAATATGAAAAGGTTTTGCATTACTTTACATGTATAATGGGCATTATATTATTGTTTGACTTCTTAATGGATCAAGGAGGGTCTGGAATGAAAGTTTGGAATTCAACCAAATTAAAGTTAAAAAATAAATGAACATTCAAGAAAGCCAATCGGAAGATATTATATTTTTATTAGGGTCAAAACAGAGTTTCTGAATTATTTTTGGACAAGGGAATGGCATGGACAGACGTTTCTTTAGGAAGACTATTTTGCAGCTATGTAAAAGATAAATTAGATAAGGAAAATGTTTCAAATAAAGAAAATTAGAAATCTATCAAAGTTACATAGTCAGAAGTGACAAAGAGTTGATATAGAGTAATGGCCATGTTGAATGGAGGGGAAGTTAGCAAGTTAGTAAGAGATATTGTGGAAGTAGAATAAATGCATTTGGTAATTAATTGGATATGGTGCATATGAAGGAAAGAAAAGAGTCTAGGGCTAGTATGAACTAGTTTCTGAACCTGGCTGACTGGATGAAGGGTGGCATCCTAAATAAAAACAGGGACATCTGGAAACAGATTAGGTTTCTGGTGAAAGAGAAATACTACCTCTTCAGGCATGTTGACTTCAGGCATATAGGTAGAGAAGTCCTACAAGCAGCAAATTGTTAATAGAGGATTCATTGGGATTGATGAGAAAAGATTAGAACCTAAAGCATAGAAATTTTGGAATGAAAGTAAGAATTAAAACCCTTAGGACTGAATGAATTCAACAAGAGAAAGTGCAGCTGGAGACTAAGGACTAAACTTTGTTTGATATCCATGTTGAGGAGGAGAATCAGAAGGCAGCGTTGTAAAAGGCAAAAGATGACAAATTATCTGACAGGAAAGAGTGTTCAACAATATCTAAAACTTCAGAGAGTTCAAGGAAAATGAGGTTGGTGAACAGGCCGCAATATTAAAAATCGTAGCTAAACTTTGATTGAACAGATTCTGTAAAATGATTGGGTTAGACTCAGAGATTGGGTTGCAAAGGGTTGGCAAGCAAGTGAGTGATGAGGAAGTGACAGGGATGAACATTGAAAACACTTCCTAGGAGTTTAACAGTGAAAGCAAAGACTTGTAGAACTACAGTATCAAGTGAATATTTTCTTTAATGACAGAAATCAACCTGAGTATGTGTATAGATAGCTGGGAAAAACCTAAGGAACAGAGAGGCCAAGGTGGGAAAGAGTGAATGAATAATAAATGTGCTAATCCCAAAGAAGATTTAGGAAGTAATGGAACAATAGCACCTAGAGAAGGATAATTCTCGGAAAAGATATTCCTCCAAATCTAGATAACAAGAAAGGCTTGGCAAAGATATAGAGGTGTTTTGAGAATAGAAGTGGGAACTTGAGGCAGATGCTCTTAATTTCTCAGTAAAGTACAGGATGAAATCATCTTATTTGAAAGAGGTGTGGTGTTTAGAAGTTTAGAGAAGTTTAGAGCCAGTCTCTTCAATACAGTATGAAATAGATCACTGGATTCAAGTGACTCAAATTCAGACTCAGATATTTGCTAGGTATGTGTTACTCTGTGCAAGTTGATGAACCTTTCTGTTGTTCAGTTTCCTCCTCAGCAAAATGAAATGTATGGACTCCATGGCTAATAAGGTTCTTTCTAACTCTAAACCTATAATCCTATTATCTGATGTGAGAATGTGCTGGAGCCAGCTCATACTGGTTCTTGAGAAATGACTGTAAAATTTACACTGTGAGCATTTACATCTCAGAAATCAACAGGTCTTACAAGTCAGGATGATGTATTTTTGTTGACTGCCTAGACTTATGAAAGTGATATGAAAAGTAATTATTCATATTAAATTTAAAGTTGGTTTGTAAATACCCTTTGGGGGGAGGCATGGTTGTTAAATATTTCACATAACATTCTTATCCTATGCGTACAGCCCAGAGGGCCTAATATAAACTAGATAAAATACATTTGTAGTGGTCACAATTTCTCTAATTAGTGGGGTGAATTCCTCTAGCACTTTTCTGCATTTTAGGAATAAGAAAATAGAAGGGAAAAGTAAATTGTCAAAAGACAGGGAATGAATAAGGGTAGGATAAAGGAGTAAGACATTAAGAATGGAGGTCAGTACATATTTGAATTTTATTAATCATAGGACACAAACAGAGGAGGGAGGAAAATGAAGCTAAAGAATGGGAAGGACAAGGAAGGATGGAATGGGCATGAAGAATTGGTTTGAGGTGAAGGAGGCAGTTCATCAGTCAACTAGAAATTAAGGGCCTAATATGTGCCAGGTCCTATGCTAAGCACAGAGAGATGTATGGTATGAAGCAGAGAAAGAGACAGAAGTATAAGAGATTGTGATCATTGAGGAAAATGCCAGAGTTCAATATGCAGGTCGCACAGGTTTGGGTGGTGAAAATATAATGTATCTTGGCGGAGATATACTGTTCCTGGCAGAGGTAGACACAGAGTTTAGATATCACAGCATGGAGCTATGAGAATGCCTACTCCTCCACCTGTCCCCATATATTGGGGGCATGAGAGACAAGCAAACTGAAAATAGTGTGTAGAGATAAAGCATCCATTAGGGAAAAAAATAAAGCCAGCCTTCTGTGATTAAAATAAGATGGAAAGGACTTGGAAAAAAAGAGATCCAGGATGAATGGGGGGGTTTGTTAATTATAGATCAGGACTTCCAGGGAGCATTATAGTGAGAAGAGTTAGAGGAGGAGAGAATGGGGTGCTAGGCTTTCATACAGGGATTTCATAAAGTTGGAGCAAGGGAAAGGGATTTTTACCCTGACTGACAACAGACTCTGTATTATGAAGAGTGGAAGGGAGGCAAGAGACAATTGTTTATTGTTTAGTAGACTTGCTAACTGGCTGGGCATTCCCAATTAAGGAGGGCAGGGGATAAGAGTATCACTGGTTATGATAACCAACCCTGGGAAATATGAAGCTGGGATAAACACTTCACTCTTCTGTCTCTGTTTTTCATAATCCTGAAGACAAGCTGGTGCCAGTTCTGGGAATGTTGATAGTACTGGTGGCTGAGAGGGTCATACACTGAAGGATATAGTTCCAACCAGACGTGTCTTCTATAGTCCATGATTCTTTTTAAGAATCTTCCCAGTGAAGGATGAAAGTTGTGATAAAGTTCAAGACAGCGGGTTCCCACCGACTTGGGACTCCAATACTGAGAAAGAGCCAAGTATGTGGAAGTCTCTAGATAGTGGTTATGGAAGACAACATATGGTGGCAGGACTGAGCATCTGCCATGTCTGAAGAAGCCAGACATGACTGCCTGTTCCCAGTCCCTAGGGGATGGGGAGGTTGACTCTAACACATAAGATTAAAAGAAGTCTGAGAAATTCATGTTGTTCTCCACCTTTTTGAACTTATATTTATATAGTGATTTAAGGTTTACAAAATAATTTCTTTACTACAGTCTGTTGAACTATGTATTATTAAGCACGATTATGCCCATTTAATAGATAAGTATACTGAATCTCAGAGAGGTAAAGTGATATACCCAATTGCCACAACTATTCATTCAAGGTTCTTTTTTTAAATTAGATTTACTCCATTCATTATGTCCACAAAGTCCAAGTTCTTATTCTTTCACTTTGCAAAAACTTCTTTAGCTGACATTGTGACAATCAAGAGAAAGTAATATATTGGGCTAAAAAGTTCCCTATGAAGGAAAGCATACACACTCTCTAGAGCTATATATAAGAAATGTTTGTTTATGGAGATCTTAAAATACAGGGCATGATAGGGAACCTGGATACAGATATCTAATGTGTGCCATGATCGAAATTTTCGGAGCATATGTAAGATAGTTGTTATTGTTTAATTCAGTGTTACTTGGTGAATTGTGGCTGATTAACTGTTTGGCTGCTCTGGGATAAGGAACATCTCTTCTCCCCCACACTCATCATAGTTTCAATGTTATAGGGTTCCAGATATCAGACTGAGGGTTCAAAGTATTCTCTTTTTGTTTAGTATTTCCAGGGCAGCTGTGGACACTCTTGATTCTCTGGACCTTTGCTTAGCACTCTCATTCCTGAGATATCACCTTGTTGCTATTTTGGGAGGACAGAGGGATCTTCTAGCTGGGATTTCAATATTGTCAAATGGGGTGGTCTACCCAGCAGTTATAGAACTCATTGTTGCTGTCTCATTCTGTCTCAAACATGCATTATGTATTTTGTAGGGGGGAATGGCAGTTACAAACCACTATGGAATGTTATTTCTCATGTTGTTGAGGGAAAAAAAGAAAAGAAAATAGCATGAAGTCGAAGAAGGTAAAAATAGGTAACCCATCTGTTTTAAAAGAAAGCGTTCCCTCTTTGGCTCAGTGTCTCAATGTAGCATGCTGAAGGATTCACGGGACAAGAAGCACTCCAACACACAGAAACCTCATCACACTTTTTTTTAAAGAACAGTCACTAACACCTCAAGGAAATCTTTGAAATGCCTTCTATTTAAAGTCAGTTTTGCTGATTCAATATGTGGGATATTTGGTATTCCTCTCTTGGTTTAATTTTGGGGACATTAGCATTAAAATTGCAATGTTGTTTCTTAAGCACTGCCTGTTTATTGGATGTTTTCTAGAGGCTTGAAAGTAGTTTCTAGTACCTGTAGTTTAATCCAGAACATTATATCCTTCTTTTAATTTTGAGGACATAGTTAGGGTTTATTGTACAAAGTGGGTAAAAAGATAGCTGTATTATCCTGATTAAATGGGTTGCCCCAAATTAGCTTTTACTTTATTTTCTTATACACAAAAACTGCCATCTTCTGCCCCTTCTCCCATCTAACTTCCTATCATTGTGTCAAAGTATAAATACCTTTCCCTTGCTACCAACACTCGGTATATAAGATATGATCCCTTTCTTTGTGTTGAGGAAAATTCAGTACTTCAATAAAATAGGAGATAATAGGTAAAGAAACTCAAATCTGTCTGCACCGTGTGTGTGTGTGTGTGTGTGTGTGTGTGTGTGTGTGTGTGTGTGTGTGTGTGTGTGACAGACAGAATTAGAAACAGGCAGGGACACGAACAAAGTGACAGAGAGTGACAGACAGAATCAGAGACAAAGAGTGGACTGACTGGAATGACTTAGGGAAAGTGCCCTTTTACCCAAAGGGAGAGAATTCATCTAAAAGTCTCAGAGTTTCTAAGAATTCCTAGACCTTCTAGGACACAAATCATTCAACAAGATGCAAAGAATTTATTATTCCAGTAATGCTTTCCAAGGAGAAATACTTAACCTTTTCATCACTGATAATTTACAATAGGAGATGACAGTTTTTATAAACATGGGGGGGACCAGCAAGGAAGCTGGAGGGGAAAGAAATACCTTCAGCATATCTTAATATAAAGAAACTGAGAACTTGCATAAATAATTTTGTTTATACATTTTGCAGTTGATTTGGTATCTTTTAAACTGAGATTAGCATTTTAAGGCCATAAATATTCTTAAAAGTAAAAACTTATCTATCATGTATACCTACAAGCCGAAAAGCTACATTTAAAAGGAAACTATACATCGATGAAGATCTTTCAGCACTAGAAATGTTAAGTTTTTATGGTCATCCACTGTGGTCAAGCTGAAATCCTTAGAATCTTAGATCTTAGGAACAAAATACTCTAAATGTACATGTATATGTAATAAAATACACACTTTTCATATATGTTCATATATTTTCTTAAATATATTTATGCAAATAGATATCCATGTAGATATTGTATTATATGTGTTATATATATGTGTATGTGTGTGTGTTTCTGTGTGTACACACATACATATATGCATATATGTGGTGAGAGAGAGAGAGATAGAAGTCAGGGGACTTGTCTTAGTGTAATATGCCTTTCTATCTCTCCCAAAGTCTTAGGTAATTCAGAGGGAGAAGAAAGGCAAAAAGTTTCTCATGCGTTTCTACCAAAAGGACTATCCTGAAAAGCCATGTTAATCTCCTTGTGATGGAAAACACCATAAATAGAGGGTAGCCAGACTCACAACAAACAACTTCACTGTGGAGTCGAAAATGTCATGAAGAATGCTTAGAGGAAAGGGTGCCAGGTGAGTAATTTAGGGCCTAGTCTGGTAACAAGCAAGTAACTATTCAGTTATTAAGCACCTTCTGTGAGCATTGCTAAGCACTAGGGATAAAAAACATCAAAGCAAGATAGTTCTTGCCCTCAAGGAACTTACTTTTTTTTTTTTTTTGCTTTTTGGAGGGGGAAGGGCAGACTTGCCCAAGGTCACATGGCTAGTAAGTGTTAAGTATCTGAGGCCGATTTGAACTCAGATCCTCCTGACTCCAGGGCCAGTGCTCCATTCACTGTGCCACCTAGCTGACCTGGAACTTACATTTTAGTGGAGGATATAAAACATGCCTAGATAGATATGTGCAAAGACAATATAACATTACAACTATACTAGAAGACACACTCAGGATATGATGACTAGGGCAAATTGAACTTCCAGTACTACAAGGAGCTGATGTCTTCTCTTCTCATGGTATTTTTATGCAGTTCTTCTTTCATACTGAATCTGTGCAGGGTGATTGCTTCTCTGCATGACTAGGCATGCCCTCTGCTGGGTGAGATATCTTTTATGGCTATATGCTCCTGCTGCAAGATGCCATTACAGATGTGTAGTGTGGGGTGAAAAAATGGAGAAATCTCCTTCCCTAGGTGGACTATCCAAGAAGTGTGAAGCAAAGGTAAGGAGGTGGGTACCTAGAACCTCAGAAATTTCCACATAGGTATCTCTCCTACTGATAGATCATCCCACCTGACTAAGTCCTTAACTCACTGACTTGCTTTTTTTTTTTTTTTTTTAATTTTGACCCAAGGGACATGACTGACTTGCTTAGCCAATCACCAGATGTTTATTTGGTGGTTTCATTTGCCTCATCCATTTAGTTTGTTGTTGTTCACTCTTGTACAACTCTCTGTGACCACATTGGGATTTTCTTGGCAAAGTTCCTAGAAAGGTGTAATGGCAAACAAAGAAGTACTTAGCACCTTGTTTCATCTATTTAATTGCTTAGCATCTTGTTTCAGTTCAAGTTTCTTTTGAGTCTTGCCCATGATTATATCAAATCTTTGTTAAGAAACAGAACTTGTAAAACCCACAGTGGGAGGAACTTGTCAAAGACAGGAAGGACATAAGAGGTGGGCAAAACAGGGAGGAGCTAATGACCATATAAAAAGCTGAGTACAAGCTGGGAGAGAGCAGAACTGAGAAGGGAACCCTTGTGATAGCAGAGTTGAGAAGGAAAAAACATGTGGTATCTTGGCACTCTATTTGTCTGTTCTGTCTGTGTTGATTTGTGTTTGTAATACTTTGTACAGAAGCCTTGGGACCTTACTGGAAGCCCTCAAAGAAGACTTTCTTGTTCTCTGTTTACAGAAGTCCTGGAGGAGGTCCTGGGACTTTGCTGATGATTTGTGTTGATCTCTCAGACCTAGTTTGTGGGAGCTGGAAGTGGAACCATTGAATTTGGGAGCCAGCCTCAAGTCAAAATGAAAAGACCTCTTTGAGTACTTAATGCTGACAGAGAAAATCATGATTTACTGTGGTATAGGGTGAGAGAACTTTGTACTTTGTACCTTATACCTCTTAAGGATGCTTGAGTTAAGGATGATTGGGAACTGATCTCCAATCAAGAAGAATGAAGACTTTTTGACTGAGAGATTAAGACAATGTGACCTAGGGGTGGAGAACTTTGACCTTTGTACTTTGAGTCCCTGAAGGAAGCTTGCTCTTTAAGACTGATTGAGTTAAGAACTTACTGAATGATTGTACTTTGTCTCCCTTAAGCAGGCTTGCTCCTTAAGGATAATTGAGTTAAGGACTTACTGAATGATATCTTTTGTTTAAAACCATGTGGCCACTTTGGTGATAAGTTATTATGTTATAACATTGTGAATGCTGTATTTTGGTTTCTGTGGATGTTTTGCTTTAGTTTATGGCTAAATAAATATAGAGTTCACTATACTATGTGATAAGAATCCTAACGCTGTCCACTGCAGCAGTCCTCTGGAAAGCTGCTCACATTTGACTTTAAAAATGGTTTGCCATTTCCCTCTCCAGCTCTTTTTACATATGTGGAACTAAGGTAAACAGGGTTAAGAGACTTTCCAGGGTCATATAGCTAATAAGTATCTGAAACCAGATCTTAACTCAAGATGATGTTTTCCTGATTACAGATACAGCATTCTGTCCATTGTGCTAATTACTTGCTTCTCATCCAATTACTAAAACCCCATAATCCTCTAAATTTGTTTAAAGAATTTCTTCACACTTCAGAGAATAAAGAAAAGGAGTCAATAGTTGTCTAAAAGAGGCAGACCCTTCATGTTACAATCCATAATAAGTCACACAATGTATAAGCCACCAAAAGGTTCATAACCTTCTACAAAGTATGAATGGGCCACTCATTGGAGTCAGTCCAGTCTAAAAGAACAATTTCTGAAATGAGCTCAAAAGTATATTTGGCCAATTGGACAAAAAAGGTGCAAAAATTTCACTGAAGAAAATAATTTCTTAGAAATTTGAATTGGGCAAGTAGAAGCTAATGATTCCATGAGAAATCAAGAAACAATAAAACAAAGTCAAAAGAATAAAACAAAAGAAAATGTGATATATTGCTGGACATGGGTCTAATTTGCACTTTTTTGATGTTTTGTTTGTAGCTATTTTCACATTGTTATTTTCTTCTGAATTTATGTTTGGTCTTCCCTGAAACTGAATCAGGTCTTTTTTTTTACCTTTTTGTTTGTTTTTTATTGTCAAGTTCTTTTTTGTTGCTTGCTCACTTTTCCAGCCTAATTCTTGACTTTGAACTTTATGTTAAATTTGATCTCTATTCACCTTGTCTTGAGAAGGCACCTTCCCAAGCATCAGGCTTTTCCATGCTGCCATTTTCAGAGTTTGTTCTGGGGATCTGCAATTTTTTGATGCTTTCAAAGTGGTGTGTTCTGGGGAAAGATGTGGTCACTGTTCTTCCAGTCTAGGCTCTGGATCTTACCCTTACTCTGGATCTTGTAACCATTAGTTCTATCAGTCCTCCTTTCCTTGGTCCCTGCTCCCTTGCAACCAACAGCCAATTTTCCTCTCTGCCCTGGAAATGTGACCTAGACCTGCATATGAGCAATAGAGTTATTAATCAAGGCCAGCTGTACTTAGTACAAGCAATGGGTCCCCACAATCTCTTTCTGACTGGTTGTGCAATCCCCTTACTATCTTTTGGCTGACAGCTCCCAAAGCTACTAAAGCTTCTTCTGCTGCTAACATAATTAATCTTGTTATATGTGTAAAATCCAAACAAGCTTCTATCCTAGTGTAGCAAACTTCTTCTGCCAATCTTCTAAGTTTTTTACACCAGAAAAATGCCTCATTCTATCATTTTGTTGGCTCTCCCACACCAAAATTTTATATAAGGTGTTATTTTAAAGTTCTTTGAGGGGAATGTTGAGAGAGGTCTTTGGGGCTGCCTCTAATCTACCATCTTGGCTCCACCCTCCCCCAATAACTCTTCTTGACATCATTTTAGAATATAATGTTTGCTATGTTTTATTGTATTTGTGTGTATTAAATATGCCTCAATTACATGTTAATATACTACACTCTAGAATATTGTGAGCTCCATGCAGCCTATAGTCCCTATTAACAACCCAGCTTTAAACCCATAATCATATGGTTCTGTGATAATAAGTACTTGAAGGAAAGGTTAACCAATATGCCAAAAAGTCATTGATATTAAACCATAATTGTAGGTTACTTGAAATTTCTTTAATATCTGGATAAATCTCACAAAAAACCCCCACTAAATATAGTTCTGTACATTAGAAAAATGTATAGTTGATGTTTTTATGGAAGGATGAAATAGTCTATATAGTTTCTACATCATTTGAAATGTATATTAAAACATGTTGTAAGACCATACAAATCATAAATACATGTATAAATTTAGAAATAAATATCCTTTACATAAAATAATAGGAAAGAATAATCAATAATAAAAATATGAAAAATATACCTACAAATGTAGACTGCGGACAACTTAATAAATAATAAATCCATTAAACAACAAACAAAATAGTAATTTAAAACCAATAATACAAATTAAAAATATATTAGGAGCAGAGTCAAGATGGCAGAGTAGAAGCACAAACTTGGTGTGAGCTCCCTCTTCATTCACTTCCAATACATGTAAAAATTGACTCTAAACAAACTTTAGACCTACAGAACCCCAAAAGTGACAGAGAGAAACAAATATCCTGCTGAAGGAAGCCTGGAAGGCAGGTAGGAAGGGTCTATTGCATGAAGCTGGGAGCTAAGTGCAGTCTGGTGTGAGACACACTATTCCAGACCCAGAGAGACCCTGACCAGTGGTCACCAGACCAAACTTCAGGAGAGTGAATCATCAGTAACTTTGGTGGTTTCCAGATTTCTCACCCCATCAACACCAGAGACCAAGTAAAAGGTCAATGAGGAGCTCTGTTGGAACAGGGAAGGACTGAGTAGTGTGGTCTGGTCCCTGCTGCCAGAATGAGAAGTGGCCAAAGGTGCAGCAATAGCCATGCAGCCATCACTGCAAGGCTGTTTCCAGAGCTCCTGGTCTGTGGACTGTAGGGGGCCAAGCAACCATTCAGAGAGTAATCACTCTTGCTTTAACCTGCTTGGATGTGGATTGTGGTCTTGGGTGGTGGCCCTGGGACATGTTAACCAGTGATTCAGAGCTTGTGGGGTCTATAAAAATGGTGCCCTCCTAATAGCTCCAGCATCTGAAAAAAAACCCAGCAATTTGGGACATAGCTCTCTCCATTCTGGAAGCTGAGTTCTATTGGGGCAAAGAGCTCAAAAGTCAAGTAATCAGCTGGCAATATGGGCAAGCAGAGGAAGCACAAACAAACCATAGAATCCTTTTTGGAGGACAAAAAGGATCAAGGCATGGAGTGGCAGAAAGATAGCAAAATCAGAACTTCTGCATCAAAAGCCCCCAAGAAAAATACAAACTGGTTACAGTCCATGGAGGAGCTCAAGAAGGATATTGAAAATCAAGTAAAAGAAATGGAGGGAAAAGGGGGAAGAGAAATTAAAATGATGAAAAAAATCATGAAAACAGAGTCAACAGCCTGCTAAAGGAGACCAAAAAAAAATACACTGAAGAAAGTAACACCTTAAAAAAGTAGATTAACCTAATGACAAAAGAGCACCAAAAAGCCAACAAGGAGAAGAATGCTTTAAAAAGCCAAATTTGGCAAATGGAAAAGGAATTTCAAAAACTCACTGAACAGAATAATTCCTTCAAAATTAGATTAGAGCTAATGGAAGCTAATGGCCTTATGAGAAATCAAGATACTAAAAAACAGATCAAAACAAATGAAAAAAAAGGTAGAAGAAAATGTGAAATATCTCCTTGGAAAAACCACTGACCTGGAAAATAGATCCAGGAGAGATAATTTAAAAGTTATTGAACTACCTGAAAGCCATGATCAAAAAAAGCACTAAATGCAATCTTTCTAGAAATTATGAAGCAAATTACCCCAATATTCTAGAACCAGAGGACAAAATAGAAATGGAAAGAATTCACCAATCACCTCTTGAAAAAGATAGCAAAAAGAAAAATCCTAGGAATATTATAGCCAAACCAGAGTTCCCAGTTCAAGGAGAAAATACTGTGAGCAGTCAGTAAAAAACAATTTGAATATAAACAATCAGGATAAGCAAAGACCTAGCAGCTTCTACAGTAAAGGATCAAAGGGCTTGGAATATGATATTCTGGAAGTCAAAAGAGCACGGACTAAAACCAAGAATCACCTACCCAGCAAAAGTGAGTATAATGCCACAGGTAAAAATATGGTCATTCAATGAAATAGAAGATTTTTAAGCATTCCTTTTTTTTTTCTTATAAACCATTTATTAACAGACAAGGCCAGGAAAGTTGTTTATTTCTTCTTGGACATACCCACAGTGTGACCCCTGCAGCCTGAAGTCTTGGTGTGCTGGCCTTGGACTCAGAGACCCCAAAAATGCCAAAGCCCACGATGTGCCCGAATCTTCTTCATTCGCTCCAGATCTTCACAAAGCTTATTGTCCATACTGTTGGCCAGAATCTGGCTATATTTTCCATCCTTTACATCCTTCTGTCTGTTAAGGAACCAGTCTGTAATCTTGTATTGCTGGGGATTCTGCATGGTGATCACCCGCTCTACCTCATCTTCAGTGAGCTCACCAGCCCTCTTGGTAAGGTCAATGTCTGCCTTCCTCAGTACTACATGAGCATATCTTCAAACCACACCATTGATGGCTGTGATGGCAAAAGCTATTTTCCAGCTTCCATCAATGTTAGTGTTGAGCACTCTCAAAATGTGCTGGAACTTCTTGGGGATTACAAGAGACATGGCTGCAAAGGTGGCGTGAGAGCATTCTCTGGAAGCGATTTTTTTTTTGCCTTTTGGAGGGCAATTGGGGTTAAGTAACTTGCCCAAGGTCACACAGCTAGGTTTTTCTTTGTGTGTGCATTAAGTGTCTGAGGCCGGATCCGAACTCAGGTCCTTCTGAGTCCAGGGCTGACTCTCTACTCACTGCACCACCTAGCCACCCCTCTGTAAGTGATTTTTAAGCATTCTTGAAGAAAAAAAAAAAGAGCTGAACAGAAAATTTGATTTTCAAATACAAGAAGCAAGAGAAGTACAAGAAGGTAAACAAGAAAAAGAAATAATAAATTTCTTAAAGTTGATCTATATGCATTCCTACATAGAAAAATGTTAATTCTAACTCTTAAGACTTTTCTTAGTATGAGGATAGTTGAGGGGAATATATGTGTGTGTGTGTATACACATACACATATACATACATATATACACACATATATACATACATATATATGTATGTATAGGAGGGTGCACATGTATATAAATATGTATGTGAGTGTGGACATATGTATTTTCATGGATACATAGATAGAGGACACAGTATGAGTTGAATATGAAGGAATGATATCTAAAAAATAAAATTAAGAGGTGAGAGAAGAATTTAATGGGAGAAGGAGAAGGGGAGAGATAGATTAGGGTAAATTAGCTCATATAAAAGAGACAAGAGGAAACTGTTACAGTGGAGGGGAAGAACAGGAAGATGAAAGGGAATGGGACAACCTTACTCCTATTGAATTTGCCTTAAGGAGGGAATAACATACATACTCAATTGGGTATCTTACCCTACAGGAAAATAAGGGGTAGGGGATAAGAGGAGGGATGAAAGAAGGGAGGGCAGATTGGGGCAGAGGGTAGTTAGAACCAATGTTTTTTTTTTTCATATGCTTTATTAACTTCTAGTTTACATCATTCATTCCCACCAGATTTTGTGTTCCAAAATTTCTCCCTGTTTTTTTTTCCCCACCCATTGCCCCAAAATAGCAGTCCCACAGGATATTCCCTCCTCCAATCTGCTCTCTCCCCTATCTTCCCACATATCCCCTTCAAATTTTCCAGTAGGGCATGGTAGATCTCTATGCCCCAGTGCCTGAATATCTTATTTCCAAATTACATGTAAAATAGTGTTAATAACAGTATATATATATATATATATATATATATATATATATATATATATATATATATATATATATACACACACATACACACACACACACACACACACACATATTTTAAACATTTGGTTTTAAGACTTTGAATTCCAAATTCAATCCCTTCCTCCCTTGTCACCTACCCTTACTGGGAAGATAAGCAATTCAATATAGGTTGTTCATGTGTAGCTAATGCAAAACATTACTATAGCAGATATATTGTAAAAGACTGATTATATTTCCCTCCCTCCTATCCAACCTCGCACTTATTCTGTTCTCTACTTTGAACCTGTCCCTTTTCAAAAGTGGATGATTCCAATTTCCCTCCCCCACCAGCTTGCCCTCCCTTCCATCATCTCCCCTCTCATCCCCTTCCCCCCTACTCTCTTATAGTGTGAGATACCCTATTTAGTGTGTATATCATTCCCTCCCTAAGCCAAATTCAATGAGAAAAAGGGTGACCCATTCCCTTTTGTCTTCCTGTTCTTCCCCTTCATTATAACCATTTCCCCTTGCCTCTTCTATATGAGATAGTTTATCCCCTTCTGTCTCCCCCCAACTCCTTTCATTACATTCCTCTCATCTCTTAATTTCACCTTTTAAGCATCAACCTTTCCTATTAGATTGGTCCTGTGCCCTCTATCTACGTATACCTCTAAACAAATATACACACATTCACATATGTATTCATACACCCATATACCCTCATACATATATACGTATGTATGTATGTATAATATATATAATTATTATAATTATTGTTATAATTATTGCTTTTTTCCATGTAGGAATGTAAATAGTTCAACTTTGATAAGTTCCTTATGATTTCTTTTCCCTGTTTTACCTTCTCATGCTTCTTTTGTTTCTTGTATCTGAATTCAAATTTTCTTTTCAACTCTGTTTTTTTTTTCATCAAGAATACTTGAAAGTCCTTTATTCCACTGAATGACCATATTTTTCCCTGAAACATGATACTCAGTTTTGCTGGGTAGGTGATTCTTGGTTTTAATCCAAACTCCTTTGACTTCTAGAATATCATATTCTAGGCTCTTCGATCCCTCAGTGTAAAAGCTGCCAGGTCCTGTGTTATCCTGATTGCATTTCCACAATATTCAAAATGTTTCTTCCTGAATGCTTGTAATATTCGCTCCTTGATCTGGAAATTTCATAACTTCTCTCTAATATTCCTAGGAGTTTCCTTTTTGGGATCTTTTTCAGGATGTGACCTGTGGATTCTTTCAACCTCTATTTTGCCCTCTGATTCTAAAACATCAGGGCAGTTTTACTTGAGAATTTTTGGAGGATGATTTATAGGTTCTTTCTTTGATCATGGCTTTCAGATAGTCCAATAATTTTTAAATTCTCTCTCCTGAATCTATTTTCCAAGTCAGTGGTTTTTCCCATGAGATTTTTCACATTATCTTCTATTCTTTCATTTGTTTGTATCTGTTTAACAGCATCTTGATTTCTCATAAAGTCACTAGCTTCCATTTGCTCCAATCTAATTCTGAAGGAGTGAATCTCCTCAGTGAGCTTTTGAGATTCTTTTTCCATCTGGGAAATTTAGCTTTTTAAGGCATTCTTCTATTCATTGCCTTTCTGAGCCTCTTTTCCTATTTGAGTTAGTCTATTTTTAAGGTATTATTTTCCTCAGTCAGGATGGTGACTGTCATTTCATAATTTTCTTGCATCATTCTCATTTCTCTTCCCAATTTTTCCTTCACTACTCTTATCTGCTTCTTAAGGTCCTCTATGGACTGTAACCAGCTGGTGTTTTCCTTTGAAGTTCTGGGTGAAGGAATTCTGACTTCAATGTCTTCCTCCTGTTCCATGCTTTAATCCTTTTTTTTTTCTCCAAAATAGGAGTCTAATGTAGGATTCTTCTTTTTGTTTTGCTTCCTTTGCCTGTCCCTCTTGTCAGTCAATCACTTGACTTTTGGGCTTTTTACCACAGTAGGACTCTGCTACCAGACAGGGGAGCTTCTGTCCCCAGTGCTGGGGTTTTCTCAGCTGCTGGAGGTATTAGTTGGGTGCCCTCTCTGATGCCTCCACATGCTTTGGCAAGCTGGTCACACACCCCAGGACCTCCACCCTAGCCTGCAATCCAGATCCAAGTAGTTTAAAGCAAGGGAGATTATGCCTCATACTGGTTGCTTGGTCCCCCTACAGTCTGCAGGTCAGGAGCTGAAGCAGCCAAGTGTGGCTGCTGCTGTAAGGCTGCAGTGTCTCAGCCGCTTCTTGCCCTGAGGGTAAAGGTTGATGACTTCCCAACTACTGCATCCCAATGTCCACACTGCACTGACCTCTCACTTTGTCATTAGCATCTATGGGTTGATAATTCTGGAAACTGCCACAGCTGCTGGTGATCCCAGCCAGTGGCTGGTCAGGCCTGCCCTGGGGCTAAAACCTTGATTCACAGGGGCCTAGGGTCAGCTCCCAGAGTTCTGTACTGGCCATTCCATGCCAGGCTTCCAGGCTGTCCTTAGTGGGAGGTTAGCTTCTCTTTGTCATTTTGTGGGTTCTATAGCTCCAATGTTTGTTCAGAATCTCATTTTATGTGAATTGGGTGGAAGCTGGAGCCCCACAGAAGTCCTGTTTCTTCTCTGCCATCTTGACTCTGCCCCACAAAGCAAAAAAAATTTTTAATGGATAGGGTCAAAGGAGAAAATAAAATAAGAGGGGGTTGGCATAGGATGGAGGGAAATATAGTTAGTCTTTCTCAATATAACTACTATAGAAATGATTTGGGTAACTACACATGTACAACCTATATTAAATTGCTTATCTTCCCAGTGGGGGTGAGTGAGGAGGGAAGAAGGGAAAAAATCTGGAACTCAAAGTTTTAAAAGCAAATGTTTAAAAATTTATTTTTTACATTCAACTGGAAAATAAGATATACAGGTACTGGGTGGGGTATAGAAACTCATCTTGCCCTACTAGAAATTTAAGGGGATGAGGGGGAGAATATGAAAGAACAGTTTGGGGGAAGGAGTATTCAGTAGTCTTGCTATTTTGGGGTGTGGAATAGGGTTAAGACCAGGAGAAAAAATTGTAACTCAAAATATTGCAGAAATGAATTTTGAAAACTAAAAATAAATGAATTAATTTTTAAAAATAAAAAGTAAAATAAATAATATATTAAGATATTTGGAGTGCAACTAAAGTAGTTCCTACATTCAAATTGTATCTAAAATTAACATAACAAAACAAATAGAGCATAAATTCATTCAACATAATGCTAAAAAATCAGGGAAATTAACAATACAAAAGAAGTACAAAAGAAGAAATTGTAAAAACTAAAGAAATAGGGGTGGCTAGGTGGTGCAGTGAGTAAAGCATAAGCCCTGGAGTCAGAAGGACCTGAGTTCAGATCTGACCTCAGACACTTAACGCACACACACACACACACACACACAAATAAAAAACCTAGCCGGGTGACCTTGGTCAAGTTACTTAACCCCAATTGCCCTCCAAAAGGCAAGAAAAAAAAAACTAAAGAAATAAAAGTAAAATAACCTGAATCCATTTAACTTATTAAATGGATATATATGTGTATGTATATATATATATATATATATATATATATATATATATATATATATATATATATATATATATATATATATATATATATATATTTTTGGAGGGCAATTGGGATTAAGTAACTTGCCCAAGGTCACCTGGCTAGGTTTTTGTTTGTGTGCGTTAAGTGTCCGAGACCAGATTCGAACTCAGGTCCTTCTTACTCCAGGGCTGATGCTCTACTCACTGCACCACCTAGCCACCCCAAATGAATATTTTTTTTTTTTGGGAGGGCAATTGGGATTAAGTAACTTGCCCAAGGTCACACGGCTAGGTTTTTGTTTGTCTGTGCGTTAAGTGTCTGAGGCCGGATCCGAACTCAGGTCCTTCTGACTCCAGGGCCGACTCTCTACTCACTGCGCCACCTAGCCGCCCCAGCCAAATGAATATTTTTAAATGTGTTAAATATTCATTTAAATGATTTTTTAAAGATTAATAAGACATTTTCAGTATAATTTTCTAAGACTATTAATTTGCATTAAAATCTGTTACTTTGCAGTGGTAGTTGGAATTTCCTTGACAGAATTTCTCCTAAACATTAAATCATAAGACTGGTTAAAAAAAAAAAAAAAAGTTAAATTAGAGCAACAAACCACAAGCAAAAAAAGGTAGAGAGAGACAAAGTAAGAAAGAAATAGAAATAGAAATAGAGACAGGGAGAGCTCAAATTCACCTCCACCCCAAATACAGAGACAATTCTTGTTTCATGTAAATTTGCATTACACAAATGTGACTTTACATAAAGAATTCTGAAAGAAATCTGTATTTAAAAAATACCTGTGTTATCTTTGCTATACTGTACTGTGCTGTCTCTCTCCACTACTGCCCTTTAACTCAGCACTCCATACCACTCCCTCAAAAAAAAAAAAAAGAAATCCTAAACAAAAACCACTCAAGTATTTAAAGAGCATACCCCATGTTATGTTTTTTTGTTTGTTTGTTTTCAAAAACAGCGGAAGAAGAGATGAATCAAGTGAACACGTGAGGTAGCAATTTTGCCTTAGCTCTTTCACAACCCTTCCTACAATGGGCAAGAAAGCATAACAGAACAAATCCTTATCCAGAATACAAGAAAAGTCACCGTGAATCATTTTTCCAGTTCAGGTCAGGCTACTTCACTCCTTTATAAATGAACTGATTTCGATATTAACATAAGATTCAAAGTCAAGAGGTAAACAAACAAATAAAATGAATTTGACCATAGAAAGCTACTATGGTAATTGGAGAGCCCAATATATAAACACAGAAGAAGACAATAACTTGCAAATATTGATAAGTAAAACTTCAGAAAAAAAATGCAGGTTGGACACAGGCCAAAAATATTTCCTAAAAGCATTAGAGAAAGAAATAATAAATTTTAAAAAAGAAAAGTTTGCAAATATCAAATAATGTGCTAAAGAAAAAAAGGGAAAAGAAATGAGAGCTCTATAAAAATTATGAAAAGAAGATGAAAAGGTTAATAAAAGACAGAAAATAATATTAAAAAGTAACTCTAAATATTCACATTGGTCAAATGATGAAAGGGCTACAAAACATCATTGAAGATATTAACTCTTTAAATTTAGACTTGGCCAATTGGAAGCTAATGACTCAATGAGACATCAAGAAATATAATAAGACGATGTCAAAAAACTGAAAAAAAAGAGAGGAAATGTGAAATATGTCATTGGAAAGCACAACTGACCTGGAAAATTGTTTGAGGAGGGATAATTAAGGAATCATCGAACTGCTGAAATTGTGACAATCCCTTGCACACACACCCCAACAAAGCCTACCTAAGATATTTAAAGAATTTTAAAAGGAATGAAATGAAATCAAAATGTAAATTCTCAGGAATATTAAAACCAAAATTAATAACTCCTAATTCAAATAGTAATTATTAGAAGCAGCCAGAAAGAAAGAGTTTAATTACCATGAAGCCACAGTGAGGAACACACAAGACTTTGTAGTTATCACTTTAAAGGTACTTCATGTATTAAAATATGGTTTTCCAAAATACAAGGGAGCTAGTTATGGTAATGGATAACTTACCCAAAAAGAAAAAGCAAAAACACAATCTAACCAGAATACAACAACATGTTGTTTATGGCATACATGTCTGAAACAGAAAAATACAGAGAGATTTAAAATAAATGATTGGAAGAAAATCTATTATGCTGTATTTGAAGTGAAATAAGACAAAGGTAGCACTCCATATGTCAGACAAAACAAACCAAAAATAGAACTAACTAAAATAGATAAACAGAGAAACTAAATTTTCCTAAAAGGAACAATGATGTTTCCTAAGAGAGACTATGAATAAGTGTGTGTGTGTGTGTGTGTGTGTGTGTGTGTGTGTGTGAGAAATGGTATAGCATCAAAATTCTCCAAAAATACATTAAATGAATTATAGGAGGAAACAGACAATAAAAGTAATAATGAAGGATGTAATTTGCCCCTCTTCTAGGTAGATAAATATAACCATAAAATAAACAAAAGAAGAAGATAGAAGAGCAGAAGGTTAGAGAAATTTAATATAATAGAGTTCAGGACAATTTTAAATATGGATGGAAAGGACTATAATTATTTCTCCTCGGTGCCTATAAACTTCACAAAAATTGAGCATGTCTTCGAGCACAAAAATGTCAAAAATGGAGAAAAGTAAAACTATTAGATGCATATTTTTTGGATCATAATGCAATAAAATTACACTCAAAAAACCTTTTGAAGTATAGATTACAAATCTGAAATTAAATAATTTAATCCTAAAAAAATTAGGGCTTCAAAAACAAATCATGGAAATATACAAAATTTCATGAAAACTAATGAAACAACATGCCAAGATATGTGGGATGCAACCAAAGCTGCAGTAGGGGAAATGTATATCTCTAAATACATACATTAATAAAAGAGAGAAAGAACAGTTCAATTAATTGGACATGCAACTAAAAAAAGGTAGAAGAACAAATTAAAAATACCCAATTAAATGCCAAAACAGAAATTTTTGAAATAAAAGGAGAGATTAGTAAAATGGAAAGAATAAAACATTAAACTAATAAATAAAACTAGGAGCTGCTTATATGGAAAATACAATAAAATAAACCATTGGTTAATGTGACTTTTAAAATTGAAAAATAAAATGAAATTATTAGTATCAAAAAAATTAAAAAAGGTAAATGCACTACTAATGAAGATGAAATTCAAGCAATTGCTGAGGTATTTTGTGCAATCATAGACCAACAAAACAGACAATCTTACTAAAGTGGATCAATATTGAGAAAAATATAAATTGTCCAGATTAACAGAAGAGATAATAGAATAATTAAATAGCCCTCTCTTACAAAAAAGAATTGAGTAAGTCATAAATTACCTCCCCAAGAAAAAAAATCCCAAGAAAAAAATGGATTTACAAGAGAATCCTAGCAAACATTTAAGGAACATATTAACTTAAATATTATATAAACTATTTGAAAGAAAATAAGTATAGAAAATGTCCTACTAAATTCCTCATGCGATACAAATATGGTTTTGATACCAAAATGAGGAAGAGCAAAAACAGAGAAAAATAATATATAGACCAATTTCCCTAGTGAACATTGATGTGAAAATTTAAATAAAATACTAACCAGGATTGTAGAGAAATATCTCCCAATGATCATGCATTATGATGAAGTGGGATTTATATCAGGATTACAGAGTTGTTTCAGTAATAGGAAAATAATTGATTATACCAATAAGAAAATCAACAAAAAGCATGTGATTATATCAATAGATGTAGAAAAACCTTTTGGCAAAATTAACTCTCCTTCCTATTGGGAAAAAAAAAAACGAACCTTTGTTTGGAATGATAAGTAGCACATGCTTAAAATTCGAGCTAGCATTACCTGTAGTGGGCATAAACTAGATGCCTTCTCACTAAGATGAGAGATGGAGCAAGAATATTCGTTATTAGGGTGGCTAGGTGGTGCAGTGAACAGAGCACTGGCCCGGGATTTGGGAGAACCTGAGTTTAAATCTGTCCTCAGATGCTTAACACTTGCTAGTTGTGGGACCTTGGGAAAGTCACTTAATCCCAATTGCCCTGCATTCCCCCCTCCAAAAATAATTTTAAAAAAGAATGTTCATTATGACCAGTATTATTCAACATCATATTAGAAATTCAGTTATTTGTTGTTGAGTCATTTCAGTCAAGGGTTGACTCTTTGTGACACTATTTGGGGTTTTCTTGATAAAGATACTGGAGTGGTTTGCCATTTCTTTCCCCAGTTTATTTTATAGATGCAGAAACTGAGGTAAACTGAGTTAAATGTTGCCCAGGGTTGCACAGTTATTGAGCCTGAGATTGGATTGAAACTCATGAAGAGGAGTCTTCCTGATTTCAAGATCAGTGCTCTGTCCACCAGTCCACCCAATTGTGCAACTAGTATTAGAAATGCTAGCTGTAGGCGGAGTCAAGATGATGAAGTAGAAACAGCTCCTACAAGCCACTCTGCCCCCAGATCCCCCCAAACTATGTAAAAGGGGACTCTGAACAACCTCTGGAGCCCCGGCACCCATAGAACGACACAGAGAAGCTAACCTCCCGCTGAGGACAGCCCAGCAGCCTTGCAGGAAGGACCAGCTCAGAGGTCTGTGACCTGGCAGCGCACAGCGCGCAGAGCACAGGAGCCGAGCCGAGCCCAGGTCCACCTGAACCGAGGTTTTAGGCCCAGGGCGGCAGGGCCAGCAGCTGCCTGGAGGAACCCCAGAACACCAGGAGCTGTGGCGACTCCAGAATTATCAACATAGACATGCCTAGGACAAAGTGAGAGGTTGGTGTCCTATGGACTTTGGGACCTGTATTTAGGGAATGGGTCAGCACCCTCCCCTGGGGGCTAGAAGCTGCTGAGGAGACACACCATTTTGTAGTTTTCAAAGGCAGCTCCAGCTCCCAGTCTGCAATTAATTGTAGGGAGATCCAGCGATCAGTCTTGGTGGGGGGGTAATCGCTCTTGCTTTAACCTCCCTGGATCTGGATTGTGATCTAGGGTGGAAGTCGTGGGTGGGTTTACAGCTTGCCAGAAACGGAAGTTGCCCCCCACACGTTCGGGACGAAAATTCCTCTATCTGGCCTTAAAGCCATAGTGTGGCAACAAGCCCAAAAGTCAAGCAATTAAGTGGCAACATGCCAAGGCAAAGGAAACAGAAAAATGCAACCCTAGACTCCTATTTTGGGGGCATAGAGCGGGAAAAGGACTGTGAGGTCAGAAGTCCTGCTCCAAAAGCCCCAGGGGAAAACATGAGCGGGTTGCAGGCCATAGAGGACCTTAAGAAGGACTTTAAAAATCAAATAAGAGAAGTGGAGGAAAAATTGGAAAGAGAAATGAGAAGGATGCAGGAAAAGTATGAAATGAGGGTCAACAGCCTGACTGAGGAAAACAACACCTTAAAAAATAGACTAACTCAAATGGCAAAGGAGGCCCAAAAGGGCAATGAGGAGAAGAATGCCTTAAAAAGTCGAATTTGCCAGATGGAAAAAGAATCTCAAAAGTTCACTGAGGAGATTCATTCCTTCAGAGTTAGACTGGAGCAAATGGAAGCTAATGACTTTATGAGAAATCAAGATGCTGTTAAGCAGATCCAAACAAATGAAAGATTAGAAGGCAATGTGAAATATCTCATGGGAAAAACCACTGACCTGGAAAATAGATCCAGGAGAGACAATTTAAAAATTATTGGACTACCTGAAAGCCATGATCAAGGAAAGAACCTAGAAATCACCCTTCAAGAAATTCTCAAGGAAAACTGCCCTGATGTTTTAGATCCAGAGGGCAAAATAGAGGTTGAAAGAATCCACCTATCACCTCCTGAAAAAGATCCCAAAAAGAAAACTCCCAGGAATATTATAGCCAGGTTCCAGAATCCCCAGATCAAGGAGAAAATACTACAAGCAGCCAGGAAGAAACAATTTCAATATTGTGGAAACACAATCAGAATAGCCCAGGACCTGACAGCTTCTACACTGAGGGATCGAAGGGCATGGAATATGATATTCCAGAGGGCAAAAGAACTGGGAATGAACCCAAGGGTCACCTACCCAGCAAAACTGAGTATTTTGTTTCAGGGGAAAATATGGTCATTCAGTGGAATAGAGGACTTTCAAGCATTCTTGAGGAAAAAACCAGAATTGAATAGAAAATTTGACATCCAGACACAAGAAGGAAGAGATGCCTGAGAAGGTAATCAGGGAAAAGAAATCAAAAGGAACTTATCAAAGTTGAACTATTTACATTCCTATATGGAAAAGCAATAACTGTGACTGATGATACCTTTCTCACTATGAAAATAATGGAAGAAGGGGGTGTGGTCATATGAATACATATGTGAATGTGTGTGTATATGGTTACAGTTATATGGATAGAGGGCATAGGTTGAATTTGTTGGGAAGGGAGAATACTCAAGGGATGAAATTATGAGGTGAGAGAGGAAAGTGGCAAGAGGAGATGGGGAAAGATAGGGTAGGGTAAACTATCTCATGTAGAAGAAGCAAGGGGAAGTGGTTGCAAGGGAGGGGGAGAATAGGAAGGGGAAAAAAGGCAAATCCACTTTCTCATTGAATTTGGTTTAGGGAGAGAATGACATACATACTAAATGGGATATCTCAACCTTCAGCAGAATAGGGGGAAGGGGGATGAGAGGAGGGATGATGAATGGGGGGCATCCTTGGCGGAGGGGAGGTTGGAAGTACCCACTATAGAAGAGGGACATGATCATGTAGGGAATGGACCAGGTCGGGGGTGGGATGAGTGGGAGGGAATTATAAGCAGCCTTGCACAATATATCTACTATAATAATGTTTTGCATAGCTAGACATGTATAACATATACTGAATTACTTATCTCCCCAGAGGGAATGGGTGACAAGGGAGGAAGGAAATGGATCTGAAATTCGAGGTCGTAACATTAAATGTTTCAAATAAAAAAAAAAAAAGAAATACAGTGATGGATGACTAAAATAATTTAGGTACACAATATATAGTGGTAAATGACTATAACAATTAAATATTTAATAAATTCAAAGATTCAAGCTTTGAGGGCATGAACTCAGTGTTTGGAAAACTTCCCTGGGAAAACTGGAAAGCATGTTGGCAGAACCCAGTTATAGAACAGCATAATATACCATATAGCAAGATAAGGTCAAAATGTGAACATCATTTTGACCTAAAAATTGACATTATAAATACATTTGGTAAGCACAGAAAAAATTTACTTGTCATGTCTATGGACAAGGAAAGAGTTTATGACCAAACAAGAGACAGAGAAGATCATGGGAAGTAAAAAGGATAATTTTAATTACATGAAACTACATAAAACTTAATTAAATGAAATTTTCTGCAAAGACTAATGCAGCCAAAATTTGAAGGGAACAGGAAACTGGGGGGAAACTGAGAAAGGTCTGAAGGTATGGAGAGGATTTTGAACTAAATTTCAAAAAGAAAAATTCTAACAAATAATTTTTAAAAATGAAAAAAGCTCTACAAACATAGGATATTGTAATGAAAATACAGCTATTCCTCAATATGAATGAATTGAATCAATTCTTCATCACCTGAGAAGGAATAAGAGTTTGGAGAAAGGATTATAATAGTAGTTGATGTAAATAGATATATTAATAGCTGTATACATGTTCATGTATATATGTATATGCATAATTATTCATACAACTTTTAGGTTTCAATGGACTTTGTATAATATTCTCCTTTGATCATCATGATAACCTTCTGTAGGAGGTACTTTGGAAATTATTCCAATTTTACAGATGAGAAAACTGAGAATCAGAGACGTAGTGAGTTGCTAATGGTCACATACATTCTATCCACTTCAAATGCAAGCCCTGATCCCAACTCCATTGCTCTTTCCACCATACCAAATGCCTCAAGTTCTTAGGATAGATCTTGGTAATTTGAAAAGATCTTTGAAATTATGTTTTGAAACTCTCTCATTTTATAGATAAATATGCGGAGGTATTAAGAAACCAAAAGTCACACTAGTGAAAAATAGTAGCTGTGGAATTCAAGCTCAGGTCTTCTGTGCAAACTTCGTGTTCTTCCTCCCACTATACTGCTAAAATGCCTACTTAGTGACTGATTAATTAGCACAATGCCTCACACATTGTAGTCAAATAATCAACTTTTATTGATTGATTGAAAGTTCAATATGCCTTTAATTCTCCTCTTTTTCTTCCTCCTCTCAACCTCCTAGTTTAACTGTTGGTTATGCCTGGGCAGCACATTTTGGGCAATGAGATGTCCAGGAGGAAGCAAATACTATAGTTTTGTCCAGCCTCCAAGGGTGTCTTCTTTTTCACTCACTACCTTTCAAAAAGGGGAGAGGAGATTTTGAACTATGTTCATGTAACTTGTGGTCCACTTATCTCTGATTTCACACCAATCAATTTATCAACCAATATTTCTTAAGTAACTGTGTAAATTTAGGTCAAGTTGCTTGATATCATTGTCTTTCTGCAATGAGAGATCTCTGCCTTGCTATTTCACTCTTCATTTAAGCCCTTATTAAATATGTGTGTGTGTGTGTGTGTAATAAAGTCCCAATTAAATATGTATTTATATGTTACATATATATTTATATACTATATGTACATATTTTTTTTTCTATTCCGTTGTTGTTTTTTCTGGGTCCTGTTAGCACCAAGACTTGTTATCTAAAAATGTTAGTTTAAAAGTTATCTTCTACATGGGTAAGAGAAAACCAGCCAGATAAAGTTATCATCCAAAATACATCCATAATTTGCAATCTAATACAGGAAGCCTTCCCCAATCCCTCTTAAAATATTGTTCCTTCTCTTCATTAATTATTTCCCATGTATGCTGTTGGTAGCTTGTTTTGTTTATATTTGTTTACATATTGCCTCCTTTCTTAGACTGTAAGAAATTTGAGAGGAAAGACTCTCTTTTGTTCCTTATTGTATCCCCAGCACTTAGCATCATGCCTGGTACATATTAGGTACTTAATAAATGTTTATTGATTGATCAATCCAGAGATGGGAGGGGGCCTTACACTAGAGAAGCTAATTTCTTTGTTGCATCTTAGCTTGCTGTACTAGGGAAAAGTAAATCTTTTTTATAATATAATATAATCAAATGCTTTTAAAAAAATAAGGTGACTTTGAATTTTTGGGGAGATATTTTATGTAATAACAAGCCTTGTCACAACAGATCTACATATAAAAGGGTCATAAGATCAGTTCTAGTGATGGAAAGAACCTAAGAGTTGATCTAATCTAAACCCCTTAGGGAATACTTAAAGAAAATTAGAGAACAATGGAAGTTTCAACTTTCACAAATATGACTATGGATACAACACACAATTATAAAAGGAGTAGAGAAAACTACAGAAAGTATTCATTATTATATTAACAGACTTATAATTTCTACATTTTATACTTTCTTTAACTTAAAATAATTTTAGTTTTAAATTTCAGTTTGAAATATTTTGCACATATAAAATGGGTACAGTTAGAATAGAAAATGAAGCTATGAACTGGGATTTTTCTGAATAAACATCACTTATCTAAATCTTATATACCAAAATCAACAGATGATTGGTGCAAGTAAATAAGGAAAATTCCATTCCCTAATAGTAGATAAAGAATATGAACTCAAGTTTTAAAAGAAGTTTGAAACTCTCACCCACTTGTCAAAATCCTTAAAATTACCAATAAAAATATCAGTTAAAACAACTGTCAATCATAAACTTAAATCCATAAAGTTAATAACTGTCATGAATTTTGTATTGCTGGGGCAGCTAGATGGCACAGTGAGTAGAGCACTGGTCCTGGAGTCAGAAGGACCTGAATTTGGATCTGGCCTCAGACACTTAACACACACAAACAAAAACCTAGCCCTGTGACCCTGGGCAAGTTACTTAATCCCAATTGCCGTCCAAAAAGCAAAATAATAATAATAATAATAACAATAATAATAATAATAATTTTGTATTGCTAATGTAGTTATGAATTCATGTAACTTTCCTAGAAAAAAAAAGTTGGAATTCTCCAGGGAATTTTTGTACTGTTTTACCATTTGGACAATTTTATTTTTTAAGATTTTATTTTCTTCAGCATTTTTTTTTACTTCTTTTAACAGTCAGTTAATTCTATTTTTTTTTTAGTACTGTCATTTCTTTCCCCATTTTTCCTTGTACCACTCTTATCTCTTTCTTTAATTCTTCTGGATATTTTTGTTGGGCCTGTGATCCATTCACTTTTGTTTATTTTGAAGTGCAGCTTATAGCTATTTTCACATTATCTTCTTCTGAGTTCATGTTTTGATCATCCCTTTTTTGTTATTGTAGATTATTATGATCGGGTTCTTTTTTGATGTTGTTAATCGTTTGCTCATTTTTCCAGTCTATTTCTTGATTTTGAACTTTTATGTGAATGTTAGGCTGTTCATTTGGTGGTGTAGTGGCACTGTCCTGATATTCATGCTTTTTCACATTACAGTTTTCAGAATTGGTTCTGAGGATCTGTAAGTTCTTGGTGCTTCCAAAGTGGAATGATCCAAAGAGAGGTGTGGTCACTTTTTTCCTTGGTCTGCACTCATGTCACACTCATGTCCTTGCTCAAGAATGTCTCCTGTTCCCCTTGTAGCCACAAATGCTAATCATCCTCAGGGCCTTGGACCTTTGACCAGGATTCTTGCTTCTATGTGACAAACCAGCAGCACACTTCTCTGCCACAAACTATGAATTACAATTGTTTATAGACAAATAAGTTGCTAAATAACCCTGTATCCTGCACCCAGTACAAGAAATGGTCTTCTGTAATCTCCTTCTGACTACTTGTCTGACCTCTTTACTACATTTAGGAGTGATCCAAGTGTTCTTTCTGCTGCTGTCACAACCCCTCCAGGCCTATGATGGTAGTACAGAAACATGTATTGCAGATTGATCCCTACCCTGATATCACAGATCTCTTCTGAGAATATCTTGAATTATCTTGAGCTAGAAAAAATGTCTCACCTTGACCTTGTTTTGGCTATGCTGCTCCAGAATTAGATTGGAGCGTTATTTTAAAAGGTTTATGGAGAGGAGTGTTGAGAAATTTTGTCAGAGTTGATACCTTTCCTTTGCCCTCTTGACACAGGCTCCTACAAAACATTTTTGAGTTATGAGAGGAAAGTTATTAAACTGTTCATAATCTTTGACTCTTTAATTCCATTATTTTCCTTATATTCAGACCTCAATGAGAGTAATAAAAGTTTCACAAATGGCATAGTAAAATGTTAAGATTTCCACTTATTAAGTAGCAAAATGATGAAAACAAAGAATGTGCCTGTTAATTGGGGAATCACTGACTAAATTTTAACATCTCTTTTTAATGACACCATGTTTTAAGGAAGGAGAATTTGGAGAATTCGTAGAAACATGGAAAAGACTTGTATGAATTTCTTCAGAACTAAGAATGTAAAATGTAAAAAAAAAAAATAAAATGATTATACCAAGTTAAGCAGACACTAAAAGACAAAAAAATATTTTCAGCCCAATAAAATTGTTATTGTTGCCTCCTTGATGAAGAAATAAAACATCACCTCTCTTTTAACAAATAGCAAACTCTGGGTGCATAGTGTTGGGTGTTCTTGCACTGTAAATTGCTATTTCGGGAAATTTTGCATAACTTTTATGGAAAGATATTTAAGAGATTGTTATTGGGAAGTGATTGTTTTATCAAAACAAAATAGGCCAGCAGAATACATATTTTTAAAGGGACACAGATGTCCAATTCATATAACTTCCATTTTGCTGTTCTGTCCATTGTAACTTTTAACCATCCTGTAACACGTGAGCTCACCAACAGAACTTTCAGTGATAAAGAATGTCTTCATATATTTCCAATATCAGTAGTCAAACCACAAAAAATGTCTCTACATCTTTGTAATTCTTAGGATGATTACATTGACCCTACCTCTGCCAAATGTAACCCAGTGCCCATTATTGAAGCATCTATCCAGATCTGGACCTCACCTTGGTCTTGGGGGTTGTTCAATGATTTAATGATCTCATATGCTTTCAGGCTTTACCTACAATCAATCTGAGAAACTAAAGTATGACCCTCCTCAGAGTAAGTTTAATGTCACTACTGAAAGCAAACCAAAGTTTTCAATGAACATTCAACTAGGGGCTATTTATTCACAAGAATAATGAAGAGAGAAAGTGGTTTAACACCTGCATTTCATTGCCCCTCCATTCTGGGGTGCTTTTCTCTTTCCCTCTTACTCTTTCCTGACAGGCGCATCCTTGCCAACAAAATAGCTCAAAATGACAAATGGGAGGAGTCAATATCTTGGGGACTAATATTGAAGCTCCCAGGCTGGAGTCTATATCTCACTTTTTTTCCCCATATGAACTCATGGGAAGCTGTAGCATGTGGTGAAAATCCGAATAATATCTGTGTTTATAACTTTATCATTCCCATGGTGTTATCTTGCTGCATTTGCCTCTTCAATTTTCCTTTGAGAGAATCTATTACCATGTAAAACCTTATGACTCATCTTCCTCTTCCATGATGCAAGGTCTTTGAAACTGTATGGCCCTTAAACTTGCAAATATGAAAGTTCTCTTTCTCATAAAGTTCTTCTATTCCTTTTCCTAGGATTCCCTTGCTATTATAATAAATCTTGCTCAGTCTTTTTCTGTATTCCTCCATCCACTGAATTCTGCAAAATAATACTTTCTCAGGTTTGCCATATTTTTTTCAATTTACACTACGTGTAGCCTCCTACCTATCTTCCCCAATGCCTCTCAAAATAATGAGGGGCAAGAAAAGTCAGAAAGTCAAGAGGACCTCTGCACATGTCTGTACTCAGAATCTTGGGACCTTTCATATATGTACTTGATAGATCTTTCTGTTTCCCTGATTTCTAACATTTAATCCTAGTTATAAACTTCAGTTCAGACAACAAACTATAACCATCAAAGCTTTCTTTTCTTCTGAGTGGTTTATAAAGTCTGTCATAAACATGTGAAAGAATTGCCAAAACTTTCTTTTGTATTCTTTTGCTTTAGAGGCAGTTTTTTTTTCCTGTATAAGTAAATTCCAGACATGACTAAAATAATAAAAAAGATAAATAAGCCCAGGGAACCATGCCATTGTTTGTGCATATTATATGTGTAGGTATGTGTATGCATATGTTTGGAAAGATATGCACTTGTGCTCTGATGTTGAGAATTCAATTAAATAAAAAAATAAGTTAAAAAAAAGTTTTTAATTAAACTGTTCAAGAGAATAAAAGTAAACTATCAGAAATGCAATGAAGGAACTCCATAAAGTCCTATTCTAGTACTTCTTTATAGGATGAAACAGATTATGGTTTCTCAAAAGATACAGCAGTAGAACACAAGTTTTATTACTTTCAGCCATGCTAAAAAGTTTCATGTAGGATCCTGGTGATGAACACTATTTACCATTCAAGTCAAATCTTCTAAGTACACAGTCCATGCTGGTAAAAAGTAAAATCCCTAGGATGGATAGTATTTACTATTCAAGTCAAATCTTCTTAGTACACAAAGGTCCATTACCAGTAAGTTGTCCAAAAGGTGATGAATTCTTTTTTTTTTTTTAAAGCAATTGGGGTTAAGTAGCTTGCTCAAGGTTACATGGCTAGTCATTATTTATGCGTGGGTGCTCATTTTCTGAGGCGGGATCTGATCTCAGGTCATCCCAACTCTGAGGCCTGCGCTCTTACTCACTGCACTACCTAGCCGCCCCTTTAGGGCAATTGGGGTTAAGTAACTTGCCCAAGGTTACACAGCTAGGTTTTTGTTTTTGTGGATTAAGTGTTGGAGGCCGGCTCTGAACTCAGGTCCTTCTGACTCCAGGGCTGGCACTCTATTCACTGCACCACCTAGCCGCCCCAAGGTGATGAATTCTATGGAAATTAATGAATTAAAAATAGTGACCCACAATCCTATGCAACTTCTTTTCTTCATCAACAGTGGCACAGAGATAAAAAAGAAGGATGAGAATGCTAAAAAAAAGTTTATATCATCTTTAATGATTAATGTAACTTCTCATCTTAAATTATGAATTCCTTATACAACAACCAGTGATTTTCTGCGGAAATTATAAGTGTCTTGACTTTCTTGATACAAATGACAAATTTGATACATATCTATAGTTATATGGAAGGATACTTCAGAGTGGCCCCTCAGAAAAAACAAATAAAATAGTTAACAGAACTGATTTTATCATGTGGCTAAAGGCAAAAAACATTATTTAAGTAGGAAGCTAGGAGCACAGTGGATAGAACACTGAACTTGAACCCAGGAAGACTTGTCCTCCTAAGTTCAAATCTGGCCTCACTTACTAGCTGTATGACCCCAAGGAACTAACTTAATCTTGTTTGCCTCATTTCCTCATCTGTACTATGAGCTGAAGAAGGAAAAAGCAAACCACTCCAGTTTTTTTGCCAAGAAAACCCTAAAAGGGGTCATGAGTCTGAAATGCCCGAGTAACACCAACATCATCATTTAAATGGGATGATCTCATATCTTATAGTGCTCATGATGAATGTAAACAAAAAAAGATATCTAAAAACAGTAACTACTTATGTGATAGCCACCATTGAAGAAGATAAGAAATTTGACAAAGAACTGGGTAAGATCCTACAAATTAAATAAACATCTGCTTTAATGATTATTTTAAAAATATACATTTCAGAGGACAGAAAAAAATGGGATATATGTCATAGAATCAAGAAAAAAGTAAATGGTTTTTAGATTGGTTTATAATATTATGCTCATATATTATGAATACTTTTTTCAAGATGGGATTCAGGATATGTAGGAGATGGCAATCACCAAATAGCATTAGAAAAACAAATTTAACTATATTTTAACAGAAAGGAAATGGCTTCTTAACCATGTAGGGGTCATTGCTAAACCAATTGTTTAAATACAGTCAGATCTTATACTTATTAGAACAAAGAAAAATCAACACCATGCTAGAATAAAAGATAAATAGTGGAGCCAAAATGGCAGAGAAAAGGCAAGGACTCGCCTGAGCTCTCCCCAAACCCTTTAAGTACCTTTAAATAATGCTTCAAAACAAATTCTAGAGTGGCAGAACCCACAAAAGGATGACTTAGATGATCAGTAGGGTAAGAGTGTTTAACCAGGATAAGAGTGGAGTGCAGTGTAGTGTGCATGCCAGAACAGATTAGGCCTCAACAAATCAGAAGCAGGCCTTGAGGGTGACTGAACCAAGTGGTTGCCGTGGTGGTTTCTGGAACTCTCCCCATACAGACAATAAGGGGGTTGTACAACTGGTCAGAAGGAGATTATAGGTATCTCTTTGCTTGCACTGGGGGAAGGACTGTTCTAATGCCCATATTGGACCTGAGTCCCCGGACTAGGGGGAATACTAGTACAGCACAATTTGTAGCCATAGGGGAGCAGAGATGCTGGTCACAGTTCCAGGGAGGAAAATAGTACTTGTGGTCACTCACAGACTAGTGAAAAGTACAGGAGAGTAGTAAACACAAATCTCCCTAAATCATACAACCTTGGAGGAATTAGAAACTTAAAATATCCTAGAAGTATCTCTGTAAACATCTGAACAAAAAGTCAAATTTGGGATGGTGCTGTACCACTAATGTAATATTCACAGTCCCAACAGTCAGTATTAATATGCTGGCATAGTTCTCGATCTCAAAATATAACAGAGTCTCCACATAGAAAACAGAAGCAAAGCATTTATTCAGATACCAGAAAACTAAATCCCAGCACCAGGAAACCAAATCCATCATAGCAACACAGAAGTTAATATACCCTAAGACAACAGAGATCCGCACCTTCCTTTATCCTTTCTACAAACCAACACAAACAAACCTAGCTGTCTCCCTAGATGTGTCCTCTCTCTCCTACCTTCTAGCTTCTCTGACTCCCAACTTCCTGTGTGCTCTGCTCTACCCTTCAGCAAACTCCTCCCACCACAGGCTCCATGTGATTATATCCAGCCTATTAGGGAACAGGGAAGATCTTCAAAAGCAGGAAAGGTATTAAAATTTCCTTAAGCCTACTAAGGGCCAGGCAAGCTCTTTAAATTCCCATTACCAAGTACATGTGTCCACTCCATTCTGGAAGCAGACACCCATTTTAGCATATAGTTAAAAGTGAAAAAAAGGGGGCTGGAAAATGAGTAAACAACAGAAAAATATCTTGACTATAGATAGTTACTAGAGTGATGACAAGGAAGATCAAAACAGATCAGAGGAAGACAACAAATTCAAAAATCCCACATCTAAAGCCTCAAAGAAAAGTATGAATTGACCCCAGTTCATGAAGTTCAAAAAAGATTTTAAAAATCAAGTAAGAAAGGAAGAGGAAAAATTTTGAAGCAAAATGAGAGTGATGCGGAGGGGCGGAGCCAAGATGGCGGAGTAGAAACAGCTCATCCAAGCCTCTCTGCCCCCAGATTCTCCACAAACTATGTAAAAAAGGACTCTGAAAAACTTCTGGAGCCCCAGCACCCACAGAACGACACAGAGAAGCTAACCTCCCGCTGAGGACAGCCCAGCACCCTGCAGGAAGGACCAGCGCAGCGGTCTGGGAGCCGGCAGTGCGCAGAGCGCAGGAGCCGAGCCGAGCCGAGCCCAGGTCCATGTGAGCCGAGGTTTTAACCCCAGGGCGGCAGGGCCAGCAGCCGGCTGGAGGAACCCCAGAACACCAGGAACCTGTGGAGACTCCAGAATTATCAACATAGACTTGCCTAGGACAAAGTAAGAGGTTAGTGTCCTATGGACTTTGGGACCTGTATTTGGGGAATGCGTCAGCTCCCTCCCCTGGGGGCTAGAAGCCGCTGAGGAGACACGCCATTTTGTAGTTTTCATAGGCATTTCCAGCTCCCAGCCTACAAATCGTGGGGAGATCCAGCGATCAGTCTTGGGGGGTAATCGCTCTTGCTTTAACCTCCCTGGATCTGGATTGTGATCTAGGGTGGAAGTTGTGGGTGGGTTAACAGCTTGCCAGAAACGGAAGTTGCCCCCCACACGTTCAGGACGAAAATTCCTCCATCTGGCCTTAAAGCTATAGTGTGGCAGCAAGCCCAAAAGTCAAGCAATTAAGTGGCAACATGCCAAGGCAAAGGAAACAGAAAAATGCAACCCTAGACTCCTATTTTGGGGGCATAGAGCAGGAAAAGGACTGTGAGGTCAGAAGTCCTGCTCCAAAAGCCCCAGGGGAAAACATGAGTGGGTTGCAGGCCATAGAGGACCTTAAGAAGGACTTTAGAAATCAAATAAGAGAAGTGGAGGAAAAATTAGAAAGAGAAATGAGAAGGATGCAGGAAAAGTATGAAATGAGGGTCAACAGCCTGACTGAGGAAAACAACACCTTAAAAAATAGACTAGCTCAAATGGCAAAGGAGGCCCAAAAGGGCAATGAGGAGAAGAATGCCTTAAAAAGTCGAATTTGCCAGATGGAAAAAGAATCTCAAAAGTTCACTGAGGAGATTCATTCCTTCAGAGTTAGACTGGAGCAAATGGAAGCTAATGACTTTATGAGAAATCAAGATGCTGTTAAGCAGATCCAAACAAATGAAAGATTAGAAGGCAATGTGAAATATCTCATGGGAAAAACCACTGACCTGGAAAATAGATCCAGGAGAGACAATTTAAAAATTATTGGACTACCTGAAAGCCATGATCAAAGAAAGGACCTAGAAATCACCCTTCAAGAAATTCTCAAGGAAAATTGCCCTGATGTTTTAGATCCAGAGGGCAAAATAGAGGTTGAAAGAATCCACAGATCACCTCCTGAAAAAGATCCCAAAAAGAAAACTCCCAGAAATATTATAGCCAGGTTCCAGAATCCCCAGATCAAGGAGAAAATACTACAAGCGGCCAGGAAGAAACAATTTCAATATTGTGGAAACACAATCAGAATAGCCCAGGACCTGGTAGCTTCTACACTGAGGGATCGAAGGGCATGGAATATGATATTCCAGAGGGCAAAAGAACTGGGAATGAACCCAAGGGTCACCTACCCAGCAAAACTGAGTGTTTTGTTTCAGGGAAAATATGGTCATTCAGTGGAATAGAGGACTTTCAAGCATTCTTGAGGAAAAAACCAGAGTTGAATAGAAAATTTGACATCCAGACACAAGAAGCAAGAGATGCCTGAGAAGGTAATCAGGGAAAAGAAATCAAAAGGAACTTATCAAAGTTGAACTATTTACATTCCTATATGGAAAAGCAATATTTGTGACTGATGATATCTTTCTCACTATGAAAATAATGGAAGAAGGGGGTGTGGTCATATGAATAAATATGTGAATGTGTGTGTATATGGTTACAGTTATATATGGATAGAGGGCATAGGTTGATTTTGTTGGGAAGGGAGAGTACTCAAGGGATGAAATTATGAGGTGAGAGAGGAAAGTGGCAAGAGGAGATGGGGAGAGACATGGTAGGGTAAACTATCTCATGTAGGGGAAGTGGGTGCAAAGGAGGGGGAGAATAAGGAAGGCTAAAAAGGCAAAACCACATTCACATTGAATTTGGTTCAGGGAGAAAATGACATACATACTAAATGGGATATCTCAACCTGCAGCAGGATAGGGGGAAGGGGGATGAGAGGAGGGATGATGGATGGGAGGGCATCCTTGGGGTGAGGGGAGGTTGGAAGTACCCACTATAGAAGAGGGACAGGATCATGTAGGGAATGGACCAGGTGGGGGGTGGGATGAGTGGGAGGGAATTATAAGCAGCCTTGTACAATATATCTACCATGATAATGTTTTGCATAGCTAGACATGTACAACATATACTGAATTACTTATATCCCAAGAGGGAATGGGTGACAAGGGAGGAAGGAAATGGATCTGAAATTCGAGGTCTTAAGATTAAATGTTTCAAATATATATATAAATACTATTATTAATACTCTTTTGCCTATAATTGGGAGATAAGATGTGCAGGCATTGGGACACAAAGATTCATCTTCCTCTAATGGAAAAGTCGATGGGGGTATGGGAGAAGGTATGGGAGAGAGCAGATTGGAGGAAGTGATATCTTGTGGGACTGCTATTCTGGGAGGCTGGGTAGGGGAATAATGGGGGGAAAATGATTGTAACTCAAAATCTGGCGGAAATGAATGATGTAAAACAGAAGTTAATAAAGTATTTGTTTAAAAAAAATGAGAGTGATGCAAGAAAATCATGAAGAAATGAATCAATAGTTTGGTAAAGGAGCCACAACAAACACTGGAAAAAGTAACACCTTAAAAAAAAGAATAGGCCACATGCTAAAAAAGGCATAAAATCAAATAAAGAGCAGGATGCTTTGAAAAAACAGAATTGGAAAGGAAAAGAGGTAAAAGAATTCACTGAAGAAAATAATTCCTTAAAATATTAGAATTGGCAAGTAGAAACTTATGACTTTATGAGAAATCAAGAAACCATAAAACAAAATCAAAAGAATGAGAAAAAAAAATATGTGAAATATGTCATTGGAAAACTAATGACCTAGGAAACAGATCCAAGAGAGATCATTTTAAAAGTTATTGGACTACCTGAAAGCCATGATTGAAAAAAGAGCCTAGACATCAACTTTCAAGAAATTATCAAGGAAAACTGTACTGATATTTTAGAACCAGAGGGTTAAATGGAAATTTAAAGAATCCAGCAATCACCTCCTGAAATAGATCTCAAAATGAATACTCCAAGGATATTAGAGGCAAATTCCAGAGTTTCCAGGTCAAGCAGAAAAATATTGCAAGCAGCCAAAATGAACAATTCAACTATCATGGAGTCAAAGTCAGTATATCACAGGATTTATCAGTTTCTAACTTTAAAGTATCAGAATACTTGTAATATGATATCTGAAGGGCAAAAGAATTAGGATTACAATCAAGAATCACTTTCCCAGCAAAATGGAGTATAATCCTTCAGGGGAGAAAATGGAAATTCAATGAAGTAAAGGACTTTCAGGCATTCCTGATGAAAAAGACTAGAGCTGAATTTAAAATTTGTCTTTCAAATATAAGATTTAAAGAAACATTAAAAGGTAAACAGGAAAGAAACTCACAAATTATTCAATAACGTTAAACTGCTTCTATTCCTTCATGGAATGATGATGCTGGTAGCTCCTTTCTCATTATCAGGATAATTAGAAGAATTATACATAAACAGAGGACAAAGGTTTGCATTGAATATGATGGGTTGATTACCTAAAAAAATAATGGGTGAGAAAGAGGAATGGACTGTGAGAAAGGGAGAGGTAGAATGGGATAAATCATTTCACATAAAAAGGCAAGAAAGAGCTTTTACAGTAGAGGGAGAAAGGGGGAGGTGGCAGGGAATGCTTAAAACCTTACTTTCACTTGAATTTTCTCAAAGAAGGAATAAGATATACATTCAATTGGGTATAGAAATCTGTCTTACCATATAAGAAGGTAGGAGTTAAATGGGATAAAAGAAAGGAGGGCTGGTAGAAGGGAGGGAAAATTGGTGAAGGTAAAAGTTAGAAGCAAAACACTTTTGAAAATGGGCAGAGTGAAAGGAGAGAGAAAGATAAATGGGGAAATTAGGAAGGAGAGAAATGCATAGTTGGTAATCATTATTAGAAAAAAAGGTAATCAAGTTCCTCTGATAAAGACCTCTTTTCTCAAACATATAGAAAACTGAATAAAATTTATAGAAATAGCACCCATTCCTCCATTGATAAGTGGTCAAAGATATGAACAAGCAATTCTCAGATGATGTAAGTCATATGAAAAATGCTTTAAACCACTATCTATTAGAAAAATGCAAATTAAAACAATTCTGACCTACCACCACATAGCTATTAGGTTGGCTAATAGGACAGAAAAGGATAATGACAAATCCTGGAGGGAAAATTAAAACACCAATTCATTGTTGTGGAAGTTGTATACTGATTCAACCATTCTAGAGAGCAATTTGGAACTATTCCCCCAAAGTTATAAAACCATGCATAGCCTTTGGCCAAGAATTACCACTACTAAGTCTGTATCCCAAAGAGATAGGAAAGGAAAAAAAGGAAAGAAAAGGAAAGGAAAGGAAAGGAAAGGAAAGGAAAGGAAAGGAAAGGAAAGGAAAGGAAAAAGACATATATATATATATATATATATATATATATATATATATATATATATGTATATGTATACAAAAATATTTATAGTGACTGTTTTAGTGGTGGCAAAAATTTGATATTAAGGGTATGCCCATCAATCAGAGCATTGCTGAACAAATTATTATATATGATTGTGATGGAATACTATTGTGCCATAAGAGGTGACAAGCAGGATGCTCTCAGTGAACCTTGGAAAGACTTACAAGATCTGATGTGAAGTGAAATGAGCAGAACCTGAAGAACATTGTACACAGTAACTGCAATATTATATGATGATCTATTGTGAACAACTTAGCTATTCTCATAAATGCAGTGATCCAAGACAGTTCTGAAGGACTTATGATGAAAGGTGCTATCCATTGCCAGAGATAATACTGGTGAAACCTGAATGTATATTAAAGATACTTCATTATTTTTCCTGTTTACTATTATTATTATTACTATATTTTTTGCTCTGTATTTTCTTTCAAGTATAACTTACGCGAAAATGTGTTTTGTATGGTTACATATATTTAACCTGTATCAAATTGCTTGTCTTCACAATAAGGAGGAAGGGGAGAGAAAGAGAGAATTCGGAACTCATAATGTGAAAATATATTAAATTTGTTTTTACATATAATTTGGAAAATAAAATGTTATTTTTTAAAATAATAGATGATAATATATGAAAAATATGAATGAAACACCTGCAATCTGACCTAATTTTATTAGTTATTTATTTTGTAAAATGGGAAGTTTTATGAAAGTTAGAGGTATTGACATAGACCTTCACTATTTTCTAAAGAAATGTAAACAATGTAAATAAATTGCCTCAAATGATTTCTTTGCCAAGTAGAGAGACATCACATTCTGGAGAAACATTTGTTCATAATATGACCTGTTTATAATACAAATTTATTTTCAAAATATACAGAAAATACTGTAAAAATAAAATACTTAGAAGTAATGAAAGGAGAAAACAAATCTGCAGAAAAATTTGATGTGAATGCAAATTACGCCAGATCATTTTAACATTATTTACTTTTTTTTCCCACTTAATAGTATTTTATTTTTAACAATTACACATAAAGATGGCTTTCAACATTCACCTATATAAAATTTTGAGCTCCAAATTTTTTTTCTCCCTCCCTTCCTTTCCCCCTCCCCCAAGATGGCATGCAATCTGATAAAGGCTATACCCATGTAATCATATTAAACATATTTCCACATTAGTCATGTTGTGAAAGAAGAACCATAAAAAAGAAAAAAAAACAAAACATAGAGAAAAGTGTATGCTTTGATCTGCATTCAGACTCCATAGTTCTTTCTCTGGCTGTCTCACATTCATTATTTTTTTTAATAGTATTTATATATATATTTGAAACATTTAATGTTACGACCTCGAATTTCAGATCCATTTCCTTCCTCCCTTGTCACCCATTCCTTCTTGGGATATAAGTAATTCAGTATATGTTGTACATGTCTGGCTATGCAAAACATTATCATAGTAGATATATTGTACAAGGCTGCTTATAATTCCCTCCCACTCATCCCACCCCCCACCTGGTCCATTCCCTACATGATCCTGTCCCTCTTCTATAGTGGGTACTTCCAACCTCCCCTCCCCCCAAGGATGCCCTCCCATCCATCATCCCTCCTCTCATCCCCCTTCCCCCTATCCTGCTGCAGGTTGAGATATCCCATTTAGTATGTATGTCATTTTCTCCCTGAACCAAATTCAATGTGAATGTGGTTTTGCCTTTTTAGCCTTCCTTATTCTCCCCCTCCTTTGCAACCACTTCCCCTACATGAGATAGTTTACCCTACCATGTCTCTCCCCATCTCCTCTTGCCACTTTCCTCTCTCACCTCATAATTTCATCCCTTGAGTATTCTCCCTTCCCAACAAATTCAACCTATGCCCTCTATCCATATATAACTGTAACCATATACACACACATTCACATATGTATTCATATGACCACACCCCCTTCTTCCATTATTTTCATAGTGAGAAAGATATCATCAGTCACAGTTATTGCTTTTCCATACAGGAATGTAAATAGTTCAACTTTGATAAGTTCCTTTTGATTTCTTTTCCCTGATTACCTTCTCAGGCATCTCTTGCTTCTTGTGTCTGGATGTCAAATTTTCTATTCAACTCTGGTTTTTTCCTCAAGAATGCTTGAAAGTCCTCTATTCCACTGAATGACCATATTTTCCCCTGAAACAAAATACTCAGTTTTGCTGGGTAGGTGACCCTTGGGTTCATTCCCAGTTCTTTTGCCCTCTGGAATATCATATTCCATGCCCTTCGATCCCTCAGTGTAGAAGCTACCAGGTCCTGGGCTATTCTGATTGTGTTTCCACAATATTGAAATTGTTTCTTCCTGGCTGCTTGTAGTATTTTCTCCTTGATCTGGGGATTCTGGAACCTGGCTATAATATTTCTGGGAGTTTTCTTTTGGGATCTTTTTCAGGAGGTGATCGGTGGATTCTTTCAACCTCTATTTTGCCCTCTGGATCTAAAACATCAGGGCAGTTTTCCTTGAGAATTTCTTGAAGGGTGATTTCTAGGTTCTTTCCTTGATCATGGCTTTCAGGTAGTCCAATAATTTTTAAATTGTCTCTCCTGGATCTATTTTCCAGGTCAGTGGTTTTTCCATGAGATATTTCACATTGCCTTCTAATCTTTCATTTGTTTGGATCTGCTTAACAGCATCTTGATTTCTCATAAAGTCATTAGCTTCCATTTGCTCCAGTCTAACTCTGAAGGAATGAATCTCCTCAGTGAACTTTTGAGATTCTTTTTCCATCTGGCAAATTCGACTTTTTAAGGCATTCTTCTCCTCATTGCCCTTTTGGGCCTCCTTTGCCATTTGAGTTAGTCTATTTTTTAAGGTGTTGTTTTCCTCAGTCAGGCTGTTGACCCTCATTTCATACTTTTCCTGCATCCTTCTCATTTCTCTTTCCAATTTTTCCTCCACTTCTCTTATTTGATTTTTAAAGTCCTTCTTAAGGTCCTCTATGGCCTGCAACCCGCTCATGTTTTCCCCTGGGGCTTTTGGAGCAGGACTTCTGACCTCACAGTCCTTTTCCCGCTCTATGCCCCCAAAATAGGAGTCTAGGGTTGCATTTTTCTGTTTCCTTTGCCTTGGCATGTTGCCACTTAATTGCTTGACTTTTGGGCTTGTTGCCTCACTATGGCTTTAAGGCCAGATAGAGGAATTTTCATCCTGAACGTGTGGGGGGCAACTTCCATTTCTGGCAAGCTGTAAACCCACCCACAACTTCCACCCTAGATCACAGTCCAGATTCAGGGAGGTTAAAGCAAGAGCGATTACCCCCCAAGACTGATCGCTGGATCTCCCCACGATTTGTAGGCTGGGAGCTGGAAATGCCTATGAAAACTACAAAATGGCGTGTCTCCTCAGTGGCTTCTAGCCCCCAGGGGAGGGATCTGACGCATTCCCCAAATACAGGTCCCAAAGTCCATAGGACACTAACCTCTTACTTTGTCCTAGGCAAGTCTATGTTGATAATTCTGTAGTCTCCACAGCTCCTGGTGTTCTGGGGTTCCTCCAGCCGGCTACTGGCCCTGCCGCCCTGGGGCTAAAACCTCGGCTCAGGTGGACCTAGGCTCGGCTCGGCTCAGCTCCTGTGCTCTGCGCTCTGCGTGCTGCCGGCTCCCAGACCGCTGCGCTGGTCCTTCCTGCAGGGTGCTGGGCTGTCCTCAGCGGGAGGTTAGCTTCTCTGTGTCGTTCTGTGGGTGCTGGGGCTCCAGAAGTTGTTCAGAGTCCTTTTTTACATAGTTTGTGGAGAATCTGGGGGCAGAGAGGCTTGGATGAGCTGTTTCTACTCTGCCATCTTGGCTCCGCCCTCCCTGATTAGCTTTAACATTATTTAAAGTTGAACATGGAAGGAAGAGACCACATAGACAGAAAATGGGATAAAAATCTTCAACATCATAATGACATCAACTTTCCTTCTTAAGTGATATTAGCCCCCTACATCTGAACACCAACATCAAAATAACTCCAAAATATAGTTACAGGAAGAATCGAAAAATCCACTAACTAAAACCAAGGTAATATTGTCCAAAATTAATGCATTACCTTCAAGTTTTCAAAGCTCCATGTGTATATGTGTGTATATGTATATGTATATGTATATGTATATGTATATGTATATGTATATGTATATGTATATGTATATGTATATGTATATGTATATGTATATGCATATGCATATGCATATGTATGTACATACACACACATATATAGTGATCTAGTGTTTTAGTAAAAGAAAAATCATGAATTTTATTTATACAAGATAAGCAATCAAGAGTATATCAATATTAATGGACATACATTGACCTCATTTTTACAAAATATTTATGCTACTATATACAAATTCTTCATAAAGATATGAGAAGAGAACAGGTAAGCACTGTCAAAAATATTCCATATACAGATCCCATATTTAAAGTTATGTAATAGATTAAAAATGTAGAGAATACAAGAACCTACTGAACATATTGTTTATTAAATTGAGACTTATATCTTTATACCTAAAAAAAAACCTACTTAGAAGTAATTGAATGCAACTCCATCAGCCAGTAAGTATCTGGAAAGGAGTCAAATCTAGTTCTTTAAATTCAACACCCTACCCATTACAACACAAAGTCACTTTAAGAGGAAGAGTTCTATCATGTTGGATTTACCCTTGCAAAGGAATCATGGGAGATGGAAAAGCTGCTTAAGATGAAACGTTTACATCAATTGAAATCTGTGCTCCTGGAGGAGTTCTCTGGATTGATGAGACAGAAGATGCATATAACCCACAAACACATATATGTATATTACATATATTTATGTACATGTGTTCATGTACAGGCATGTACTTATTATACACACATTGCTACCAGGGGACTGGAGGACCCTGATAATACTCTAACACTCCAAGTAGTAGAAAAGTTACTGATATATATATATATATATATATATATATATATATATATATATATACATAGATACATATAATGCATATATGAATACACAAATATAATATGTATTAAAGTATCAGAATGTGTAATCAATAGAGATATGTTAATATGTGATATATACACATACATATAAAATGTAATATTTTTATAATAATGTGTACATATATTTGGACATATATTGCATATATACATATATATATGCATATAACCACATATATACATTTATATGTGAGCATAATGGCAGATTGGCCACTGAACCTAGATCTCATTAGCATGTGCAAAATGATGCTGTTAGTTCCCCACGTGTAAAAGACTTGGAATTTTGTTTCTTGGAGAGTCATGATGATATGTGATGGAAGTGTCTTGGAGATAGAGGATATCTGGAATATCTATCTGTAATTCTTGTCTGCTAACTACATGGTGAATATAACCCTTTTCACCAGAAGGAGTGAAGTGAATGGAGGGTTTTCCAGTAAGCCAGTTTAGCTTTGAGGTCATACCTTTGAGGAAGTGGAAACAAACTTTCCCGGACACAGCCTTGCAGTTGTGTAGACAAGGTTCATTCGGCTCTCATATAGTATTTGCATATGAAGTTGATGTGAACAAAACTATATAGAAACTGCATTTAATATGAACCCACTGTTCCCAGAGACTGAGGTGGTGTAGGGTAGAATTGCTCTCTATGTAGTCATTGGGAGGTCTTGACTGTTTTTTCTTTTCCATATCTTCAAAGCACATATATCTTTGTAAAAATTGTTATTGGTTAGATGGAACCAGGGTACTAGTTCCGGGGGGTTAACCATGCCAAGTCCATAGTAGAATGAAGGCTTAAACTTATGGTAAAAAGGAGACTGTGGATGAATTTCGTGTGTGATATTTGACTCGAATATGTAAGTTTGGAGAAACTAGTAATTTATCTAGTAATTTATTTTTTTTTCTGCTTTTTGGAAGGCAATTGGGGTTAAGTAACTTGCCCAAGGTCACATGGCTAGGTTTTTGTTTGTGTGTGCGTTAAGTGTCTGAGGTTGGATCCGAACTCAGGTCCTTCTGACTCCAGGGCCGATGCTCTACTCACTGCGCCACCTAGCCACCCTAGTAATTTATTTATTTTAGTCACATCAACTCCTGAGAACTATCTGCTGAGGTGAAGATAGATGATAGATTGTGTTGGAATGGATCTCAGATGACACCTTATCCAACACAATTTTGTATTTAATTTTATACACTTAGCTTTTACACATGGAGTATAAGGGGTGTTTGGAGAGTAGTAGCAAATATGGGAGGTCTTACTGAACACATTTCAGGGCTGCTTATCCATTTTGGTGTTAACCTGTCACTTATCTCTCACTTGTGACTCCAAGAAGCTGTAGCATTGGCAGGACCCACACCCCAGTAAAACCACCCTTACATATAGGCTAAACCGGCTTGAGAGTAACCAAAAAGCTTTAAACCCATTGATGAGTTAAGGTGATATCTACTTTAAGCATGTGAAGACTACCCCTGGCAGAATGGGCAGATGAGAATAATTTATTCCAGCAGCCATAAAGGTAGGTGACACAAGCATTGTAGACACAGAAGTCACCAAGGTCATCCACTGCATCCTGGGCCATTGGTCATTTTAACTTTTGTCTTGCCACAGGACTTCAATAACTCTGGAAGATAAAGTGAAACTAATGACTTCGTACAAGGCCCCACCTCACTTAAATCAAATGCATGCTTAGGACTAGACTATAACCCATAATGTCATTGAACCTCTTCAAAAATGAAGGATGAACAACTGCAATTTTACACATAATTAATCTGGGTTCCAGAAAAGCTAAGAGATTTTCTCAAAGTCACACAGGTAGTAAGTGATAGACCCAGGATTCGACTCCAACTTGCATTTTTTAATCTATTCTAGTGATTTGGTCATAACCAAGGCTAGAGAAGAAAGTGTTATAGGTGTGTCTGCATCATGTTTCATCTCATTTGAAGTTTGAGAGGTCATGAGGTTTGTCAGAGAAGTTGAAACCATAAGGACACTGAAAGAAGGACTTCCTGTTTGGGACAGTGACCAAACCCCATGAAAGACAGAGAGTAGTCAAAATTTCGCCTGTGGTATACAGTCACACCCAACCCATTGAGGGACACAAAGTGTGTGTTTGCCACCTTGTGGTCACATAATGTATTACAAACCTTTGCATCCTGGATAGTTTTCAAATGAAAGCTAGGGGTTGAAGGTAATGCTACCTGATGGACAAGTCATTAATTAAATAAATAATTAGCTATCCATCCATGAAGTGTCTCTATTGTCATGAATGTAGCAAAGTCATTTTGTCAGATGATATCCAGTCTTCATGCAATCGTTTTACCAAAGGTTGCAGTGCTCAACAGGGGTCCATACAAAACTTCTGACACTACTCCACTTCATACTGCCCAAAGCCTTCAAGGCGCAGGGTCCTGATTCAATATTGATCTATGTGTATTGAAAAAGAAGATGGTATGTTCCTTTGAAATATTAGAATTATGGAAATATAAAATGGCTCAATCCCGCATTATCCATTGTCTAGAAAATCACCCTCTATCCACCTGACCCCTTATATTTATAATACAAAGATAATCTCCACTGTACCTAGGTACATTTTATTACACAGATTAAATTAATGAGATGTTTGTTAAGATCTACTCTATGAAGTGTTTAGCCCAATCAACTCCCACTGATCCCCTCATCTACCCTCATCATGGGGAGAAAGATTAGAAAAAGACATTAACTGCATGGGAATTTTGATATTACAAGGAAAGTCAAAGAGGTTCTAATAAATGAGTCTGTGTTATTGCTAACTGCTCTTCCTTATTCTGTGATAGCTGGTGATATTTGGCACTAGTTTTGGCTGTAACCCTCTCCAGTATTGTTTTGCATCTTTATTCCAGTTCCTGATTTTATCTCTGGGTGACACTGTTCATAGCAAATTGCATTTTGGAACTTTGAACAGTGGTAGTGCTGGACAGCAAGAACATTCAAAATCAGTTATGATCTCTCTCCCTGCCACCCCAGATCTCTACCTTTTCCTTCTTACTGTCTCTCTGATACCCAAACTACCACGGAAGAGTGGAAGATCAGTCCCATGAAAATACTTAAGCAGAGTTATAGCTTCTCTCTGGGAGGATAGTGAACAAAAGAGCCCCAAAGTCTGAATTGGGCATCCTTAAGTGAACCATTACCTGTCAACAAACCTCTCACACCATATAGCTTTAGGTATGTCCTTTGTTCATACTTAGGAAGTTTCTTTTTCATTGTCTTACAAATTCAGATTCCGTTTTGGACAACTTTTATGGCATCTCAGATTTCCACAGAGATGTTATACAGTGCAGACATCAATACATTTGTAAGTCACTGAGCAAGCATTGCTTGGAGAAAGAAAGACATGTAGTGGGGAAAAAAGTGAAGAAGGTAGAATGATTTTGCAGGAGAAAGAAGATCTTCCATGTTCTTGAGCTGTTTGGGGGTCTAGATTTTGGGAGGTAGACCTAGCTTGGAAGTTTATGATATTAGAGAAAGAACTATCCAGGCAAATTCAATGACATTTCAGGACCACATGAATGTTGGAACTGCAGACAGAAATAAAATGAAGTTACTGCTGGTTTCTGGAACTACTGTTCACTCTTGAAGGAAATTGATGAGAAACAAAGCATACATTCTACCCTGAGAAACATTGTAGCAGTGCATAAGACAATGAATTTCTCACTGGTATTATGAGTTTGTTTTTTTTTTTTTCTAGGGGAGAGAGTTGGAAGAAAGGAAGCTACCTTAAGACTGGGAGGGGCTGTGTGATATATATTTTATATTGTATTCTTCTAACCATTGCTCTTCTACACACACACACACACACACACACACACATATGCATGTATGTATATATATATATATATATATCCACACACAAATATGTATGCATGTATATATATACAAATATGCATGTATGTGTATATATACAAATATGTATGTATGTATGTATACTTTGAAATATATTTTGTTGTTTTCATTATTTCTCTGAATAGATATTTTATGTTTATATGCCTTAGAAGCCTGGAAGGAATGAAATTAAACTTATCTGCAGGGGAAAATTGAAATGAACCCAACATGGGTTTTGCACCAAAAGATTTTGGATGGAAATATGAAGCCCATAGATTATTATTAAATTACTGATCAGCAACTGGGATCAATTCTGGTGCTGTGTTTGCTCAGAAGCTTCAGCAATGAGCAATGAGTCATATTTTACCTGGGCATCAGGAAGGTCAACTTAGTCCCAATTGGGGAACAGGTGGTTCACAGGTTCTTTGAGTCAGAGGTGGAAAGAACCTCAAGGATCATCTAGTAACCTCTCCCACCAGTTTTGCAGATAAGAACAAGGAGTCAATAAGGCTCAGGAGTTCCATTGAAATTTCATAGACTTGCCCAACCTCAAACAGATAGGGGTATAGTAAAGATTCAAAGCCCAGGCATGTAGAGTTCAAATCCTATACTGTTTCTATTCCCATGTTACCTCCAGAAGATTTCAGGTCCCTGATAATTATCCAAAATTAATTGGTAGCCTGGTGGATTATCTACTTTCTCCACTTTTTGATATCTATTGTGTTCTACTGTTTTGTGTTTTCTTGGGACACTAAAATTCTGTAGCAGGCCTCTATCACCTGACTAGTGTTCCTGAGAGCAAACTCAGGATTCACAGTATTCCTTATTTTTTTCTGTACTTGCCTATGCTGAGATGAGGCCACAGGGAGGAAGGATCAAGTGAACTCCTCATGGTAGGATGGACTAGTTTTGAGTTGTTCACTTTTCAGCCTCCTTCAAGATTCTAAAGCACAGGTTGATAAACAACCTTCACTCATATATGTGGTAAATCATGTGGTGTCCTTTTGGGTGGCATTATTAGATATTCAGTAGAAAGGTCACATGCTGCCTACACTGTTTTTAATCTTTTCAATACCTCCACTGAGGGTAAAGATTCTGAGATAGCCTATTCTGTTTTTGAATATCTCCTGATTCCTTTGGGGGGTTTTATTTTCTAGCTATCAAATGGGACATATTTTCCCTACCTAGCTTACCTAAGTGGTGTGAAAATCCTCATCTGTAAACTGAGAAAGCTGTATTTGATGCTTTCTGTATTAGACACATTCCATCAGTCTAGAACACTAAATGTGATAGTGTGTATAAGACAGCTTGAAATCGCGATTGTTAGGTTGGTGGTATGAAAGAACAGGTATAACGGAAAGAAGGTTGGAAAATAAATAACAAGTTGGGGAATGAATGAGATGCAATATTACCCTATCTCAACATACTCTAAAGCAATAACCCTCAAAACTATTTTGGTGCTTGTTAAAAATAAAAATGATAATCATTGGAATGGACTGGCCGAGCAATAACTGCAAGAAATAAAATATAATAGCCTTGTCTTCAATAAATTCCAGAACACAAACTATTCAGAGCAAGGGGCTAGAGGGATAAATTTCCAGGTATAACTGGAAAACAGCTTGGCAGAGAGTAGGTTTAGAACATCAACTTACAACAAACATAACAATAAGCTCCAAATGCATATATGATAGAAATAAAAAAGTTTTTGAGATAGACACATATATATATAATTACATCTACATGTGCATATATGTGTACACATGCATGTGTATATAGATGTATGATTTATGTGTTTGTGTATGTACATAGGAATGGAAAGAAGAACCTTCCTTGCATGATTTGAAGGTAATCATAAAAGAGAACATGGAGTTCAGGTTATTTAAACATTTTTAAAGTTTATAAAATTATTATCTATCGTGTTATGATAAATAGATAATTATAATTAATATCAATACTTTAAAATAATAACAAAAGCTCTACATTAAGATGGGAAATATGGCTGATATAGATCTGATATCCAAGATATATAGGTAAGGGGAAGAAATATGTAAGACATAGAGGCAATCTTCATTAAATAAGTGATCAAATGATATGAACAGGAACTTTTAAAACAAAGAAATGAAAGTTATCAGCCATCATTATGAAGAATGTTCTTAATCACCAATAATAAGAGAAATGAAAAATTAAAAATCAACTGATGTTTTGTGATACATGAACTAATTCTGAATCATATAAATGGGACCAAGAAAACTGTTTAGTCGGCAGAGCCAAGATGGCAGAGTAGAAACAACGTGTCCAAGCCACTCTCCCCCCAGAATACCTCCAAATTATATAAAAGGAGACTCTGAACAACTTCTGGAGCCCTAGCACCCACAGAATGACACAAAGAAGCTAACCTCCCCCTGACGACAGCCCAGCAGCCCTGCAGGAAGGACCAGCTCAGTGCCGGCAGTGCAGCTCCACCTGAGTCGCGATTTTAGCCCCAGGACGGCAGGGCTAGCAGCCTGCTGGAGGGACCAGAACACCAGAAGCTATGGCGATTCCAGAATCATCAACATAGACATGCCTAGGACAAAGTGAGAAGTTAGTGCCCTTTGGCCTTTGGAGCCAGTATTTGGGGAACATGTCGGCTTCCTCCTCTGGGGGCTAGAAGCCCCTGAGGAGACACGCCATTTTGTAGTTTTCAGAGGCAGCTCCAGCTCCTGGCCTGCAAACTGTAGGGAGATCCAGCAATCAGTCTTGGGGGGTAATCGCTCTTGCTTTAACCTCCCTGGATCTGGATTGTGATTTGGGGTGGAGGTCGTGGGTGGGTTTCCAAATTTCCAGAAACAGAAGTTGTCCCCACTCACACGTTCAGGACGAAAATTCCCCTATCTGGCCACAAAGCCATAGTGTGGCAACAATGCCAAAAAGTCAAATAATTAAGTGGCAACATGCCAAGGCAAAGGAAACAAATTAAATAGAAAAATGCAACCCTAGACTACTACTTTGGGGGCAAAGAGGGTCGAAGCATAGGGGAAGAGGACTGTGAGGTCTGAAGTACTGCTCCAAAAGCCCCAGGGGAAAACATGAGTGGGTTGCAGGCCATAGAGGATCTTAAGAAGGACTTTAAAAATGAAATAAGAGTAGTGGAGGAAAAATTGTGAAGAGAAATGAGAAGGATGCAGGAAAAGTATGAAATGGTCAACAGCCTGACTGAGGAAAACAACACCTTAAAAAATAGACTAACTCAAATGGCAAAGGAGGCCCAAAAGGGCAATGAGGAAAAGAATGCCTTGAAAAGTCGAATTTGCCAGATGGAAAAAGAATCTCAAAAGTTCACTGAGGAGATTCATTCCTTCAGAGTTAGACTGGAGCAAATGGAAGCTAATGACTTTATGAGAAATCAAGATGCTGTTAAGCAGATCCAAACAAATGAAAGAATAGAAGGCAATGGGGAAAACCACTGACCTGGAAAATAGATCCAGGAGAGACAATTAAAAATTTATTGGACTACCTGAAAGCCATGATCAAAGAAAGAACCTAGAAATCACCCTTTAAGAAATTCTCAAGGAAAATTGCCCTGATGTTTTAGATCCAGAGGGCAAAATAGAGATTGAAAGAATCCACCAATAACCTCCTGAAAAAGATCCCAAAAAGAAAACTCCCAGGAATATTATAGCCAGGTTCCAGAATCCCCAGATCAAGGAGAAAATACTACAAGCTGCCAGGAAGAAACAATTTCAATATTGTGGAAATACAATCAGAATAGCCCAGGACCTGGCAGCTTCTATGCTGAGGGATCGAAGGGCATGGAATATGATATTCCAGAGGGCAAAAGAGCTGGAAATGAACCCAAGGGTCACCTACCAAGCAAAACTGAATATTTTGTTTCAGGGGAATGTATGGTCATTCAGTGGAATAGAGGACTTTCAAGCATTCTTGAAGAAAAAACCAGAGTTGAATAGAAATTTTGACATCCAGACACAAGAAGCAAGAGATGCCTGAGAAGGTAATCAGGGAAAAGAAATCAAAAGGATCTTATCAAAGTTGAACTATTTACATTCCTATATGGAAAAACAATAACTGTGACTGATAAAATCTTTCTCATTATGAAAATAATGTAGGAATGGCATATGGTCATATGAATACATATGTGAATGTGTGTGTATATGTTTACAGTCATATATGGATAGAGGGCATAGGTTGAATTTGTTGGGAAGGGAGGATACTCAAGGGGTGAAATTATGAGGTGAGAGAGGAAAGTGGCAAGAGGAGATGGGGAGAGACAGGGTAGGGTAAACTATCTCATGTAGAAGAAGCAAGGGGAAGTGGTTGCAAGGGAGGGGAAGAATAGGAAGGCAAAAAGGCAAAACCACATTCTCATTGAATTTGGTTCTGGGAGAGAATGACATACATAGTAAATGGGATATCTCAACCTGCAGCAGAATAGGGGGAAGGGGGATGAGAGGAGGGATGATGGATGGGAGGGCATCCTTGGGGGGAGGGAGGTTGGAAGTACCCTCTGTAGAAGAGGGACAGGATCAAGTAGGGAATGGACCAGGTGGGGGGTGGGATGAGTGGGAGGGGATTATAAGCAGCCTTGTACAATATATCTACTATGATAATGTTTTGCATAGCTAGACATGTACAACAGGTACTGAATCTTCCCAGAGGGAGTGTGTGACAAGAGAGGAAGGAAATGGATCTGAAATTCGAGGTCTTAAGATTAAATGTTTCAAATATATATATATATATATATATATATATATATATATATATATATATGCACATATATATGCATATATATACATATACACACATATATATGTATACTATTATTAATACTCTTTTGCTTGTAATTGGGAGATAAGATGTGCAGACACTGGGACACAAAGATTCACCTTCCTCTAATGGAAAAGTCGAAGGGGGTATGGGAGAAGATATGGGAGAGAATAGATTGGTGCAAGAGATATCTTGTGGGAGTGCTATTCTGGGAGGATGGGTAGGGGAAAAACAGGGGGAAAAATAATTGTAACTCAAAATCTGGCAGAAATGAATGATGTAAAACGGAAGTTAATAAAGCATTTGTTTAAAAAAAAAGAAAGCTTAGTCGATGATCACAATAATAATATAAAGGAAATTATTGAAAATATAAACCTCTAATATTCTTACAGCATAGTCTCCAGTCACTAACTTTTACTTCAAAGACTCAACAGTAAAGTATTTCTCCCTCTTCTAGACAGAGAGTAGGGGTACCACTGATAAGTAATGAGACCTAAATTGTTAGGGGCAAAGGTGTTGGTTTATTTTGCTTTAATATACTTCATTGTTATAAGGGGGAGTTATAATCAGTGATGGAAATATCATTGTGAAGTGACAGTATGTATTTTAAAAGCCTCAACAAAATAATTATTTAGCAAAGATTTACAGTAATGCTAGTTAAAACACCTCTGAAGTACCATTTTGCCTTTTTCAGATTAGATAAACTGACACAAAAGAGAGAATGACAAATGCTTGAGGGGCTATTTGAAAGCAGGTACTTCAACAGATTATTTTTGGCTATGTAAACTGATCCAATAATCTTGAATAGAATTTTGAAGACATTTCCCCCAAACACATAAACTGTAAACCCTTTGACCCAGCTATTCCACTATGAGGTCCTATATCTCTAAAATATCAAAAGAAAGAAGAAAGGCACTCATGCAGGCTTGCATGTGCACACACACACACACACACACACACACACACACACAATTTATAGGAGCTCTTTTCATAGTGGAAAATAATTGGAAACTGAGGAGATATCAATCTGAAGAATGGCATAAGTTGTGGTATATGGATGTAACGGGATACTATTATGCTATAAGATATGATGTAGGGGATAAGTTAAAAACAAACAAACAAACAAACCTAGAAAGACCTTTATGAACTCATTTAAGTGAAATAAGCAGGACCAGGAGAACAATTTACAAAATAAAATACTATAAAGATAATCATTTTTGAAAGACTTAGGAATTCTGATCAACACAACGATCAACCACTATTCCAAAGGACTCATGATGAAACATGCCATCCATTTTCAGATGGAGAGTTTATAAACTCAAAGTGGAGATTGAAGCAAATTTATTTCTCTTTTGTTTCTTTATTTTTCTCTGTCTCTGTCTCTCTTTCCATCTCCTTTTCTCTTTTGGACATTGCTAATGTGGGGATTTGTTTTGCTTGACTATACTTAATTATAATGAATTTCATTTTTTTTTTGCCTACTAGGTGTGTTGGGGAGGAGGAGGGAGGAAAGAAAAGTTTCAGAACTGAAAATTTAAAAATTAAATTTGAAAGAAACAAAAAATCCATAAGAGAAGCAACATATTTCTTTATTCGTTTATCCACTAATGTATTTATTTGTCAATTTAAAAGAAAGAGGTCTGTATTCTATATTATAACTTTTGGATCATACACTCCCTTCAGCTCATTATTTCCTGTATGAGCTTGGATAGTGACATAGCAGGCAATAATATCTTAGACTGCAACAATAAACAGTGACCAGTATAAGGGAGTTTATTTGGAGGGTCATACTTTGTCCAGGAAAGATTACATTTGGAATACTATATTCAATTCTGAAGTACCAAATTAAAGACAGAGAATGATAAACTGGAGATATCTCATGGAAGAGAGAAAAGAAAAATAGGAGAATTAGAGATTATGGCACAGTAACATCAACAGAAAGAACCAGAAATACTATCATACAGAAGAAAGGCATCATGGCATCATTTTTAGAAAGCTCACATCAGAACAAAAAAGTTGGTTTTGAAACAATGTGTGATCCTGGATAAGTCACTGAATTTCTTGACACTATATGCCATTCTTTAAGACTATAAATTGTAGAGGAAATGTCAAGCTGGATTGGGAGAGGGAGTTTTCTTACCAAGGATTTCCCTATATCATTAAAATAGCAGATCAAGTTGTCTCCCTATTCATTTCATAAAGAAGGTGGATCATAAGTGTTCTATTTAGCCTTAGAGGGCAAAAATGAAGGAGCAAGCACTGGAAATATCAAAAACACAAATTTGGAATTGAAAAAAAGGACAAACCTACTAGTAACTAGAATCTTAGAATTATGAATTTGGAGTAGAATAGGGACATTAGAGATGATCTAGTCAAACCCCCTCATCTTTTACAAGTTAGAAATTTATTTCAGATATTAAGCATCTTGTTCAAGGTCACACTTGTAGTGAGTAGTCCAGTTTGGCTTTGAATAAATTTGCCTAAAATATAATGGGTCACATCAGGGTGTAGTGGATTCATCATCGCTATCAGCCTTCATTTGGAAACTGATATCAAATTGTTAGGTAAGTTGTGGAAGTAGGGAGTTGAACTAAATTCTCTCTAAACCCACTTGAAACCCAAAGTCCTAAATAACTAAAAGCTATGTTTTGAAGGAAGTTTGACAAGACACGGTGATTGATAAATTATGGTAAACACATCTTTATGATACAGTGGGGGGGGACATGTGATTAATAACTAATTAATTGATTAATTAATGCAAAAGCTTACTTTGTGCCAAACATTGCACTAAGTGCTGAGAATACAAAGGGAAAAAAAAACCTAAGGATTTGTCAAATCTAATATCCTTTGCTCAATTCTCATCCTTTTTGACCTCTCTGTAATTTGGACACTTTCAATCATCTTAATGTTCTCTTCTATTCAGATTTCCATGATCTTTTTATCTTAGGTCTCTTCCTACCTTCCTGGTCCATCCTTCTTAGTCTTCTTTGCTGGATCTTCATCCAGGTAATGCCCATGAAAGATGTATGTCCCTCAGGGCTCTATCCTGGGCCTATCATTTGATCTTATTAATTCCCATGGTTTCAGTTGTCATCCTTTTGTTCATCATTCTCAGTTCTATTTATCCAGAGCCAACTTCTTTCCTAACCTCCAAAATTGCAATTCCAAGTGCCTAATGGACATCTCAAAGTGCATGTTCTTGTAATGTAGTAGAAAGAGTATTAACCATGGAGTTATGAATATTTGAGTTAAAATCCAGCATCAGAGACTTATTAGCTGTGACCCCTAGGGAAGCGATCTAACCTCTATCTGCCTCAATTTCCTCAACTACATATGAATCATTATACTTCTTATTTCTCAAAGTTATTGTAAAGATCAAATAAGATAATATTTGTAAAGTGCTTGCAAATGGTACATACTTAACAAAATATTTATAACTCCTATAGCCAACTTAATCTCAACATGTACAAAATTTTAGTCATTATCTTTCTGCCAAAACTCTTCCCACTTACAACTTTCTCTATCACTCTTGAAATAATACCCTTTCTCCCACTTACCAAAGACTGAAACCTAGATGTCATCCACTCCTTAGTCTTTCTCATCCCTTCTCATATCCAATCTGTTTCAAAGCCTATTGACTTTACCTTCTTAACATTTGTCACATATGCCTCCTTCTTTCTTTAAACATAGCCAGTCACTGAGGTCATGCCTTTATCACTTTGTTTTTGGACTATTTAAAAAACGTTTTGGTTGATTTTCCTGCCTCAAGTCTCTTCATAGTCCATTACATCATCTATTCCACTGTCAAATTAATCTTCCTAAAGTTTAGGTTTTAACAAATTACCCTCTCCCTGCTCAATCAATTCCAGTGGCTCCCTATCACCTCCAGAACCAAATACATATTTTTTATATCTCATTTAAGGCCCTTTACAGCCTGACCTAATTTCCCTAATATTGTCAAATTTATGAGCATACAATTGGGCAAATAATTCCTAATTGTTCTTTTAATATCCTCTTCATTAGAGGTAGATTCACCCTTTTCATTTTTGATACTGGTAATTTGGTTTTCTTCTTTCTTTTTTATCATATTGACTAAAGGTGTGTCAATTTTATTGGTTTTTTATAAAACCAGCTCTTAATTTTATTTATTAATTCAATAGTTTTCTTAATTTCCAATATTCTTACACTTTACTCAATCCCATGTACTATTCTATTCAGGACCATTGGCTTCTTTGCTATTCATTGTATATGACAATTCATCTGCCTATTAATTATGTTTTCAATGATTATTCCCCCATGCCTAAAATTCTCTCCTTCCTCATCTCCTCCTTCCACATTCCTGGATTTTTTTCAAATCCCAGACATAATCTCACCTCCTACAAGAAACCTTCCTGATTTCCCATTAATGTTACTTCATTTAGTCTGATGATTGTGATTTATCTGTATATATCTTGTTTGCTTGTTTTATTTCTCATTAGACCATGAAATACTTTGAGTCATAGGAAGGGACTCAAAGAGTTTTTAGCTTTTTTCCCTTTATTTTTATCTCTAGCACTTTGCATAGTACCCAGCACATAGTAGGCAATTAATAAATACTTATTGATTGAGTCAGAAGACTGAGTCAGAAGTTTGAATCATTGTACTATCACACATTAGATGCATCACATCCAATAAATCCATTTAATTGTTCCACAATCAGTTCTTTCTCACAAAAAATTTGGATGATAGTATTTGTACTATCAAATAGGAGCATTAGGGGGAAATGTTTATAAACTGTTCTATATAAATGTAAATTATTAACTCTGAAATTTAAAGATAATTTTGAGGTTTTGAACATAGAAGAGAATGTGGCAATAGTGATAGAAATGACTAGGGAAACTAGTTTTTGGGAGAAGGCCAGTTAAATTTAAATTCAATAGCTGAGGAGACAGAGCTGAGTAAAAGAAAGTGAAATGGTTTACGTTTTAGTTCTAAGCTATCACCAAACAGGGCAACCTTGGATAAGTCGCAGAACCTCTCTGGGTTGCAATGGCCAAAGGGTTGAATACACAATCTTAAAGGCCTTTTCCAACTCTGAATTTGCCTTTTCTATCATCAAGAAACAGATTTATTTGAATATGCCAGAGAACTTCAATTGCCACAATTTAGAGATTAGGAGAAAAAAGACAAAAAGAAACCAAGTCCAAGGCTACATAGCTATTTAGCGGGAGAGTTGCAACTACAATGTAGGGATTGTAACTCCCATTTTAGTGTTCCTTCACAAAGCCATGATCTCAAGGGTCCTCCTGTTGTCTGGGATTTCAAGTGATTGTGGAATCTAGTTTTAAAGTATAATATTTCCAATTCAGGATTCTAGGAAAGCTATTAAGAATGGAAATATAAAATTAGAAGTCATTCTTTGCTTTGCTCTTTAGGGAAAAAAAGTAGAGGGCATGAAACAGAAGAATCAAAAGAAAAACTTTTGGAGGTTTCCTACAGTTAGAGATCAGATACAGGAAGAAGTGTAAAGGAGGTAAAAATAGTATGAGATCTATTAAAGAGAAGAGAACTTCAGTTGAAAAGAACTAGTGGGACTTCCAGGGGTGACATCAACATGGCAGAATAAAGAAGCACTCAGATGAGGTCTCCTGATATTCCCCTCCAAACAAGTTTAAAATAATACCTCAAGTTGAATTCTGGAGTGATAGAGGTAACAAAAAGTCAAAGTGAAACATTCTTTCAGCCTAAGACAACATAGGAGGTTGGAAAGAGAGATCTGTGACATGGGAGAGGAAATGACCTGGAGTCCACCTTGATGGTACACCATTGGTGGGACTTTGTGGTGTTGACAAAAGCAGCAGAAGCTTTGGGAGCTACCAAGCCAGAGAAGGTAAGGAGATGTGACAATTGGTCAGAAAGAAATTATAGTATCCCGGAACAAGACAAGATGTTTTACAACTCTGTTGTTTATACTCCCTTCTGGGTCATAGTTCAAAGGCTGAGAGGAGCACTTTCAGTTAAGAGGGAATGGAAATCCTGAGAGGCAGTAATACTTCTGGTCCAAAGGGATCAGGGACCCTAAGAAACAGTATAAGTTTCATTTCTAAGAGACAAGGAACTCTGACAAACAGTACTGATAACAAACCAAGGAATCTGGGGCACTTCCTGGCTAAGGACCAGAGTTCAGACCAAGAGGGAAGTGATAACACCTCTACCCCTAGTTCATGAAACCTTGGAAGCACTGAAAACTTTTAAATCCCCAGAACTAGCTCTAAAAATAGTTCAGAAAAAGTTTGAAGCTTGAAACAGAACCCTACCACCACCCATACACACACACTGGGAACAAAAAAGAACATGAACATAAAATTACAAATCAAGAAATAGGGTAGAAAAATGAACAAACAACAACAAAAAAAGAACCTGATGATAAACTCTATTATGGTGACAGGAAAATCAAAATACAAACTAAGAAGACAATGAAGTCAAAGTAAGTATAAGAAAAGCATCTGAGAAAAATGTGAATTGGGCACAAGTCCCCCCAATTTTCCCAAAACAGCAAAAAATTATTTTCAAAATCAAGAGAGTGGTAGAGGAATAGGTAGGTGAATAAATGAAGTCAAAGGCAGAAAAGTATAAAAAGACAATTAATAGCTTGATAAATGGACAAAAAAATAACACTAAAGAAAACGATGCCTTAAAAAGCAGAACTGGTTAAATGAAAAAGAGGTACAAAAGGAAGGCAGCCTAGCAATTCCAAATTTCAAACTACATTACAAAGTGGAAATCATCAAAACAATCTGGTACCTGTTAAAAAATAGAATGGTAGATATGTGGAAAAATTAGGGACACAATACAGAATAACAACTGAGTGTAGTAATCTAGGTTTGATAAACCCAAAGATCTGAGATTTGGGGGATAAGAACTCAACATTTGATAAAAATTGCTGAGAAAACTAGTAAGCAATATGGCCGGAACTAGGCATAGACCATTATCTCATACTGTGTAACAAGATAAAGTTCAAGTGGATAAATAATTTAGACATAAAGAGAGATATCTAATAAACTGGGGGAGTATGGAAAAATATACATGTCAGATCTATGGATAAGAAGAATTTATGTTAAAAAAAAGAAACAGAAAGTATCATGAGAAGTAAAATGGAAAATACTGATTATATGAAATTTTAAAAAAAGCTTTAACACAAACCTAATGCAGCCAAAATTAGAAGAAAATAGGAAACTGGGGAAAATTTTCATCAATTTTCTCTGATAAAGGCCCCATTTCTTAAATATATAGAAAACTGCACCAAAGTTATGAAAATGGGAGCCATTCCTCAATACCTAATTGGTCAAGGAAAATTTGGGACACTATTCCACTGTTGGTGGAGTTGTGAACTACTCCAACCATTCTGGAGAAAAATTTGAAATTATGCCCGCAGGGGCTATACAACTGTGGATACCCTTTGACTCAGAAATACCACTATTAGGTCTGTATCCCAAAGAGATGAAAGAAAAAGGAGAAGAAACTATTTTTACAAATGTGTATACATATATATATATATATATATACACACATATACATATATACACAAACATATATATACATATATACACACATATACATATACATATACACACATATACATATACATATATACACACATATACATATACACACATATACATATATACATATACATATATACACACATATACATATACACACATATACATATATACATATATACACATACATACATATATATATTTAACAACTCTCTTTTTTGGTGGCAAAGAATTGGAAATTTAAGGGATGCTCATCAATTGGGAAATGGGAATAAGTTGCGGTATATGATTGTGGTGGAATACTATTTTAGTATAAGCAATAACAGGCAGGATGGTTTCAGAAAAATCTGGGAAGACTTATCTGAATTCATGCAAAATAAAGAGAGCAGAACCAGGAAAATGTACACAGTAACAGTGATATTGTAAAGATGACCAGCTGTGAAAATCTGAGCTATTCTGATCAAGACAATGATCCAAGACATTTCTAAAGAACCCACCATGAAAACTGCTATCCATCTGCAGAAAGAACTGATGAAGTCTGAATACTGTTTGAAACATTTGTTTTTACTTTATTTTCACTTTATTTTGTTTTTGTTTTGTTTTGCAACTTGGCTAATATAGAAATATGTTTTGCTTGACCTTGCATGTAAAATCAAAACCAAATTGCTTGCCTTCTTGAGAAGGGGAAGCGGAGATGGAGAAAATTTGTAACAATTTTTTTGTAAATGGTAATTTCTTTTTTTTTTTTGCTTTTTGGAGGGGCAATTGGGTTAAGTGACTTGCCCAAGGTCACATGGCTGGTTTTTTTTGTGTGTGTGTTAACTGTCTGAAGCTGGATTTGAACTCAGCTCCTCCTGACTCCAGAGCCAGTGCTCTATTCATGGTGCCACCTAGCTCCCCTATGGTACACATTTTTACATGTACTTGGGAAATATTTAATGACTATACACAGGCATTAAACTTTAGGACTAGTGTCCAAAGCATTACAGATGAAGAATTAATTTAAAATAACTGTTGGATACAGTAAGTAGTCATGAATTAGTTATTAGTCATAAACTGAATTTGGATTTAGGGGAGTTAGGTTAGAATTTTGCATTTGCTAGGTGTGTGACGTTGGGAAGGTCCATTAATCTCTCTGAGTCTCACTTTCGTCATCTATAAAAAGAAGGTTTGGAGTAGATGACCTCCACAATTTCTTTCACCTCCAAATCTATGATCCTTTGATCCTGTGATTTCTGAATTAATTGGTGTAACGTACAGGAAAAGGCAAGGGGAGGAGGCACTGAACAGTATTAGGACTAGGATCCACTTTGCAGGAGGAAATAGACGGTGAACAGATTGTGTTAGTTGTTTTAGACCCTTAGTTCATGGACTTCTTATTGTCAGGAAATCAAAGAAGAGAATAAACTCTTTGAGAGCAAAGATTGTTTACACCTTTATATCCTCTTTACTTAGCACACTGCCTGAAATTTATTGGGCACTTCATAAATGCTTGTTGATTGACAATAGATAGTAGGAAGAGAAAGGTCAAGCAAAGGACTTGAGAAGGTAGCAAACTTAACTGTTCTTCCTGAGATCAAAGGGAAGAATTACAAAATTTCGGGAGACTGTGAACACACACACACACACACACACACACACACACACACACACACACACACACACTCTCACACACTCTCACACACACACGGAGGCAGATGCGCCGTCATATCCAGATTCTCACGCTAGATGGCAGTGGCGGGGCCCTTTCGGCTTATATTCCTTGTCCTATAAGGCGCTGCTTGGTTAAGTACAGTCGCATTTAGTTGGAGCTGCAGGGGAGAGAGGGAGAGTAGGGTGAGAAGGAGAGAAGAGGAGGAGGAGAAAGAGAGAGAGGGAGGGAGAGAGGAAGAGAGGAGGGGGGGTTTGTCCGTGTTTACACCAAGCACAGGCTACAAGCGCCAAACCCGGCCCCCTCCTCCTGCACTTGAGGAAAAAAAAAAAAAAAAGAAAAGAAAAGAAAAGAGTGCAGGCTGGTCGTGGGATCTAGGCGTCGTGTGGCAGGCAGCTTCATCTGTCCAGGCTTCTCAGAGCCGTTAGATCTGAGAGAGAAGCAGAAACGAGAATCAGAGAGAGAGAGAGAGAGAGAGAGAGAGAGAGAGAGAGAGAGAGAGAGAGAGAGAGAGAGAAGGAGAAGAGACGAGACAGGAGAGAGAGAGAGCGCGCAGAGGCAAGCTGGTGCACGCGAGAGAGGATCCAGCGAGGGAGCAACATGAGGACCTACTGGCTGCACAGTATCTGGATGCTGGGCTTCTTCCTGTCCCTGTTCTCCTTGCAAGGTATTTGGTGAATTAACTCTTCTTTCCAAACCTTCTGTTCCTCCTCCTCTTCCTTCTTCTGGCCAGGGTCTGGGTATGTGATGGATTAAGGAGCGCTCGGAATAGGGAACTGTGTGCTTATTTACAACTAGCCCCCACTATCCTCTTCACAGACTCAGTACTAAAGCGTTGGTCCTCAAGCGTTCTGTGGCAAGGGGGCCGAACGCCTCACTTGCTGCAATATTGGTGTTTGTGTTTTTGATGGTGAGGACTGGAAATGGTTTGTGTGTGTGTGTGTGTGTGTGTGTGTGTGTGTGTGTGTGTGTGTGTGATGGGGAGCAGAGCTGGGGGTGACGGTGTGAGAGGTGGAAGGGATGGGGGTTGTCTGCAGAGAGCCGGGATGGAGAGATGAGGGTTGTTCTAGTGTAAACTCCATCTCCGAAAGCACTGTGCTTAGCTGTTCGCTGGTCCCTGGTGCTGATTCCACCGCATTCCTCGTCTTTCAGTGGGGAATTAGCATTAAGTTCAGGGGAAGACTGTGTATCCTTTAAGCACTTGGTACTTGCATCTCCCTGAAAAATAGAAAGATTCTGTCTATGAGATTGGCAGGGGTTGGTGGCCGGGTGGGGGGGGGGGGTTGGCAAGCGGGGAAAAGAGATTGAGAGTGGAAAATAAATAGGAATGGTACCCACTGGGTAATAGCCATTGCTCTCTAGAAATGGTCAGATTTGTTTCAGGTTTGGAGAGCTAAATAGGAGGAGCTGGGTTTAGTTTGAAACTGGTGTGGCTCATGTTTTTCTTTTCTTTTTTCTTTTTTTCTTGAGGTTATAGGAAATAGGGAGGTTAAGTGTATATGCATATACCAACACAGAGCTGGTATAGATTTCACTCACAAACTCACATGCAAAACATAATAATGTTTCCACTTGGAAATGCCCAACCCATAGAGAAGATTCACATACATGCAAACTTAACATCCACATTGAGTCATTTTAATATTTTAAAATATACATTACTCTCGTAGTCTCTCTAAACAGTCATGCACTCTTAACCACTTCTACACTGTCACTCTCACTCTGACATTTTCATATTAATGGCATTCTGTCATGCTTATGTTGTCTGTCTTTTCACTTTCTATCACATTTATCATACACTGATATGAAAATGTCCCTTTCTGACTTTCATTTGATAATGTAGATGGAGAGGGGAACACACAAATATTTCCTTTCAGGAACACTCAGCTGTGGATCACCAAACTGCCAACCCTGACTAGTGGTCTGCTCTGACAGCTGATTACTAGTGTTACATCTGTGGGTTTCATTTTACATGGCAGGGGGATGTTTTGAAAAGGCAGTGAGTTCCCTTCCCCAATGAAGGGAAGATGGGCTAATTGGCAGTTTCTGACTGAAGCCATGTAACCAAAGATAGCTGGCACTTGAGTTACATTTTGAAATCCTGGTTCACTTTGGAAAGCGGGTGGACCTCACTCATCAGACAATTACAAGTTATGGATTCGAACAACTTCCTCTTTCATCTCAAAGCTCACTGACCCGTTATTTCTCAGTTGAAAGTTTTTTTTTTTCCTCTTCTATTACGCAATCCTCCTGACTACCAGGCTTGCCTGAATGGAAAAATCCAGCCCCAACCCAACACTGCCTCCTTCCATGTTAACCCTTCACAATGATGTTTATCTAGTAGCTGTCAGGAGAGTCTCTGTGCTTTCAAATTCCACTGGGGTTCAGATTTTCAAAGACATTAGTATCATGGATATCATAGAAGCCAGGAAAGCTAATCCACACCCCCCCATACATCCTTTAACTCAGTTCTAAAAAAACTTAACTGTTCAGATTAAGAGTGCCACAATGCATAAGAGAGAACGATTGTTTTCAAAGGACTCTCACATTTGAAAACACATTCTGTAACATTCATAGACTTTGGTCCACTTATGTGAAGAGCTATGCAGTGTGATATGCTGATCATATTATACCTGGAAATGTGATGGGTATCATTAAATGATGGTGGAGGTCTAATAAACATAGCCAATAGAATCATTATTTTTCAAAAGAGCTTGCACATAAAAACACAAATAGAAAAGAAACTATGCTTTTACAAAGATAAATATAGTTGTAATTTTCTGCAATGGACCACTCCTGTAAAATACCAGGCTTTTTTTCCTAGGGAACACTACTCTTCTAGGACAGCAAGTTCTAAGTGATTGCTAAACATACCAGCTGCTATGGTTTCATAGGCCCCAGGGTTTTTTTCTGTGAGGTCTGGTTTGGTTTAACTCCATGTTAGGCTGGTTCCTTGCTATGCCATGATACATATTTAATTTGAGAGCAAAGCTGAACAAAGACAATATTAAATCAGTGTTATTGCCTAAAGTCATGCACTCTGAGTAGTGGAGAGGGTGAGGGGGGTATATTGCTGCAAGGACCAAGGAGCTAGAGTTGTGCAGTGACTCAGGATGGCAGCAGGCAGAAGGACAAGAAGGAAATGGTGCCACCAGCTGGTGCTGAAAAACACCTGAGGAGCTTACTTACAATCAGCACAGAACTCCCCACCACCGCTTTCCATCATCACCAAGGCAGGGCTAGAGCTGGCTGCCTGGCAACAGAATGCCCCCTACCCTTCCATTCACCCTCCTCAAGCTGCTCCTTGTACCCTGAAACATTTCTGCAAAGTAATGTTTACTAATGGAATTATGTTCCTAATGTTTACTCTCTTGACTCCATTGATCTATGCTGTTATTGATGTTCATCTTAAACCAGATTTTACATGTATAAAGATGTTACCCAGGAGAAAGAAGGACATGTCAAGGGTAGAGAAAATGTAGGAAAGAGGGGAATATGTCTTGTTCCAATGCCACTCTATAACACTCCCCTTCCACCCCAATACTAATTGCTAGGCTTGAGAGAGAGTAGTCAGTCATTAGTATGTTACCATAAGTGAAATTGATATCACTATAATTAGGATAGCCATCTTAACCTTTGCCTTAGTAGTGTTCTGAGGGTCATTATCAAGTTTATTATAGTATAATGCCACAAGTAGTGATGCTTTAACTTTTCACATAATATGTAATACTTTTGCCTCAAAGACCTAAGTCTTTTTTCAGATATAGTTAGAGACAGTATTATAACCTTTGAACACCTGAAGAAATGGAGGCAAAGAGAAGTTTGTAATCAGTCCAAAGCTAAAACTAGTTAGTAGTAGAGCTATGTCTTTAGCCTAAGTCTCTTTATAGGTGCTTTTTTTTTAATCTAGTAGATGCTATCTCAATAAAGTGCTTTGAGTTGCTTAGATTTAAAGAATCACTGAATGCTAATTCTCTTCACATTAAACTCTTATTTTTATTGATGAAGAACCAGGCATAGGGAGACAACATTATTTGCCAAGTCATTTAGTGGCAAGTTAGGAACAGAATCCAGATCTTCTGAAACCTAGTGAATTGGTGCCTAAATCCTTTGTATTAAATAAGGTATTGTTCTGTTTGGTTTCAACTGCTAGCAAGCCAAGAGGAAAGTGGTGAACAATATTGGTTTGCAAGTTCAAAATGAATGACAGGAAGCAAGGAAGTAACCTAGAACTACTATCCCTTCCCTGCTCCCATTTTATTCTTAGCCTACTCTGATGTTCCTATTCCTTTGGCTAATAGAATGCCTGGTTTCCCTGTCATCTGGCATCCTGCCCTTCTTTCTTATGTTTGAGACGAAAGCCAGAGACCTGCTCCTCACATCTCTCTTGGCTCTGCTCTCTCTTTGGCATCTGGGACAACATTAGTTATGTGCCCTTTGGGGCTTGATGGAAAAATTAATCTTTTGCCTTCTCCTGCCATTCTCCAGTTCATTTGAATATGAGAATCCTGGCTATTGCTTGCAGCCATATTCTGGCTACCCAGAAGCTAAGAGACTAGTGTTGTGACACTTGTTCAAAGTCAGTAGAAAAAGCCCCTTTGATGAAAGCCTGATTTGAGCTGCTCAGTGAACATAAGAAATGCTTCTGATAGAATCTGGTCCCACTCCTGATGCTACCCTTTGGGAATGTACAGCAGAGCTATTCCAGTTGTGCACTGGTAGAATTTCATTTTATCTGGCTTCTGTCCCTCAACTTGTTTCCCTATGTTAACTGGCAGGTGGAATCTCTCCAAGAGTTTATGACAGATCATCCTAACAAGGGTGTATAATCAGCCTCCTTGAGCCATATCTTGTAGATGGGTTGATATTAGACATTTTAGAATATGTTTACCATATAAGGTCAGTAGGGTACATCTAGAGCACCACTACTACAGTGATCCTATTGATAACAATTGCCCCAAAATAACTTGTTTTCTAAGAGGCAGTAACTTGAGCCACCACTATCATCCTCATTATCACAATTAACATAATCACCAGCATTACCACCACCACTACTACCTTCATCATCATCATCATCATCATCACCACCACCACCACCACCATCATCATCATCATCATCATCATCTCTTATTTCTTTAATGCTAATTTATTAAATGCACTGTGCAACTATATAGAATATATAGTTCTACCATGAGGTGCTTTCATTCTAATGGGTAGACTATCAATCAACCCATCTATCTACCTACCTATCTATCTATCTGAAATGGTATTACAGCATTAACAATGAAGACAGGCTTTAAGATTTTAAAATTATTTCGATGCTTATTTTCTAGACTGAATAAATAGTTACTTTTTAAGGATCAAATTTATTGGTCTCTACAGAGATGGATGGAGTTTTAGAGGTCCACTCCCCTTCTTTTATAAAGAAGAAAATAAGCCTATGGAGGTTAAGTGATTTGCCCTAGTCCACATAGATATTACTTGACAGAAGTAGGATTTGAAACTAGGTTGTCTACTTCAATAACCAGTATTCTTTACATTGCAACATTCAATTCAAGCATGCTATGTTACATTTAGCAGCACTACAGTAAGAGTCTAGATACCTGAAGTCTTATCCTTTTTCCAAAACTAATCACGTTCTTTTGGGTGTCCCTAAGCTTTATGTTCCTCCTCTACAAAATAGAGATAATGATACTTCCTCTCCTTAATTCACATAATTGTTATGAAGATCCAAGTGTTCACTTATGCAAAAGTCCTTGGTAAACTGGAAAGTACCATAAGAAAGAAGATTAAAATTGCTATTGGTACTAAATGACCTATAGTGCTATCAGGGTTTTGGTGTTATTGTTATAGTCATCATATCACTCTGGTACAGTAGAAGAAGTATTTTATCTTGAGTCAGAGGACCTGACTGAACTCTGCCATTTTTTACTTCTTTGACCTAGAGCAAATCATTTTACCTCTCCATATTTCATCTGTTGAAAAGTGAGGAATTTGGACTAAATTATCTCTAAGGTCCTTTCCTCTACCAAACCTATGATCCTATCACAAATAATGGAATTTACTTCCTCTGTATTCTCTATAGAGAAATTACTCCTCAAGAATTATCTAGTCTACTAAAGAAGTAGAGGACAGGAATTCATGGTCTCTGGTGAAGTTTAATCACCATATAAAATACTATAGAAATGAAGGTTGGCTTATTATTACATAAATTTGGAACGACATCTATAACATACCCTAGAAAATAGGTAGAAATATTGCTAAGATTGCAAGTACAATGCTTTTTCATCCAGGATGGCAGGGCAAAATATTTTGGTATCTACTATTAATGTTAGTTATGAGAACTTTCTACAGAAATATAGAAGAGGTCGTTCCATTTACCAAGTTATGTTATCAGCAACACTCTGCTTTCTATTTTCAAATTATGTATTTGGCTAAACAATTGCTTAATACTTTTTTTAAATACAAGTTTTCGAGGAAAGGCCAAGGGTAATGAGTTATTTAAGAATTTTAAGTAAGAAAAAAAGTTCATGAGATCATAGATATAGAGTTGGAAATGTGATAACAATATCATCCAACCTACTCAGATATACATTGGGAAACAGGGACACATTTTTGTGGTTTGTTTCATAACCACAAACCTTTGGAAAATCTTTGAGAGATGTTTCCAAGTGCTCTTACAATAAGCTAATATCAAGAGCTGTGTGCAATATAGCAGAAAGCCTTGATTCTGTTCCTAGGTCTGATATAAATTAGGAGAATGATCTTGAGTAAATATTTTCCCACCTTTAAGTGTTTATTTCTTTATCAGTAAAAGGAAGGTGTTGGGTTAATTTTTCTTTGAGGTATCATTAGCTTATAAGTTGAAGATATTGTGTTCTTGGAAATCACATTTACTGGAACATGTCAGCAACATAAAGTGAAAGTTTGATTTAGCATATTTACTTATGAAATGCATTTCCCTTATTGCATATTGCTTCTTGACTCACACATATTTTGTAACATAAATAAAGGAAAATATTTTTTTCTCTCATAACCTTAATGCTACTTCCTTTTCCTACTTTAAAAAACAAGTCTTTGTTAAAACCCGGTGTGGTATAGTGAGAGAAATGGACTGAGTCATGATATCTGCCTTTGAGTCGCTGTTCTGCCAATTACCATGGGATGGTATGCAAATCATTTAAAATTTGTGGGTCTCAGTTTTCCTATCTGTAAACTGGGGATGCCAATTTTCAGTCCTACCTACATCATGGGATTCATAGAGTTGGAAGGGAAAACAGAGATAATCTCATTTTGAAAATGAGGAAACAGGAATACAGAATGGTGAAATTACTTGACTGACTTTGAATAAGTAACAAGTAGCAGAGTATTCATTTGGACCCCAGTCCTCTGATTCCAAATCTCATCTCCTATCCCCTACAAAACTGTTCCTCTGGGAAAGGAAATTTAAAACTTACATTGCTAATTAAGGTGGTTGATACAATGACAACTACAATTTGGGAATTCTACAAATAACCTAGAGTAGAACCCTGAAGCATTACAATTAGAATTGTTGCCCCAATGTACCCAGAAAAATATTTTTAAGACTAACATCTGTAAAAATATCACCATATCAAATGCAATCTCTAAATTTCATGTAATAAAAAGCCTTCAAAATGTAAAGACATAATGATAAAATCAAAAGACAGACTCATATCATCTCCCTTATATTTGGGTGTCCAAAATATGCTTCAGTGAGTCTATAGAAGAAAAGAAGTCATTTATCCAACTGCATGATAGTACAAAGAATAATAAATTCATAAGAATAATAGGATATCAAGTTCTTAAATGGTTTCTATCCAAACCCTATCACAAAAGATAAAAAAAAAAAATAGATGGCAAGATAATAACAATAATAACACCATGACCCATCTCAGGAAAATCACACATCAATGGAAATAGCAGAAATAATACATTATATTCATAGAGTAATTTACAAATTTCTTCCCCATTAACCTCATTTGATCTTCATTACAACTCTCTGAGGTAAGAAGAAAAGGGTTTATTGTTTCTGAAGAACACATTAAATGATGCAAGTAAAGCATTTTGAAACACTAACATGCATTATAAATATTAGCCTTGATTTGAGAAACTAACTGAGTAAGCTGAACTAGATTTTAGGGTCCCCTACTCTCAATTACACTACTAACATCTCACAGTAGTATGTTATTTAATCTCATTGCTCCTAAATTTCTCATCTGTCAAATGGGGATAATCTACCTGCCTTAGAATCTACCTCATAGAACCAGTGGAATTGTTTTCCAAATTATAAAACTCAATGTAACTAAAAATTATTACTACTATTTATCTTTGTCATTGCAAACAGAAAACAACAAAAGCAATAATCATTAAGAAACCAAACAAACAGTTAAAGGAAAAACCAATTGCCTGTCCTTGTCTGGGGAGAGCTAGCTTATGTGCCTTTATTTAACTAGCTCTAATGTTCTTAGTTCTCTTGGACTGAGTGATTTAAACTGGTTGGTCTTCCAGTATACCTAATATTCTATGGCAAAATACTAATACTAATACAAAATATTAATACTAAAAATGCTAATTAAGGCTTCATCAGATGCCTAATTCTTCTTTCCCCAGACCAAAGATCCTCAAACTCCAATGGGAAGCCTTGAACTGCAATGAAAATACTCCTTTCTAGTCACTTGAAAATTACTGGTCCTCTTTGTATCTTTCTCATGAACATATATAACCACCTGATTTACAGTATAAAAATTGCTATTTCTGAGAAGAAAAAAGACCTCAATTCCATCAACTTTACCAACATTTGTTTTATAAATTGCTATTCTTTACTAAAGGGGGACAAAATTGTCAAATTAATTAATTTTATCAAGGATACCAGAGTGCTTTTGCTCATATAAATTTTTTCTTTCTTTTTTAGAAGAAAAGTTTATTCTAAAACACCAAAGATATGGATACTATAAAAAATGCCTTTTACTTCGCTGTATCATCCTTTCACATTTAAGATAAAATGTAGAAACAGAAAGAAATAGAAAACTTAGTTTTGAAATTGGAATAACTACACCCCTCTTGTCGGGAAGAATATCACACTGAGAGAATGATTATCTGGTTCACTAAAATGGTCTTATTTTTCTCCTCTTCATAACAGATTTCACAATTCTCTGTAAATGAATGAGAAAAGTGTCTCCACCATCTTCTTGAATTTCCCTCTTTAAGCAAGTAGGAGCAAAAGGAAGAAGTAGTTGGAATCTAGGGGTTGTTTATTGGCCAAAGGACTCTCAGCAGAGGGGGTTTGTTCTTCCAATTTAATTGCAATTCAATTCAAGTATTTTGGTTTGGTATTTAAAAATCTCTGATCCAGGAAAAGGAAGATTAGGCAGCTGTTGCAGCCTTCCATCAGTATGAATATTTCCTCTACAGGGTTTGAGGTGCACTGAAAAAAAAATAGCGTCATGACAAGGATGCTCCTGATAAGTGCTTCTCTGATGATGTACCAGAACACTGTTTGGCTGGTCACATATCAGGCAATCTACATGCTCTGCAATTAGAACTGAGTAGAAAATAGAGTCAAATAAATTAAAAATATTTTAAGTACTTTCTATATCCAAAGTATTCCTTTTGATACTAGAGGAGATTCAAGATTAATGTGGTCTCCCAACAAGCTTACAATATGCTAGTGGGGGAAAGATTAGTAAAAAATAAATTTGATAAAAAGGGTAGAGCATGATCCATTTCAAGTGGAGATCTAAACAAATTATTTTATGAGGAAGAGTGCATTTTCACTTGAGAGGTGGCAGACATTCTGGGAAGGATCAAGAGAGTGTTGTAATTGGTTGGACCCTGAAGGAAGAGAGGATCTTCAGTAGCTGACATTTGGAGGGAGTCTATTTCAGGTATTAAAGACATGATCAAGGTCATGGAGACTGAAATAGGTTAGAGCAAAAAGGGATTATGGGAGGCATTTCAAATTATTGGGATACAGTGTACATAAAAGGGACTGTTTTCAGAAGGCCTCGAATGACAAGATCAGAAGTTTATGACTTATTCAAAAAGCAATGGGAACTCATTGAAGGTTTCAAAGTAGTACAGTGACATAATCAGAATGGCACATGATGACGATTATATGACAGCTTTGTGAATCATAAATTTGAGAGGTGACAGACTGAAGAAAATCATCTAGGGACGCTTTGTCAATCAATTTACAAGTATTTATTAAGTGTCTCCTATGCACTAGGAACTATGCTATGTTCTGAGAATACAAGCATAAAACAAAACAGTCCCTGGTCTCAAGGAGATTATATACATAATTATAATGTATATTTTTCATTAATAAACATCTCTAGAACTTTAGCTACCCCAGTGAAAAACAAAACAAAACCCTTATATAAATATCCATAATTAAATGAAACAAATTTCAGTTTGGGCCTTGTCCAAAAATTTATCTCATTCTGCAAATTAAGCCCTTCCCCTCTCTGTCAAAAAGTAGGTAACAGTCTTCATCATTCATAATTTTGAATCATAGATGTTGTTCAGAGTTCTTAATTTTTTTTTTTTTTGCTTTTTGGAGGGCAGTTGGGGTTAAGTAACTTGTCAAAGGTCACAAGGCTGGGTTTTTGTTTGTGTGTGCGTTAAGTGTCTGAGGCCGGATCCGAACTCAGGTCCTTCTGACTCCAGGGCTGATGCTCTACTCACTGCACCACCTAGCCACCCCTCTTAATATATATTTTTAAAAAGTGATCTTGCTTACAAGGTTTTTGTTATTGTATAAATTATTCGCCTAGTTCTGTTCATTTAATTTTATATTCATTCATATGGGTTTTCCTAGGTCTCTGAAACTTTTGTTTCTATTGAAGACAGTCTGTACTTATATAATTCTTCACAAAAAGAGACAAACACAACAAATACAGAATAATTTTGCGGACCTAGGGAGAAATCAGCTGTCCAGAAGGGTGCTTGTTAGGATGAATGAAATGTCAATAAAAAGGAGGAGGCAGACCAGAAAAATTACGGAGGCAGCATCAAAACATTTGGAAACTGATTAAATATGGAAATTGAAATAGAGGGAAGAACTAAAGATAAATCCTTGATTTTAAACCAGAGTTAGTAAGAAGATGGTGGTGCCATAAACAGAAAAACTAAAGTCAGGGGAGGAACAAGATTTTCTTTTTGAAAAGACAAGCCATTTAATGCCATAGTAGATGTTTGCCTCATTTGATAAGAAGGCTAATTCCCACTGATCATCTTGGTAGCCTTTGAACCTATCCCAGTGCCACACATAGTAAGCATTCAATAAATGTTTCTTGTGGTTGAATTAAGTTTTGTTGATAGGTAGCTCTTTCCTCAGGAAAATGAATAACGAATCTGAAAGTTAGTAATAACTTTGCATATGTCATAAAACCTTTAATTTCTTTGCATTCCCATTAAACTAGAATTCAGGTGCACTGGAATGGAAGATGGAAAAATGGTAGATTGTCTTAGCATCATGCTATCACATATTTAGACCTAGAAGGGAACATTAGAGGGGATTAGTGAACCTGGATTTATTTTTCTTTGTGTTATTTGTGCAATATGAAAAAGGTCAGCACTTTAACCACTTCAGATAGTAGGAATCATTAAATGGGTTGATTTTGTAGAGGCATATAGTTGTAGGTAGTAGTTTAATGGTATGTCACATTAAAGGTTATCATTACTTTTGACTCTCTTAACTTTGGACAAGATATTTAACCTCTCTGCTCTTCAGTATTGTTACCATAGAATGGGTAGTGGACTATGATGATCTCTAAGATCTGAGTTCCAGAAATTAATGCTGCTACAATTCCATTGCTCTTATTGGTGGAAAATCCAGTTTTGTTGGCAAGAAGTCTAAACTAAAGCATATGTTAAAGGAAATGCATTTTGATTATTTTCAAATGCATACAGTTAAAACTGATAATGAAGTATTTAGAAGCTGAGCTATTATATGATCTACTTTAATAAGGAGATAAAACTCACTTGTAATCAGAAGCTTCATGTACATATAAGTAATGTAAAAAGGTGAAAGTTCCATGGAGGCAAGAATAATGATTTATCTAAACTTTGTATATTCCCCCAATATATTCTGCACACAATAGATGCTTAGCAAATGGGTGTTGAATCAAACTGATGCAATGAAGTTACTGGAAATAATGTGCTCTCTTAAATAGATAAGATATACACTTTCCAAACTCTACTTATGCCATTAGTCATTTCAATAAATTTAGTTACTCCTCTGGAGAGTATTTCTAGAGGGCTTCATGGTGGAGATGAGAATTGTGTTCTTCCTTAAGAATAGGGATGATGGGGGCAGCTAGGTGGCGCAGTGAATAGAGCACCCGCCCTGGAGTCAGGAGGAACTAAGTTCAAATGTGTCCTCAGATATTAACACAAAAACTAGCCGTGTGACCTTAGGCAAGTCACTTAACCCCAACTGCCCTTCAAAAAGAAAAAAAAAAGAATAGGGATGATTACTATAGGAAGAAAAGGAAAGAGAACACATTTCTGATGGAAGGAACTGAATGACCAAAAGCTTGGAGGGAAGATTAAACATGTTATATAATTGTGTGTGCGAGCACAGTGAAAGAACCAATAGGACTGGAGTGAAGGGTTAATAACGGGGAGTAATGTGAGATAGTCCAGAAAAATTATGTAATTTACATATCAGATTGAAGAGTTTACACTTGATCTTATAAATCCCAGAGAACCATTGAAGATTTAGGAGAGTGAAAGAACATGAGAAAATGTATGCCTCAGAAAGATTCATTTCATACTGATATTCTAGGTAGAAATGCAAAGATAAACATTTATCCAGATCGTGTTGAATCATAACAAATTTTAAGTCAGTATAATCCAGATGAATGAGATTTTTACTATATAAATAAGAGAGGTAGTCTGTCATGAAGTCTCCTGAATATTTATATATCCTGTGTAATTAATGTGACATATGCATTGTACATAAGGCACATGTGTAATTTATTAATGAGACATACATGAGCTGTATTTGGGTAACATGTTTGTAGTACATGACGTGTAGGTAGAGTGTGGGTATCTTTTCCTAGACTGCTGGGTTTCCATTTGAGGCCATCTGTTTAGTGCTGTTCTTGTATAATATATAGTGAGAAAATATTGTTAAATAAACCTTGGCAGCATTCAACTAACTTTGATGTGCTTCTCATTGCATACGCAAAAAAAAAAAAAAAGTTTAATTTTTTTATTCTCATAGAAAAGGGGGAAACTGTAGTATTTCTCAATGTGTTTATAAAATTTACATAAAAAGGGAAAATCTAGTAGTTTCATTTTGACTTTTTTTTTGTTCCTTCCACTCTATCAGTTTTTCTAAAACTTACATTTTCTTTGTTTTAGTTAGTACTGCTATCTTGTTAATACTCTGGTGGATGGAACCTCTTAGATATTAGCCCTCTCTCAATCAGGGCATATTGCAACTCATCCTTGCCTTAACATAGATCTATAGCCAGAGGAAACTTTAGAGGCCACAACCCTGAACTATCTGCTTTTATGTATTAGGAAACCAAGATCTAATGGAATTACTTGTCCAAGTTCATACAGGTAACTAGTGTTAGAGACTAGATTGACTTGAACCCAGGTCCTCTAACTGACCAAACAGTTTTCTACCTGCTCCATTTATGTCCATTCCCTCTGATCCCAAAGCAGACTATCCACATCCTGTGAATTCTCCTTTATATCTTTTGATATTACCTGGCTAATACTGCAGCACAAAGCTAACTAAAAGATATTCCTTGTTCTTTTTCAATTGAATGGTTCCTCTCTTTTTAATGTCAGAGATCTCCTCTATGAAAATTTTTAGGTGCTCTGTTCAATTCATTGTTGGAAACATGCTGCAGACTACATCCTACTCATGTCCATAATGCATCTCCTCATTGATCTCTTAGTAACATGCAATTTTATTCTCCATTGGTTGTAGTATTCCATGTTTTGCAACCATGTAATTAACAGCTCTAATTCTATGAATTTTCAGGTCATTTCTAAAATGCATAGAACTGGTACTGTCAACTGATCAGCACATTAGTCAGGCATGACTTCCTTTTAAAGAAATCACTTTGCCATTTGTTCACTGGTTACATTTGCTGAAATGTCTAGAGATCCTACTCTTGACCATGAATTCTAGCAACTTTCCTGCTATGGATAGAACCTTTCTTAGAGTATAGTAATTTGGAAGCCCTAGGAAGCTTTCGCAGTCCATCAATCACTCTCCCAAAGAGCTACATGCTCCACTTGCTTACTGACATGTAGAATTCTTATGATAACAGGTGTATCCTTTCATTTCCAAGCTGGTATTAAAGTTTAAAACACAAGTGTCCCTGAGAAAGGCAAGACTTTGGAATGTAGTACATGAAGATCATATATCTAGAACTAGAAAGGATTTCAGAGAACAACTAGTTCAACCACCTAATTTGCAGGTGGGGAAACTAAGTTCCAACACAGTGAATTGACCTGTCCAAGGTCACACAAGAAGTAAGCATAAGAGGTAAGATTTAAACCTGGCTCCTTTGACTCAAGGCCCAGTGATCTCCTATACTTAATGTTACTCTTGGATGATTTCCTGAGAACATGATTTTATGAGGAAGAAGAGTTGAAAATGTATAAAGATCCCACACTTTTAAGAGAGGATGAGTGGGTGCTGTTGAAAAGCAATTGTGGATAAAGGCATAAGAAATGAAGTAATAACCTTTGCTTTTTACTCATGGTTGTCCTTAGAATTAACTTTTAATAAAATTGAGTCACACCAGCCTATAACTCATTTCATGAACTCACCTCACATAAAGAGGGAAGAAGAAGTCTTCTGCTACAGTGACTATTTTAAGGGCAATTTACCTACATTGGCCTATAGTTCTGCTCAATCACAAATCCAGGTGGATATAATGCAGCCCTTGTACTTTACCTATAACTGGTTCATTCAAGTTTATTATGGGATCATAACCTCTTCTTAGAGAACAATATGGAATGTAGGAGTGGTTGTAATGCCAACAGCTTCCTCATTAAATTTGATGACGAAGAGTTCATTTAATGTCTTTACTGTCTTGACAATAGTTTGTCACTTAGTTCAGCTTTATCACCCTAGATGAAGTGACCCTCTCCTCAGTTCTTCTAAGTGTCTCACTGCTTTTGGGATATATGAAGGCATTCCTGTGACTGACTTTAAAGTTGCTTGAAAAATATTCTTCAAATTCTTCATTAGTCTTCATCATTTCTAGTTCGCACCTTATCTGACTACTTTGGAGGGTCCCCTTTTGGATTTTATTTCTATTTCAAGGAAATATTCCTTTTCACTCCTTTTCCTAATCTCTTTTACTTTACTGGTGGGTCATATGCATATTTGGGTATGTGTATTAATGTGTTATCTTCCCCAATCACTTCCCCCTCAATCTGTGGCATTTTCATGATGGAAATACCTTTTAATTAGGGATCCCTATACAATGTTTTAAAATGTATTATATGTGTCATATGTTTTTAAGCTCTTCCATTAATTTTGGAGTAATGGATACCCTCATTTTATCACAGTCCCCTCCTTTTTTCTAAAACTAAATAACTGTGATGGATTACTTTGTTTTTCTCTCTCCAACCAGGATGCTGAAATTAATTGTATTCTATCTGAGTCACCTAAAATCACTTCCTGCGCCAATTCTCATTCAGTTATCAAGGCCAAGTCCTTGCTTGTATGTTCTAGAACAACCAGTTCTAGGAAGCAGTCATTTGTCTTATTGAGAAACTTTATTTCTACCCATTTCTCATCTTAATGAGGTATTTGACCAATTTGTATGTGGGTAATTGGAATCCTCCATTATTTTAAAATAATAGGATTTCAAGCTCAAAGACACCCTAGATATCCTCTATTACAGTGCCCTTCTTTTATACATGAGGAAACTGACAACTAGGAAAGGGGAATGTCTGGCCAAAGGTTATATATACAAACATACAGGCATATATGTATATATTTATCTATAGCCATATACATACATACATATGTATATGTGACAGAACTGTATGAGGAAACCGGAGCCTAGAGGAGGTAAATGACTTGTTTGTGATCATATGACTGGTAGTGTATAAGGTGGATTGGTTCTCACATTCCTGATTTTAAGTCTAATGTTCTATCAACTTTTTCACATTACCTCTTTCTCTTATACCATGGGCATTCTATTTCCAATTCTTGAAGGTATTTTGTGGGCATGATATTCCTTCTTTGGGGCTCAGTTTCCTCATTTTTAAAATAAGAAAAAAGAACATTAGGTGATGTCTAAGGTTTCTTGGGCTCTGACTAGGATTCTATATATTTCATGTTGAGTGGAGTATTTGTGTAATTTCCCCTGTGATGCCTATATGGTATAAAAGTAGAGTCTTAAAATCCATGAAATTCAACTTATACTTTGTTTGTGGCAAATCCCTCAATAATTTATAAGTAACATATTACTCAAGAATGTCATACACTCCAGAATAGGGAACAGCAGATGTCCTTTACTCAGAAAGTTATATGGAGGAACCTAGACCAGCAAATGTAGCCCAAACCTATACCAACAGCTAGCCACTATTGAGAGCAGGTTTCTGATCACAAGTGGGAGGAGGTGAGAGCATGGTTTTGCAGACTCAGTGGAATTCATCATCAGTTGTGGTAACACAATTCATGTCTCATGGACAACTCAAGTGGTCCCATAGGAATCTCAAACTTCAAATGCTTTCTCCCAAAACCTTTTTCTCATCTCAACTTCTTATTTTTAAGGTAATTAGATAGTATAATGTGTAGATCAGTGGACCTTGGAATCAGGAAGAACCTGAGTTCAAATCTAGCCTTAGTCACTTATTAGCTGTGTTACCTTAAGAAAGTCACTTAATCTCTGTTTGCCTCAGTTTCCTTAATTGTAAATGAGGATAATAATGACATTTGATTTGCAGTATTATTATTTGGATTAAATAAATTAGTATTTGTAAAAGGCTTAGCCTAGTGCCTGATATGATTATTCCCTTTACTCCCCTTTATTATTGTAGAGGATAATACCATCTTCCCAGTGAATGAGCCTGGCAACTCTAGTGTCATTCTGCACACCTCACATACCAAATATACAATTTGTGGTCAAACTTTTTCATTCCTACCTTCACAACATATCTTGAATATATTCCCTTCCCTCCATTCTCACAGCTACCACCCTCATTCAAGTTCTCACTGACTATCATCTGTATTATTGCAATAACTTTTAAATAGTCTCTCTGCCCCTAAAGTCTCTCTTTCCCCACACCAATCCTTCTTCCACAAAACTACAGTGGAGAAAATCATTAGAGTGATTTTCCTGAAGTTCAGGTTAGGTCTCATCTAATTCTAGTAGTTCCCGATGACTTCCAGGTTTAAATAAAAATATCTTAGGAGCAGCTAGGTGATGTATTGCATAGGGTACCAATCCTCAAGTCAGGAGGACCTGAGTTCAAATCTGGTGTCAGATACTTAGTAGCTGTGTGAATGTGAACAAGTCACTAAATCCCAATTGCCTCCCCTTCCCAATGTCTGTTTTGTGTTTAAAGCCATCTGACTCCTACTTCACTCCACAAACTATTAGATCCAGCTCTATTGGCCTATTTTTGTGCTTCACACCTCCACCTTTCAATTCCATGCTTTTTCAATAGCTTTCCCCATTCCTGGAATCTTTTATTCTCTCCCCTCCCCTCTTTAGTTTCTCAAGTTTCCTTTAAGATTTAGCTCAAATCCCACCTTCTGAAGATCCCACTTTCCCCATGTAACTCCCTCCCTGCCCTGTCCCTCCCTTCTGAGCTTTGCACCCATTAATACTGTCTAAGTTTTGATTATCAGTCAAACATCCAATAAGCATTCAGTGTGTGCTGTATATCAGACACTATGCCAGACAGTGCAGATATAAAGGTCAAAAGATAGGCCCTTCTCCCAGGGTTAATAGTGGAGACAATGTCAAAATAACTATGTCCAAACAAAATAAATATAGGATAAATTGGAGATAATCAATAAAGGGGAGGCACAAAAATGATGGAAGGGGAGAAGGCTTCCCCTAGAGGTGGACTTTTTCCTAGAACTTCAAAAAAGCCAAAGAAGCCAGAAAACAGAGGTGAGGAGGGAGAGAATTTCAAAGCATGGGAGACAGTCAGTGAGAGAGAATTGGATAGAGTTTGTGCAGAATTATTTGCACATTCTCTCACTTACTGTGATGTGAACACCTTGAGATCAGAGGCCATTTTTTGCTTTTCTTTATCTTCTCAACACTCTCTATAGTATCCAACACAAATTATATCTACTTAAGTGCTTGTTGACTGATTTACTGACAGTGTACTATTTTAGAAGAAAATCCCTACCTCGATAAGTAAATGAGCACATTTGCTACTTGGGTGTTGAAAAAGATCTGGTATAATCCCTGTCATCAGCATCCTTAGGGTTTGATTAACACTAATTAGAAATTCAAAGTTCACTGCAAGGACTGAAAATGGCACCATATGTGTTCTACCTCATCCAAACCTAACTACCCACAGCTGTAGATCTGTCCAGCTAGCACACAGCAATAACAGAAGGGGTAGTACTTTGTGAATGAAGGCTTATGAATGACTATGTTGAAAATGCTGAGCCATACAGATTGACAGTCTTTGCAAATAGTGGTTTTAGCTACAAATCAGAGAATAAGCTACATGTATGAAGGTTGTTTTGAAAATAAGGAATGATAGGCAGGTAATAGTCTGTTCAACTATATCCACACAAAAAGCAATTATCTTCTACCAGTGCACAGGAGACTATCCATCTTATGATGTGAATTAGTGGTTTTGGATATTTGTTGTGAGTTATGCCAACCTCCACCTTCTCTTCCAGGGATGACTGCTTTTATAGGTCCCCGTGGAATACCAAGACACTTGCAAAGGCCCACTGGAGGAAGGGTGTAATTGTGTGCTATTAAGTGCATACATGTTTGTTCAATGAACATTAAATGAGTAAATCTATGTGCAAGGTTTTATGATGACTGTTATGGGTAACACTAAAGGGAGTAGGATATTTTGCTTTATGTTAAGTAACATATTTGTATTTATACACATAAGCATAATATTATGTAGAAGAGTCAAATAGCAGGTTCAGTGGATAGAATGCTGGATTTAAAGTCAGGAAGAACTAAATTCAAATTCAGACTCAGAAACATCCTAGTTGTGAGTCTCTGGGCAAGTTATTTAAATGAGATCTGCCTCAGCTTCCTCATCTGTAAAATGTGTAATGATAATATCTACCCCCAAAGGTGTGGAGATGACAAAATAAAGCATCATTTTAAATTGCTTTGATAAACCTTAACTAGCTGGCTAACAGTAGAAATAGTAATAGTAGTAACAGCAATAGTAGTATAATGCTGCTACTACTATGCTACTACTACTACTCCTACTAAGGCATAAGTACTTAAGAACAGTCCATGAGTTCAGAAGAGGGAAAGGATATTTCCTCTCCAAGAATCTTCCGTAATGCCCTATTGCCTCCATTGTAAAGTAAAAATTCCTCTAGTGAGGATTGAAAGCCTTTGATGGTCTGCCTCCAGTTGACATTTCCAGACTTATTTCCAATTCCCTTCTTAACACTGTGTTTCAGATAAACTGATTTTGTAGCTCTCTCCAGAATTTTACATTCCACCAATTTTACATGCCCGAATCATGTCCTTCCCATTTCCCACACCTTGGTAAGTGGCCTCCCTAACTCTACCACTTAGGATCCTTAGCTTTCTTCACTGATCAGTTCATTTGCCACCTCTTACAGGAAACCTTTACTAAAGCCATTGATTTGTATTGCTTTCTCCTTCCTCATACTTTCTTGTATTTACTTTTGTACTTATTACCTTCTCTAGTGGAAAGTAGCCCCTATATAGAGGGACTATGTGCCAAGTCCATGGCACAAGGATGGTAGGTGCTTAATGAAAGACTGGTTGATTAAATTCAACTGACTTTAGACTGAAGGGGTCAAGGGCATTTCCAAGAAGTTGAGATTTCAGCTGGTCTTGAAAGAATAAACAAATGGAAAAAGCATTGATGAGAAGTGAGATGATGATAGCTGAAGGGTTTTGTGGGATCAAGGACAGAGGGACAGGAAAGTCCTAGGGAACATCTACTAGCATAGCTTGGCAGGCTTGGATTACAGGGAATGATAGACTGGTTTCTCTAGAGCTCTGACGAGGGTTGGCAAAGCCATTGGTGAAGTGTGATAATCAGTACCAGCCCTATGGGACATTTGGGACATTTATTTCCCTTTAGGTTGCTAGCATCTCTGTTGAGATAGCGGGATCAATACATTCTTGTGTTTTTTTTTATTTTTTAATAAAAGTTGCCTTGGTGAATTTGCTTTGCATGTCACAACTATATACAGTCATTTACTTCCCTTCAATGACTTCCTCAAGCCCTGGGAAGAATCTTCTAACAAAGGGGGAAAAGTCTGTTAAGGAAGATCAACTAACACATTAACCATGTGTGACAGTCTGTAAAATTATATACACATAGGTCTCTACCCCTCCAACAAAAAGAGGTGCCATATTTGCTTATCTCTTGTCCTATGTGAAGATGAGTCATAACTGAATACAATTCACCTTTGTTTTATCTGTTCTTTTTTTCCCATCACATTGCTATGACATATATTGTTTTTGTTATTTTCCTTACCTCACTCCATCAGGATCAATTTCAAAGTTGCGTACTTCAGCATGCCCATTTTGGTGCAGTTTCCTCAATTTAAGCTAGTCTATTCTTTTCCATTTTAGCATCTTCTTTCTAGCTCTGATTCTCTTAATAAAGGTCTTAACCTTCTCGAGATGGGTAAAGAGAATGAAGGAAAGAGGGAGAGTAAAAAGCAAATAAAGGAAGAAAGAGGAGAGAAATATTAAAAAAGAGGACTCCTACTCTCATGTGAGTTTTTCCTCTTCCCCCCATGCTTTCTATTCATTATCCATGTAAACATCTGACACATAGTAGGTGTTTAATAATTGTATATTGACCAGTTAATTGAAAAAGATTCTCTTTCTGTGGATGACTGGGATAGAAATATCCAGAACAGGAGTTCTTAACATGGCAATTGTGAATTTAAAAACACATTATTTTGATAAATGAATTTCAATATAATTGATTTCCCTTGTAATATTATGTATTTTATTTTATACAGTAAAATTCTTCTGAGTAGAGGTCCATAGTTTTCACCAATCTGCCAAAGGTGCTCATGCTATAAGAAAAGATTAAGAACCCCTACCCTTGAATGGGAAGGGGCTTGCAGAGAACAAATATCCTAATTGAAGGGTGTTCATACTTTTCTATGATCATACATGATTATGGATTGGTATTTGCCAGAATTATATGTTCAGAAGTTGCTTTAGCAGATATTTCTTTAGAGAATATTTAAAAGTGTTGACTAGTGTCCTTAGCTTAGGTTATCTCTATTTGCAAAAACATGCAGAGCTTCCCTTAACATAGATGATGCTGGCTGGGTTTTTTCCACATGTGTCTCTGCATGGCTCTATTGTAGCTTTTCTTGGTGATCCTGGCTGCAAAGATAGTTTGCCATGGATTGCTGTCCTCTATAGTCCTACTGTGCTAAATAGCTATCATTGTTCAAGGTTCTTTTGCCTCTTAAATGGGATATCTGCCTGAAGTACTAGCTATTGCTGTTGACCAGGCTTTTCTGGCTGTCAAATTTGTTTCCAGAAATCCATAGCTCTGCTCCTTCATTTGAAGTTGCACGTCAGTTTAGCTTTGACTCTCAGCTTCATTCTCTCTTCATATGCTGACTATACTTCACCCCACTATAGAAGCTGCTGCTTAGGGATCCAATGGCCGCTCATCCTCTCTGGTCCAGGAGAGCTGAGTTACAATGAACTTCACATCATGAATAGTAGATCAAATATGTGAGCAAAATGGATCAGTTCTAAAGATGATTCAACACAAGGTAGGGGAGTTTCACCTTCAAGGAAAAACTATACTTGATAATGGGTAGATGGTGTTTTTTCCCCATACCAGAAGGTTTTGCTGCTTATTTCATGATGTCTGCTTTCACTAACGCCAATTTTTTCACCTATTAATCCCTCTGCTAACCCTTCAGTAATATTTTTGTAACCTGCTCCCAGCTTCCCAGATGCATAATTCGTTTACTTTTCTGACCTTTTGTATTCCCTTCTCCAAGATTTGAGCAATTTACCCTTCTAATATCTCATTTCCCTTAAGTGGAATTGACTTACCTGTGAACTAATTCTTGCAGTTCCCCGTGGCTTCATCTATAGAACTTCATAATCAGTTGGGAGCTGTTTTTGCCAAATGTGGGGGTGGGAAGTCTTGTCTGTTGGACAAACAGCTGTTATTCTTGTCCTCTCTGCATTCATGTACAAGATACAGGTCTACAGAGGCACTGGATTGGATTCATTTCTAAATAGGTCCAGAGTGTGAAAGGACGTTAAAGCACTTATTGATGGAGGATGGAAGACCAAAGGAGACCATACAAGGAGACCAAAACCAAAACAAACAAAAAACTTCTTAGCGAAAATGGCAGGCATTAAATTTGACTAAGATGCAGACTTATGTATTCACACATAATATGAATGGAAATCAAATCAAATCAATGGGAATAAAAAAGAATCACGTGTCTATCTACTGAATTCAAGCTTCAGAAAGACAAGTGCCATGCTTATTTAGATTTGCCTCTTCCTCAGCACCTACCATACTATTCTCTACATGTAAAGGGTGCTTGACAAATGTGTATTGAATTATGTTTCTCCATTACGCTATGGTCCACAGTTGAAAAGTTGGTTTTCTAGTTGATCAGAAATTACAGGATGATAAATTGGATTGAAAATTGGAGTTGGAAGTCAGGATTTGATTCTGAGTTGAAGTTGGGCCTCTGACACAGGCTGTATGCACTTGAAGTGGTCATAAACTCTTCAGTGCACCAGGTAATTACCTAATAATAAACTACATTTACATAGCACTTTAATGCTTACAAAACATGTTTTATCTCAATTGATTCTTACAACAACCTTGCAAGGTAGGTGTTATTATTATAACGGTTTTATAGTTGAAGTCCTGGGTCATCTCCAGTCATCCTGATGAATATCTGGTCCACTGGATCCAGCCTCTGGAAGAGAAAGTGAGGCTGGTGACCTTGCACAGCCCTCCCTCACTCAAATCAAAGGCAACTGCAAGTCATGTCATCATTTCTCTGAAGCCATGATCCTCTTTGAAAACCAAGGACAAACATAACAACACAGTTGGGGAAACTGAGGCAGACAGAGGTCAAGTGTCATTCCCAGTGTCACAAACCAGAAAATATCTGAGACTATATTTGAACTCAGGTCTTCTTGGCTCCTATCCAACATTGTACCCACTATGCCACCCAGTTGCTATTTGGACAAATGTTTCTGAACTACATAGGTAATAGGAGGGATTGTTTTGTTTGTTTGTTTGTTTTTCCCACTTTGCACCTACTTCTTTGCCTAAGGAACAAGAAAGCCTAGTATGATTAGCTTATCACTTCTAAACTCACCACCATGTTGCTTATTCAAACCTTAATTGACACAACCTCCTTCAGGCTCCTTTCCCCTCTGACTGGAGGGCTGGAGGATGGAATATCAAACTTCTCCAATGACTTACTTATAGAGGGCAGAAGTTGGATTCTCGAGTCACTCCATTCTCCATCTGATGCTCTGCCTGCCTCTATGAAACAAGATGCCCTTACTATGGGACCACATGAAATCTCCCTTCACCCTCCCTGCTTTCCTGATTCCTTTTGTGTATTGTCTCCCCTTTAGATTATAAACTTCTTGATGGCAGGAACTGTCTTTCTTTTCATTAATTGTTTCCTTAGCACTAGCACTGTGCCTGTCACATAGTAGGTGCTTTATAAACAAATATTAACTGGATTGCATTGGTCTAGTCAAAAGGGAACATAATAATTGTTATGGTATATAAAAAAGCACATTGAGTACCATAAATTGAAGTGAAAGTCATCAATAGATTTTCAGCAGCCTCCCTTGGTTTTCTTGCTGGAGAAATTTATAGGTCATAGGCTTTTTGTTGTTGTTGTTGTTATTTTTTAAAAACTTGATTAACCTTTTTTATTTACAAAATTTTATTTTAGACTCAAACACCAGAATATGAATAGAGAAAAGGAACAAAAACATATCATAAACTTAAATATTGGAACTTAAATACAAAGTTAGAAAGAAAAAAGGTATTCCATGTGCATAGCAGAGCATAAGAGAGGATTCAACATATGTAACAAAAAATTTTCATTTCAAGAAAGCCTATATAATAAATGACACTCGTTGTATTGTGAATTGTCTATCTTTGCTTCCTTGTAAGTTTTCTTTTGTTCTCTGCCCTGCACTTTTTTACTTTGTTCTTTTTTCACTCCTCCCTACCAACCCCCCCACCCCCCAAGAAGTCCACAATAAAGTTTAGATTGTTTCTCTATAGCTATAGATATGTACGCACCTTCCCCCACCCTCCCAGGTCATAGGCTTTTGCAACAAATTATATCAAAGCAGAAATGGACCAAGTCCATGTCTTTTATTTTACAGATTATTAAATACAAATGCTGAGAAGAGAAGTGGCTTGTCCAATGCTATGCGGCAAATCAGTGACAAAGTCAAAACTAGAACTTCAGCTGCTTGACTGCTAACTCAAAGTTCTTTTTTCTCCTATTCTATATGTATCTGAAAATATCAGGGGCAAAACAAAACAAAAAACCTAAGTCTTATTCTATTGCCCAAAACACACCTTCTAGAGTGAGTCATACATAAGTAGTCATAATAATATGAAAGAATTAGGTAAGGGACTGGACCTGGAATTTCATTGATATGTGGAACTCCCAGATAAGTAAACTCCCTCTACCTAAGCAGGTCTACAAATTCTCTTTAATTTATAGTCTTTGGGAGTTTCCTTGGGGGCAATTCTTAGAGATTAACTGACTTCTCTTAGGTTAAAATAGCCAGTTTGTGTCCCAGGTAGGATTTGAACAAGGTTCTTCCTGGCTCAAAATACATTTCTCTGTATACTATACCATATTTCTTAAATGCTGGAATACAGAAATAAGATCATATCAGTCCTAATCAAGTCATTTTTGTGTTTGTGATGATGTAGTTAGTATGTGTGAAGCATCACTAGATATAATTCTTTGACTGGTCAACTTGAATCTTCTGTTCATTTTTAATGGAACAAGTTCCCCAACAATTTGAAATAACTATTTTTAGAATGGATATGATTTGAATCAAATCAGTTCAAATAATGTATGAAGTAAATAGCTAAAATTTTAATTTTCTTTTCTATGGAGAGAACCAGGAAATATGATCTTGTCCTATCTCTCCCATGTAGTAGAAATGTGAACTTGTGAAAATCACTGAAAGATGGCCTCCTCAGGGCTTCAGATTCCTTCTCTGGAAAAATGAAAGCATCATTATATTGGGAAACATTAAAATAAAGGGATTTTTGGAGAGATGGTAATTTCAATTTTTCTTTCTTGCTGTTTGCTCCCAATAAGTAACTTTATCCAGCTACATTTGTCATACCACTAAAAAGCATTGAAGTATACCTTCTATTAATATCACAAAAAAATAACAGAAAATTATTCAAATAATCATATATTTTGTGATTCACAGAGGCAGTTCTAGAATCCATGGCTTATTGAACTGTTTTTTAAACATCTTTTTTCTAAAGGTTACGCAGACATATACCAAATATTATGTAAGATTTTCTCTTTAAACTTAACAAATAAAGATGAAAACCGGGGGGGGGGGGGCAGATTTTTTTCTTAATTCCAAGAAAACCTTTGTAATAATTAGACTTTTCCTTGGTAGGTATTATGTTGATTTCATGGAATTTTTCAAACAATTTTTGGGTGATATTGTGGAAAGCATTGTTGGTCAGTTATGGCTTGATCCCAAAAGTAATTACAACTCATTTTTTTTTAAAGCAATTGGGGTTAAGTAACTTGCTCAAGGTTACACGGCTAGTCATTATTTATGCGTGGGTGCTCATTTTCTGAGGCCGGATCTGATCTCGGGTCATCCAAACTCCAAGGCCTGCACTCTTACTCACTGCTCCACCTAGTCGCCCCTTTAGGGCAATTGGGGTTAAGTAACTTGCCCAAGGTCACACGGCTAGGTTTTTGTTTGTGTGGATTAAGTGTCTGAGGCCGGCTCCCAACTCAGGTCCTTCTGACTCCAGGGCCGGCGCTCTATTCACTGCGCCACCTAGCGGCCCCTACAACTCATTTTTTAAAACTTCCTGCAAATGTTAAAATGGATATAAGGCAGTTGAAATAACGCATCTTCTAAGTATCTTTGAATAGAGATAAATAAAAATAGTTTATTTCAATTAAAAATTCTTAATTTTTATTTATTCTCTAATCTTAGTATTAACTGGACATTAAATAAACCTGATCTGTTCCCAGTCCCCTTCAGAAGACTTAATTTTTGCAAATATGTCAATAGCAATTTCCTCTTTTTTATCTATGTTCTTGCTTCCTTTCAATATCCCTGCCTGTTTCTAGGACACAGAAAGGTGAATTTAATGACTGCTGAATTTTAATTCAACACAATAACATAATCTGTTATGTTCTGTTTCAGTATCACTTTGCTAAATGATGTCTAAAGACTCCCCAAACCTTAAGATACTAGGATTCTGCCATTTTCTGATACATCAAACCACATGCAATGAGATGCGTTCTTCAAATGGCATCTTCTATCCTGTGAAAGAAAGCTGAACCTATAGTATTTTGCACTAGAGTATGGCATTTGCCATAAATTCAGGTGTGTGTGTGTGTGTGTGTGTGTGTGTGTGTGTGTGTACGCGCGCGTGTGCGTGCATGTATATTCCCTAAGCTAGTTCTCTAAGACTATAAATTATAGCTGAGTTGTTAACTTACATTGATCAGGAATACTCACAACACTAATGAAATCCCAAGTCTCAACCCCACCCTCTTAAAAGAAATAATGTGAGTTGTCTGGACACCAGCAGGTGTCACCGTGGAGGCAAGAGTTATGCAGTCAGCATCTTATCCCTCCACTGCTTCTTCTTGGCTACATAGCAATGGAATTGAATTCATCCTACGCCTTGCTTATCTCCTCCATGGAGAAGTTTTGGGATATGATCTTTGGTTGCTGTCCTCTCTACCCAATTTATCATCTATCTGGTGATTTCATTTGCCATAATTTCTTATAATAATTAGCTTCTTTTTTAATATGTGGGCAATAACATCATTCAGATCTACATGATCTTTTTTAACTGTTATCTGGTGTTTGTATCAGACAGAAAAGTTTCAGTATAATCACAATAGTTTGAAGTCCTCAGTCAGGAAAACTATTAACTTAACCTTAAAGACAAGGGTTTGTATCTCTGACTAAATTAAAATTTTGTTCATTTCTAAGTAAAAATTTTAATATGTAACATATAATGCCATTAATCTAAATATAAAGATAATTATATTTCATGTGTATATGTATATGTGAATTAAATCAGGATTCAGGTGATAGTCAGGTAAACGAGGTATGCAAAAAATATTAAAATACCTGTTCCTGTACAGAGAAAGGGAAGGGAAATTGGGCAAAAAAAAAATTGTTAAAAAATTCCTTCAGTCCTTGAAGAGGTAAGTCCACCCAATATCTTCAGCCCAAGTCCTCTCCTCCAAAATGCTTCCAGTGTCTCAATGGCCCACTTCAATTTCATCTTTACCTCCTCCTACATCATCCTCTTGTAATTTTTTCCTTGTGGTTTATTCTTTCAAACACGCCTATGGCACAGATGTCTTTGAAATAGGCTCAATACATAATGGGCAGACCATCTCCCTACCCTTCCCTCTATTCTAATCAGTTCCAAAATTCCTATTATACTTGAAAGTTCACAGATTGTGAATTGTAGTCTTTTACACAATTATGACTACTATTAAATGTTGTTGAAAGTAAGCTTACAAAATGTTTTGTAGTAAAGTATTTTAAAATAAATAATTATTTCAAATATTTAAACAGTACCTTACTGTTATTTTCCTGCATAACATTTGGTCAGATTCAAATATTTAAGCAGCTGTGATTACCAGATCCTCCAATATTGACAATTTGTCTCTTGTCATCTTGTCAATTACCCCCTCAAAAAAGTTTAAAAACAAGTTTAGAATTGTTTTAATTTGAATTTCTTTTTTATTTGTGATATTTGGAATATTTTTCATTGTCAGTGGAATAAGGTAGGTTTTCCTTTTCCCTCTATGGCTTCTCCATTCCAGAAACAGCATCATAAAGGGCTGGGAGTAGACAAACTTGGAAAAATAGTTCCTGGGTTTTAGTTTTGGTTCTGACATTTTCTAGCAATGTGATAACTGGCTAGTCATGTTATTACTTCTCTAACCTTCAGTTTTCTTATATGTACAATGAAATCAATAATGCCTTCTTAGGACTGTTACGAAGCTTTAATGAGATGATCTATGAAAAATAGTTTTCAAAACCTCAAAACTCTATGTAAATGTCAATTATTATTATTACCAAATAGAATGTCAGCTTCTTGACTGGCACCTAGCATAGTGTCTTGCATATAGTAAGAACTTGATAAATATTCAGTGAATTGAATTGCTCAAAGTATTTATTTAAGGATTATGAGACCTCAGTCCTGTATCTGTAAAGCACTGTGTTGGTGACATTCCTAGTATATTTCCTATATCTGGCACAATATTAAATGGTCTTTTTTTTTTTTTGCTGTACAACATAATAGTTAAAGTCAAACAGATTTAGAAATGCTGATTAATGATTTTTTTTGAGGGGGAGGAGAGAGAGGGGAAATATTAGGAGGAAGAAAATTTAGTCTGCTCAAAAGTACTCTAACCCAGGATCTTTTCAACTTTGAAGATTATGGAGAAATGTTGGGATCAGATATATCCAAAATAACTTCCTCACCCTCTCCCTCTCTTCTTTCCATTTCTGTTAAACCCTGAGGCAATTCTTTTGGCTCTCTATGTGGAGAAGCAAACCCCATGTTGCCATCTTCACAACTTCTTTCCCCAGTGGAAAATGTTCACAGGAACAACAGCAGGCACAGTGCTTTTCCCATTCCTCCTGGGTGGGCTTAGAGTGATGGCTTCCCTGAAAGAAAAGGCATAGGGCTGATTCTTTTCTTTAAAACAGTGCCTTATCAGTAAAGGCTCATTATGTGAAGGTTGTGAGTCTGGACCATATAGAAAACACTTATAAACCTTATGAATGTCTTTAACTACCAGAATGAACCCACAGAGTACAAGAGAAATCCAAATTGCCGAGTAAAAGTAAATGGGGGGGGGAGCATGGGATGTTATGGAGCAGAAAGCAATTGAGCAAAGAGGATTGTGTTATATAATAGTTCTGCACATCTTAATTGGAGGTCTTAACATGTTCTTTTTCAGAAATGCATCTTATAGGCATTTTCATGACATTTCAAAGAATTTTAAACAGCTGCTTTTCACTTTTATTTTACCTTAAACTCCTCCTGCAATGTAGGTAAAGGAGACATAACTGCCTAAAGATAGTGAAGAAAGTTTCCCAGGACAGAGTAAGTGTGAGGAATCCTTCAGCATCACACATAATGATGGATAATGATAAGGGACAAAATGAATAATTCAAGATAACAGGATAAGTTGGGCATCAGAAAGATTTAAAATTCAAATATTCATTTGTTTTATATCCAAGGAAAACTGGCAAATGTCCAATAGAATGAAAGGCATTAGGGTCTGAATTCTGTGTACACTTGGATCATTGAATCACTGAGCCATTCTAAGCCCTCCCCTTCGTGCTATCACACAATCAGAATTTACTGAACTAACTGGTGAAGACACTGCTGTTTTTCTTTGACAGAAATCTGGTCCAAAGTATGTGTTGACCTTTGTCCTTGCATCAGATTGGTGGAAACTATTGTAGTCTTAAATTCTGGGGATAAAATGACAACTTAATCAGCAAGTTTTTAGTGTGTACCTATTATGCATAGACATTGTCCTTGGTGCTATGAATGCAAATACAAATATGAGACTGTCCATACCCACAGGGAACTTAAATATTTTACTTTGAGCATATAATATTGACAGATAAATAAATACAGGATATCTAAAAAATATGATTTAAGGAGCACAACCATATCAACTGATAGTCTCATGAAGTACCTGACCAGGAGGATCTTTATTGAAGTGAATTAGAGTTAATATGGATTAGGTCATTTCAGGAAGGCTTGGCATTATGTTTGAGATCTTGAGACTGCTCTTACTGCTTCTGGACACAATAATACACTGATTTTAAGCATTTTTCTGAGGCCAGCATCCTTTCCAAAACTTGTCCTAAAGCCCTTCTGTTCTTCCTGGAAGGGGGTCTAGCCTTCACCAGAAATGTGCAGAGTCAGTTCAGGTCACTGGCACTCACTGAGTATGAAGAGAAATAGGGGAAATGAAGGATGAAAGCATAATCTAATGTGAGGCATAGGGAGCTCTGAGACAACAGAATATGTTGTGGGTCATCAGTGAATAATGAGGCTGACACAACCAATGTCTGACAGCTAACACTGGGCACACAAGAGAGTCTGGATAATGGCATAAGTGGCCAAATTGAATCAACTATTTTAATGGACCCTAGTCAAATGATTCACCTTGCAGGGGAAGGGAGAGGTTTTATTGGTTGACCAATAAAATTTTGGTCAGAGGCTGAAATTCAATAATGATGGTGGTTCTTAAGATGACCAAGGATCAAATGAATTTTCTATTTTCAACTTTAATTTAATTTTTTCCTGTGGTCATTTTCATAGTGTTACAAAGACTGACTTGAGTCTGTAATGGGGTTATAGATTTCACTATGGAGGCTGAGATCCCCATGCCACATAGGTTAAATACAAGGCAATACTACCAAGTATGAAGCAAATGAATTTGACTTTTCCAATTTCACTGGAAACATGCAGAATGGTTTTAAATGTTTTTTTTTTATTTGTGACCAAATTACTTCAAATACCTCTTTATGAACTAGAATTGAGCAAGGAGTTGGAAAGTTTGTAATCATCTTTGATGATTCGGAGGTACAATGTAAATTTTACTGTACCTGGTTTCAAAGGACTTTGGGTTCAAATCCTGGCTGACACATACTCACTTTGAGAATCATTAATAAGTCACTTAACCTCTTTGGGCCTCGGTTTCCTCATCTTTAAGAGAAGTAGTTTGGACTTGGTCATCTCTGAAGTCCCTCTAGCGCTACATCTATGACCTATAAAGTTTGCTAGCATGATGCTTTGCCTATAGTAAGTCATGATAAGAACTTTCTAGAATTGAATTTTCAAATTGAAAAGTCATACATCAGATTTAAAACTCTTGTCTATGGGAAGAAACCACTAATCTTCATGAACAACCATATTTGAAGAAAAAATCCCAGTGATAATGTTCAATGGGATGTTTATAATGTGATTTTGTTTGATGGATATAAAAGCATTTATTAAATGCTTCCTGTGGTTCCAAGTATTGTGATATTTTCTGTGTACAAATATCAGGATGCATATTTTGAATCAGGTTGTACCTAGTTTCAAACTCCCTTTCTTCTCTCATGCCAGATTTTCTACTTAAAGAGTGCTATAAAACTTTGTTGTTGTTGTTGTTGTTTTTGTTTGGTTTTTTTTTTTTTGCTTTTTTTTTTTTTTTGGTGGGCAACTGGGGTTAAGTAACTTGCCCAAGGTTACACGGCTAGGTTTTTGTTTGTGTGTGTTAAGTGTCTGAGGCCGGATCCGAACTCAGGTCCTTCTGACTCCAGGGCTGGCGCTCTACTCACTGCGCCACCTAGCCGCCCTGTTGTTGTTGTTTTTTAATGAGTGTCTAATTTTCACAGATTTCAAGGTCAGTTTGAAAATATGAAATTTTAGAGACAGAGCAGTGAGGAAGACTTTCAAAAATAATGAAAATTATTATTGTTATTATTAATCCCTAGCTTTGTGCCTGGAAGTGATTTTAAATTTTTTTAATGTGGTAATTCTAGTTAAAATTGTAGTTAAAAAAACTTCTATTTAAAATAGCCTAGTTGTTGAGTTATTCATTTAATGATTGATCTGCTTTTTTTTTTTTTGTCTTGGTAATCCCAGATCTAGAGAGACTCTAAATTTGGCATTGTTGTTACCAACTGGGCACTGTATATATGTGAATCATTTGGTACAGTGAAAAAAGCATTGACCTTAAGGTCAGGGGAAGCTTTTTTTTAATCCCAGCCCTGGATGAAATTGGGCAAATCACTCAACTCTGTGGACCTTACTCAGTCAGTCATTAAGTATTTATTAACTATGTGCTATGAGACAGGTATTGTACCAAGAGTTCAGTATACAAAGAAAGACAAAAGACAGCCTTGGCTCTCAAGGGGCTCAATTTTTACATCTGTAGAAAATGATTATATTGGACAAGATGACATCTTGGGTCATTTCCATCTCTAAAGCAATCGTACCATCATCTCTTTTAAATTTTAGAGCTGGAATTCCCCTTTTCTCCCATAAATGATGGCCAAGTTTAGGAGAGGCTTATCTAGACAGGGAAAAACAAACAAACTTATGTTTGTCTTCAGTCACTGATAAAGCATTTCAAGAGTAAGAACAATACTAATACTCTGAGCCAATACTAGCCTACTGGGACCTTTCTTTGTAATTGCATGAGGAAATACATTATATCCAAGGACCTGGGATGGAGTTTTTATTACTCTGAAGTGATCCATTGTCAAAGTCAAGATTCACCAATGACTTTGTCTTTTTTCTTAGTCTTTTCCCTCTTTTCTTATACATGTACAGAGTGGATCTGAGGACTTTGATATAAAAGGGAATGATCAAGGAGTCTTCTGGTATGTGGAATCAATCCAGGAGTTGGTTTGGAGTTTATGACACAAACTTTCCTTTGTGAATTTTCTCCACTCTATCACATATGAAAACAAGAATTAGCCTCATGTTCACTCTCTCACCATTGAAGTGCCCCCATAATGGTAGTTATGAAAACAGCACTACTTAATATTTTCTTTGATCGAGTGATCTGAGGGGAGCCCTGAGCTTGCCTTGCTTAACTTTGTTGTTTTCAAACCCTTAGGCAAAAATCCTTTCTGTTTAAAATTTAGGAAAGTCTGTGCTAAATGTCTATGTCACAGTCGAAATTCCAATTTGTCAATTCAAATGGCACATACCTAGCAAAAATATTGGAATATTTTAATCAATGCCAGGGCATTTAAGCAAAGCACATGCATTGTAGTGACATTTCTCCTCTAGAGAATCCTGGGATTCTTTGGAGTCTCTTAATTTGGTCTTTGGTTTTAGGAAACTAAAGAGATGGTGATAAGTAAATGAATATAACCAAGCATGGAAGAAGAGCAAAGGAAAAGTAAATCTTGTAAGCTGTTGGATGTATTATGATTGTTTAAAGAAAGTTGTATTTATTCCAGACACCCTAGTTCTTACCCTATTGCTTTTGGAATCACCACTATAGAATTGTTGTGGCTGCAAGCAATTATTTCAAAGAGAACTGACTCCTTAACACTCGCTACCCCCCCCAAATACAAGTTCCCTAACATCATAGTGTCAGAATTCTGATTTCCTGTATGTCTATGATGAAACTACATAATTAAAGGGAGGGTAATCTGGAGCCAAGGGCAGCTAGGTGGTCCAGTGGATAGAATGCTGGGCCTGAAATGAGGAAGACTTATTTTGCTGAGTTCAAATCTGTCCACAGACACTTACTAGATGTATGACCCAGCACAAGCCACTTAACCCTGTTTGCCTCAGTTTCATCATCTGTAAAATGAGTCAGAGAAGGAAATGAGAAACCGCTTTAGTATCTTTGCCAAGAAAACCCCCAATGGAGTCACAAAAAGTTGGGCACAACTGAAAACCAACTGAACAAAAAATTTAGAGCCAAGTATTTCTGAGGTACTTGTATTTTTTTTTCTTTTATAAAATTTACATATTTGAAGGGTATTCTTATCATGAGAATGAAAGTATTACACAACTTGGAAATCAGGATCATTTGAAAGATCTGGCAATGTCTAAGCTGAAGAAGAGAAGACCTCTGGGGGTAGCATGGTTGATTGATATCATGATGAAGAGGGAAAGTACATGTTCTGCTTGACAGCAGTATTAGTAGCAATCAATAGAAACTGCAGAGAAAAAGATTTCAGCAGAGGAAAAACTTATAACTGTTATATTCAAAAGTAGATGGCCAGGGGTATACAGGACCAAATGAGTTCCCTTATTCTGGAGGTTTTCAGGTAGAGTTTAGATGTTGATATGTCAGGTATGTTGTAGTGAGTATTTCTTTTGGGTTATGGGTTTGATTAAATAGTCTATGAGGTTCCTTTCAACTATGAGGTTCCTGTTTATTTCCACGATTTTGTGAGATGCAAGACTGTTGAGTTAGACATAAAAATCTCTAATGTAGAAAAAGGTTCACTGTAACACAGTGAAATATAGAAATGTTATAGAGAATAACTACTCACCTCTTTATTGACCATGAAAGGTTTATTTAACAAGCAACAGATACACCCTTCCTTTTATGTACATTCATTCCTTCACCTTTTTTTGTTTGTTTGTTTGTTTGTTTGTTTTAAACAGTGTACTAGGTTAAGAGTAAGAAACTGTTTCATAATCCATTGAGATACTATGTGATTTCAAGCCAGACAATTGAACTATTCATTCCAAATTATCCTTCTTTTGTGAGGTTGAATTGATGCTTTTAAATTGGGCTAAGAAGAAGGCATTCCCAGGGAAAGTGCTTTAGAAATGCAAAGTGTTATTGTTTCACTTTCTGCTTCTTAGATATCTATCTTCCTTTTCAATGCAGCTCCAGGATTGTGCAGGGATGCTTAAATCTCAGATTGAAAGTTTGGATAATGAGACTTGTTACTTTTCCAGTTTCGTTCATCTAAGAACCTCCAAATACTTAACCCCAGAGAAGATGCAGAGGACACAAGCAATATGTTACTAGATTTGCTGAAAGAATCTTTTGCCAGAGTGAGAAGACAGAGTTATCTCTTCTGTTCAGTGGTTATTGGTGACAGTATTTGTCAAAAAAAGTGAACATTGGTTGCCAAAGTCTTACAGAAATCAGAATAATAAGGCAAATGTTCTCAGATCAAATTAATTACACTTTGGATAGGAAGTCTCACAATTATATCTTCATCTCAAAGAAGCAGTGCACAGAGTGGACAGAGAACTCTGGTGCCAACAATACTGGGTTCACCTATTCTTAGAGGTTGAGTGACCCTGACTACATCATTTGACATGTCAGGACTCTTGACAACTCTCCAAGATTCTAAGTTGCTGAGGACATACTATCTTGCATAAGAAGTTTTCTTCATCTGGGTGGCACAGTGGATGGACCACTGGCCTGGAGTTAGGAAGACTTTTGTTCAAATCCCCCTCCTGAACTAGCTGCACAACCCTACACAAGTCACAACTTCTGTCTGTCTCAATTGCAAAATGGAGATAATAAAATTTACCTCACAGGGTTGTAAAGATCAAATGGGATAATATTTGTAGTGTTAAGCATAGTTCCAGCCAGATGGGAGGTACCCACTGAGCCTTTTTTCTTCCAGCTCTCTCCTCCTCCCAATCTGAACATTCACTATAACAACAGAATCCCTTTCCTCATCACTTATAATTCATTCCTGAAAGATGATGAAGTCTGTTTTTTTCTTTTTCATTTGTATCTTATAGCCCTCACCATGTAGGGTAAGACTTAATAATATTGTTTACTCAGATTGTCAGTTATTTAATATATGTAAATCCTATTTCTCTAGTGCAGCTGTAAGCTCCTTGAGGGAATGTGATATGTGTACGCCTCAGGGCCTAGTACATAGCTGGGCACACAACAGACACAATACATTTGGGTTGAATGAGTTTTTGAAAAGAATTGATATTTAGAATAGAAGAGAATATCTTTTATTTTTTATGTTTTAAAATAAAGTGAACTAATTCTCATTAGAGTAAACTCTCCATTGTGTTATTGTTCAGTCATTTCAGAGGCAAACAAGGTTAAGTGACTTGCCCTGGGTCACACATTAAGTAAGTGTCTGAGACCAGATTTGAATGCAGAAAGATGGATTTTCTTGACTCCAGGCCTGGCATTCTATCCACTGTACCATCCAGCTGCCCAAACTCTCCAAATATACTTTAAAATAAAATATGAGATATACCACCAGGTTTGTAAGCATTAATTTGCATCAGTCCCATACCTGTAGATCATGTTATTTTATACCTTCTTAGCAACCACTCTTTAACTAGATGTAGTTACATGTCAAAATTGAAGTACTACTTCACAACGCCCTTGAGAATCAAATAGCATCAACAATAACATGTAAATATCTTAAAATAGCATATTTATTGTAATAATAGATTCCTAAATTTACAGAACTAAAACTATATCCAAACACCATTTAGGTTTGGTTTTGTTTTTCAACAAAAAGGGCCCAGCTTGTCTACTTGTCATTTACCTCTCCTATAAAGGTTGATTGAGGAAGTGAGTTGTATGACCTCCCAGGCAGTATAATATGGTTGTTTTCCTACAAATTTGATGATTGAGTCAAATGATATCTGGAGTAGCCTTCTCTCCTGTTGCTTTGTCCCCTGCATTGGCATTCTCCTCTTTATACATGTCTTTGACCTTTTGTATTTTTATCATTCAGAATCATTTTTATTGTGTTTGCATCAGTAAAATTGTATGTTCCTTCCAAACTCTTTTGTCAGTTTGAAACTACGCTTGATCCTATTTTTATGACTTGTTGATTGGATATGATACACTATACTATTTCAAAAATTTGTGCTGATGTTTTTATTCTTAAAACTTTTTCCCCGAATTGCTTCAAATTCTTCTGGCTTAGAGGATTACACTTCTGGGAACATAATATTAGATCTCCATTTTTTTCCTAGGTACCCTTTCATACTTTTAATGGTAATCTCTGTACATGCAACATGAAAAGCTTCATCTTTTATGCTATAATGAGATTAAAAGATCCTTTTATAGTGCTTGCATGGTGGAGCCACACTTTCTCATGAAATCTCTTTTGTAATATCATTTTATCTTTGGAATAATACTGTGGTCCATAGATTGAATCATTGACGTAACGTAGTCAGTCAGGGAAATGCTAACATTTTTTTCTGGATATTAACTCTGCTCCACAATACCTGGTTTTTTTTTTGTTTTGTTTTGTTTTTTTACTGCAGATATAGTGATATGATAGATCCAATCAGTAGAAATTTCTCTATCCACCTTGGTCTTTGTAAGCAACAAACTTCCTCTTGAAATTTGAAATCCTACTCATCATGAAATCTTCCCTAATTTCACTAACTAAACATTAATATCTTATTTTTGTCCCTGTGCCTTACATCATATGCATTTGTGCATATGCTTTATTTACTCCAATAAAACTTTAAACTCTTTGAGCACAGGTGCTGGATTATTTTTCATCTTCATATCAACAGTGTCTAATATGCAGTTTTGCCAATAGTAGATGATAGGCTCCTAGATTTAGCTATAGAAAAGACCTCATTGGCCATGTCATCCAACCCCCTCATTTTAGTTTAGGAAACTAAAGTCCAGAGAAGTTTTGGCACTTATTCAAGGTTATAAAGGTGGCACATGTCAGAGACAGGATTTGTAAACCAGTGTAGCAGCAAGCACTCCAGCATCCCCAGGGTGGCTACCAACACAGGTTCTTAGATCTGTTTTTCTAAAGGAAAGCAACTCAAAATGGGTTAACAATCTTACTTTAACCAATCAAACATATCATTTACCAAGTTCAGGGGGAAAAGGTCAGCACCCTGAACTTCAGAGTATACAGACAGAAGTTACAAGACAGAGAAACAGATCAAGCAGATAGGCTTCCAAACTGTCTGACCATTACATCCATCCACACCTAATCACAGTTACCAGAGAGGGAAGCATCAACATCTGGGTTTTCAAAGCTGGGGGGCTCTCAATGGCTGCCCAGAGTCTCCTCTGGTCAAATCACACAACACCCAGATGCCATACTTGAAATCCAGTATTCTTTCCACATTTGAGACAATGTTTAATAAAATGCATATAAATGCTTAATAAATGTTTCTTGAGTGGAACTTAAAATAGATACTTAGATTAATGGTTTTAGTGGACCCCATCTCTGAAAGGGTCAAAGGTGTATTTTGGCAAACATGACCAAAAGAGGTGACATATAAGTATTGTAAAATTGTTTAGGGGGGCGGCTAGGTGGCACAGTGAGTAAGAGCGCCGGCCTTGGAGTTGGGATGACCCGAGATCAAATCCGGCCTCAGAAAATGAGCACCCACACATAAATAAAGACTAGCCGTGTAACCTTGAGCAAGTTACTTAACCCCAATTGCTTAAAAAAATTGTTTAGGGATAGATTTCATTCATCAGTTACATTAAAAAAATATATCCCGGAGTCCTGGGCCCTGGGCCCCGGGTGGGGCGGCCAAGGCTGGGGCCGGACTCTGGGCTTCTCAGGGGGCGGAGGCCAGACGCCTGGGTCCTCCTCGCATCGGCCGCTCGCGCTGCTTCCCCTCCAGGTCTCCTCGCTCCCTTCCCCGTCAGGCGCTGGCGATGAGACGCGACCACCGGGACAAAGGGGTTAACGAACGCTCCATGGACCCGGAGCGAGCCTGAGCCCCGGAACCGGCCTCCAGCAAAGGCAAGCCAAAGAGGAGCCCAGCGGCGGCCTTGGAGCGCCCTGGCCCGTCCAGGGCCCGCCGCCCACCACCACTCCAGCGCCCTCACCGTTGCCCAGACTGCGACAAGGCTTTTTCCTATCCCTCCAAGCTGGCCACCCACCGCCTGGCTCATGGTGGGGCCCGCCCACACCCCTGTCCGGACTGTCCCAAGGCTTTTGGCCACCGGTCCAAGCTGGCTGCCCATCGCTGGACCCACTCACCTGCCCGCCCCTATCCCTGCCCAGACTGTCCCAAGTCTTTCTGCTACCCCTCCAAGCTGGCTGCCCACCGACACACCCATGCCGGAGGCACTCGCCCTTACCCCTGCCCACAGTGCCCCAAGTCCTTCTGCTACCCCTCCAAGTTGGCAGCCCACTAGCGGCGCCACACTCCCACTGCTTCTGGTGTCCCTATCCCAGCTCCCCCCTCACCTCCTGCCCCAGCAGACCCTCAGCATCACTGCCCGAGCTGTGGCCAAGCCTTCAGCCAGCGTCGACTCCTGGCCCTGCACCAGAGGAGCCACCGAGGAGAAGGGAAGGCTGGGAAAGGCGGCAAGGGGGAGCGGGCCTGAACCCTGCCCTGCAGTGGTAGATCTCCCCCAGTCCCTCGCCTGCTGCCAATAAAGAGATGATTTCTAAAAAAAAAAAAAAAAAAAAAATATATATATATATCCCTACTGACTAAAAGTTAGTTGATTATTTTTTTCAGTGGACATATCTAGCCACCTAAATATATGTTTCGTACTAAAATGTTCAAACCACTACCTCTCTGCTCTTCAGAAAAAATCCATGTTATAATCAGTTGCATTCTCCTCTTTCTGTGTCTCTTTCTCTATTTCTTTCTCTGTCTTTCTGTCTCTACCTGTGTTTCTCTCTCTGTCTCTTTCAACATCTGTGCTTCTGTTCCTTCTTTTCCCTCTGTCTCCCCCATAATACTTCTCTCCCTGCTCTCTGTGAGTATATCTTTGGTGAACATTAAGCTATAGATAGGAACAATTCATTGATTGTTTTGCTGTGGATATCTCATAGAAAAGTAAAATGTTATCTATATTTTCTTGTTCATCTGTATGTAGAATACTTTCCTCTCAAAGAATTTGAGTTGCTGTTCCACCTGCGTGAACCTAGACATCACATAATATGGATTAGACAACAACATACATCTTCATCCAAAGTTTCCTTAATTAAAAAATAAAGAAATATATGATATTATTTACATTTTTTTTACTAAAAAATAGCATGTAACTCTGCCATAACCTAACTTATTCTTGTAAATTGGATTGCCCATAGGACTCCAAATCAAGGTACTCTTTAAGTCATTCACCACTGCTAAATAGATAAGTCACTCCATCTCTTGGCTCTGGACATTTTCTCTGACTGTCCTCCATGCCTGAAATTTTCTCTCCCCTCACTTCTGCCTTTTGTCTTCCCTGGTTTCTTTTAAGTCTTAAATAAAATCACATATTTTCCAAGAAGTCTGTTCTAGGCCCTCTTAATTCTAGTGCTTTCCCTCCATTAATTATTGGCTATTTATCCTACATATAACTTGCTTTGTATATATTTGCTTGCATGTTGTCGCCCTCATTAGATTGTAAGCTCCTTGCAGGTAGGAACAACCTTTTGCCTCTTTGTATATTCCTAGTACCTAACATAGTGCTTGGCAATTTCTAAATGTTTATTGATTGATGTTAATTAAGATTTTGGGAATCTTATCTACCTATTTATCATCATTAGCTGGAAGACACAATTTGATTAGAGCAAAGAAGACATTTATATTATGTCATTCTTCCCAAAATTTAAAGTACAGTCCTTTAAATAAATATGTGCATTGTCAATTACGAGTGAGCAAGTGTAGAGATGACACTGGAGGGCTCTCCTGGGGCTAATGCTTTTGAGAAGCAACTTATACCTCTAGTGCTTCTGGGGCTGGTGTCACCTTGTCATGTGTTGTAGAGTACCTTTCTAAGCTGGGAGCGTGGCTCTGCTGTTCAGCCATAATATTAACCACCTCTGGTTTCTGGTTCACTTGAATTTGTTGTCTAAGGCACCATGAGGCTCTTTCAAGAAGGATCAACACCCTTAGCCTAGGGAGAGGGAGCCTCACCAGGTCTGCTTCTGTGAAGTCCTAGAGTCATTCCTCTTCCAGATGAGTTCTCTCTCTCTCTCTCTCTCTCTCTCTCTCTCTCTCTCTCTCTCTCTCTCTCTCTCTCTCTCTCCAACAACAAGAACAACACTAAAGGCAACACGTGTGTCCTTCCACTCCCCTCTCATGCTCTATGGAAACACTTGTCTAAGCAAGCCATATGCTTATGCTGTAAGGCTCTATTTTTGATGGGGAGGGGGAGAAAAATCCCCTCCTTCATTTGCTAGACTTTGTAAGAAAACAAATGAGTTCTTAAGAACTAAGAGCTGTCTCAAGATTTGGGATCTTCCTTTAGAGACAGTTTTCTTCTTGATTACCTTTCTGGACAGTTATCTTATTTTTAAACCTTCTGTCTTTTGTTTGCACATGGAAATGAATGACCAGAGGAATCAAAGGAAGCCAAAGTAAAGGTCAAGTCCCATCTTCAGCTAAATTTCTTTATCCTTTCATATGCAAGTGGACCATTGAAGGTCTAAAGCCTTTACAAACTGAGAATTGGCCATTCAAAGTCTGAAAAACAGTTTCATCAAGGAGATTTGGGGACAGGATTAGGAGGCATCTGATAAAGCCATTGCCAGCTATAAATATGTATATTAATTTTATTAAGATAGAAAGCAAAACATCCTCATCTGTTGTTGTTTCTATGTCTTCTTCCGAACTTTTTATTCCTGGGTGGATTTTTCTAAACTTTGAAATATTTTACCTTTTTAAGAGATTGGCAGGGATTTTTTCTGCTTCATGATTAACATTCTTATACTTCTGCCCTTTGGTTTTCATTATACATTTTTGGGGAGTCATGCAGCACTCTACTATAATTAAGAGAATGGTATATTTTGCTATATGATTTATTTATGCACTAGACTCACACACAAACACACACACACACACACACACAGACACTCACACACAACTTTTTCCCTACCCATATCCTTTCCTTTTCCTTTCTTTTTTTTTTCTTTCCTATCTTGTTCCTGGAGCAGTGAGATAGAACAGTGGATAGAGTGTCAGATCTGAAGTCAGGAAGACTTCCTGATTTCAAATCTGGCCTCAAACCCTTACTAGCTGTGTGACCCTGGGCAAGTCACTTAACCTGTTTGCTTCAGTTCCTCATCTGTTAAAAAATGAGCTGGAGAAGGAAATGGCAAACCTCACCAGTATTTTTGCCAAGAAAACCCCAAATGGGGTCATAGAGTCAGGCAATACAGAACAACAACAAAAATTCCATCCCTTCCCTATCTCTCTAGCAACTTTACCTTTCTCTTTCTCTCAAAGTATGAAAGAACTGTTGCATTCTGTTGACCTTAGGACTTAAAGGTACCAATCACATAATTACCTGGAACTTTTTTTCCCCTTTTGTTGGGTAATGATAGAATTGTGCTTGTAGATATTACTGTGAGAAAAGACGGCTTCTGAATGATATATCATGGTTGAATACTACAGCATGTCTGATGATCCAGCCTGCCCATAACAATGACTTGAGGAGAAAAAAAAAGAGTACTTTATGAGGCTTTCTCCGATCCTCCTCTCAGTCACCTAATAGAAAGTCCTCTCCTTTCTTACTCTCATTACACTTTCTCTATTCCCTTTACACTTGTCACTGTCTACCTTCTGTGCACATATTTATGCAAGCTCTTTGGGGGAAGGATCTCTGTCTATCTCTCCTCCATATTTGCATCAGAAATGTGGAATTAATGATTTGTGAAGTTTATCTCTTTTTTCCTTTTTCTTGACCTGCCATTCCATTTTCTGTGGAAATACCAGTGAGAATACTCCTTTCATCAATGCAAAGCTGATTGGCAAGCTGTTCAGCTGTTTACAAACTTAGAACAGTAAGGCATTGAAAAATAAAATGACTTGCCCAGGGTCACATAGACATTATGCATCAGAGGCCTTGAATCTAGGTCTTACTGACTTTGGGGATACAGAAATCCTCTGTATCTATCTAGTAATGATTTCATAGTGTTTATGAAAGCACTATATAACCAGCCACCACTCTATAACATAAAATCACTCTCTTATAATCATTGTTCTCATTCATTCTTGTGGGAAGACAATAACCATGTCCATATGTAGAGGAGAAGAACTGGTGGAGTGTGCAGAGAATCAATGAAGAGAGTGTTCTTATTGAACATTTCCATAAATAACCTGAAAGAGGGAGTTCATTGTGCATTCTCCAAATTTGAAGATAACATGAAAAACTCTTCCAGGTAGTGAAATGCCAAGCAGATGGGGATAAACTGGAGGAAGATTTGCCAGCCCCTGTGAGTGAGCTGAAAAGTAGTATTTATTGTGAGCCAAGTATAAGGTAATTCATTTAGGGGGAAAAAGTAATCCAAGATATGACTAGAGGATATATGTTCTATACTATAAGTTAAGATTTAGGAAAGGTTGTCTTTGGGGTGGAGCCAAGATGGCGGAGTAGAAACAGCTCATCCAAGCCACTCTGCCCCCAGATTCCCCCCAAACTATGTAAAAGGGGACTCTGAACAACTTCTGGAGCCCCAGCACCCACAGAATGACACAGAGAAGCTAACCTCCCGCTGAGGACAGCCCAGCAGCCCTGCAGGGAGCAGCCAGCACAGTGCTCTGAGAGCGGGCAGTACAGCACCCTGGGAACCTACAGCGCAGCGCAATGGGAGCTGAGCCCAGCCCAGGCCGCATGAGCTGCAGTTTTAGCCCCAGGGCGGCCAGGCCAGCAGCTGGCTGGAGGGCCCAGAACACCAGCAACTGTGGAGATTCCAGAATGATCAGCACAGATATGCCTTGGACAAAGTGAGAGTTTACTGCCCTATGGACTTTGGGACCAGTATTTGGGGAAGAGTTGGCTTCCTCCCCTGGGGGCAAAAAGCTGCTGGGGGCGGGGAGGAGCCAAGTTGGTGGAGCAGAAACAGCACTTCCAAGGTTCTCTGCCCCACACAACTTCCAAACTATGTAAAAGGGGAGTCTGAACAACTTCTGGAGCCCCAGCACCCACAGAACGACACAGAAAATAAAAAAATTACCTTATCCCATCCCCATTTGAAATGTTGGCTTGTAAAAATCGATAATACTGCATGCAGGTTTGGTCACTAAAAACATCTAATATACATACATATACATATATATGTATATACATATACATATATATATATATATATATGTGAGTTATGAAGTGTCTAGAAAATGGCAAATGAAAACATCAAGGGGATAAAGGATCTTTCATATGAGTATAACCTAAAAAGATAGGACTCTTTAATCTGGAAAGACAAAAGTTGAAAGGGTAATGGTAGTATCCCTTGAAGCTTAGAAGGCATAATTTAGGAAACATAAAAGGAAGTACTACTTTGCACAGCAGCTTGCAAAGTTAGGGAACTTGAAAAAAATCAACTTTACAAGCACAAGATAGAAGAGAGATGGCTAGGTAACAGTTGATCTGAAAACAATTGAATGATTTTATCAGACTGTAAGTTATATATGCATCAACAATGTGATATGCTACCCAGGAACATTGATGTGACCTTTTTTAAAAAATTAATGTGATCTTAATCTGCACTAATAGACGCACAGAAATCTAAGAATAGGAAGACCATAGCCCTACTGTATTCTGGTCTGGTTAAAAAAGCATCTGGAATATGGTGTCCAGTCCTGGACAACAATATTAGAAATTCCAAAAGTGGAATATAATTCATCAAGTGATGCTATGTTCCTCCTCTTTACTAGAGGTGTCCAGACAAAGACTAGCTGACCACTTGTTGGATGTGCTTTTTCATGTAGGGGTTAAGTGAGATGGCTACAAAATTTCATTCCTACTCTGAAATTATGCTTCCATGAAACTCTAAGAATTGGTCCTGGAGGGGGAAGCTATGTGGCCCAGTGAATGAAGCATTAGCCCTAGAGTCAGGAGGACCTGAGTTCCAATCCAGCCTCCCGAACTTCACACACACACACACACACACACACACACACACACACACACCTAGCTATGTGACCTTGGGTAAGTCACAACCCCAATTGCCCTACCTTCCCCCCTCCAAAAAGGAAAAAAAAAGAATTTGTCCTGTCCAAAAGCAAAAAAAGTTCAAAAATGGTTTAAATAAGTTGATAGATAACAGATCCATAATGAAAAACTAATGGGAAAGTGGAAATGATCAAGATAAATCCCTAGCTACTTTATGCTTGTGAGGTAAACATTCTTTTTTAGAGACAAGATTTTTGGTGGCTTATTTCCTTTGTCTTTCTTACAAATATGAAGAGTGCCATACTTCTTCTAGGAAGGCAGCAACCCATATTTGATAAAGTACAAAAGTGTGCTGTATCTCTAAGGACAGAAGTAAACAGTTGAAAGACACACACATTTTGCAGCGTATGCCAGAGAAATATCCTCAGTGCAGAGATTCAGTATCGCAACCCTGAATGGAGGGACCTATATGCAAGGTTTGGGACCTGGTGTGCTATGCTCAAGGTACATGGCATTAATATTGAAGTTATGAACTTGAGTCATAGATTAGGGTTGGGTTTCTGCATGGAAACTCTCTGAGATTATAGCCAAAGATGTTGAGTCTAATTTCAGTTATGTGGAGCTAAACCATTTGGAGAAAGAATTCGCCAATTCAATTAAGACAATGTTTAGTTAGTATCTATTTAATCTTTGCTAGAGAACATACTAGGTATAGAGGAAACTCAGTTATTGTCCTCAGGAAGCTTGCAGTTTAGTCAAAGTAGAAGATCAGAAAAGACAGTCATGTGAATAGAGACAGCAACAGAAACTAAACAAAAATGCTTTAAAAAGCTTTATGGCTGATGGTCAGAGAGAAATTCAAGAGGCAAAGACACAAGTCAATTAAAATCACCTACTATGTGCCAAGCATTTTATTAAGTGCTATGGGTATAAAGAAAGGTAAAACAATACAAAACAAAACAATGTAACAAACAAATTACAACAAAACCCATTCCCTGCTCTCAAGGAACTCACAGTCCAATGGGGGAGACAATATGCAAAAAAAAGATATATACAGGATAAATTGGGGGTAATGTCAAAAGCAATGCACTAGATCAATGAGGACTGGGAAACTACTTGAAGAGATTGGGATTGTAACTAAGACTTGAAGAAAAATCAAAAGTTGGTAAGAAAGGAGAGTACTTCCAGCATAGGGGACAACCAATGAAAATGCCTGGAATCGAGAATTAGAGTGTCTTGTGTGAGAACAATGTCACTGAATTGCAGTGTATGTGGAGGGGAGGAAGAGGTAAGAAAATTGGAAAGGAAGGACCAGGTTATCATAAAACTTGACTCTTTCTGAAAATATGACTGGATTCGTCATGCTATGTTAACAGATTAATTATCTCTCTCTTTTTTTCTTTTTGACATTAAATAGAAATGGAAATCACTTAAAGTAATTACATTAAATGGAGAAAAGAATAGTTCTATTTATTCTCAGTAAGGCTGAATATTTTAATCATCCTAGGTCTGGTGTAAAAAGCTAATAGTGAGTAGTAGTGATCAATAGTCGGAAATGTTTCCCTTCGTGCAGACCGTTTTCTGTTCCCAGTTCATAATGGCAGTGTCTGTTCATTCATTCTCCCCTTGCTATGCAGCTGGGCTTCTCTCTGTCTTCTCAAGTCACACTCTCAGTGTCAGCCACTCCCCCAGCTTTCAGTCAAACAGATGTAGTACAGAATCTTGCTCCTGTTACCAATCTCTCAGCTTGGTTGTCTCTGAATCACAGGAGAGCTACTGGCTGAGAAGAATAGTGATAGACAAGCTAGAATATATCTCAGTAAGGAGAGGGGCCCCCCGGCCTGGACACTGGAGTCATCCATTTCCTTCTCTTTCTTCATCTTGGGTTAGTATGCACATAGTATTCTCTTCCATTGGTGTGAGTTGGAAAATTAATGAAAAAGATTAGAGTGTTATGAATTTCATTGTTGAGTGGCAAGTGGAGCTGATAAACTTAAAAAACAGTTGAGAGGGAGAAAGAAAATGGCATTTACCAACAAATGCTCTCTCAGACCACACAACTCATTTTTGAACTTAGATAACCAAATCAAATTCAGATTTCAAAAACAAGCTGAGGTCACAATAACATAAAATTTTCCTCAAAATCACCATAGTGCACATAAGACACCCTTTTCTGAACTTCTGTAGCTCTTAAACATTAAACACACTATAATTTACCACATAGTTATTCTTTCATCATCCTGTTAATGTTCGTATTGTCTCCTTTATGAAATTATAAACTCATTAAGGGCAAGACTTATGTGTTATACTTTTTTCCTGCTATGTTAGCAATGATGATGATGACGATGATGATGATGATGACGACGACGACGATGACAATATTTCAGGTCCAAACAAAAAAAAATATGAAATCCAATGACACCAGAAGCTATCAGCTGGGAAAGGAATGGGCAGTGAATCCACATTGATATTTTGGTTGCTTCATTAATTGATTGTAATTGTCAGTCCAAAGATTGATCACATTTGCACCTTTGACTAGGATACAAAATAACTACAACTTTGCATTATGGTGTTAAAATGAAATAATGCCAACTTTTCTCATTAAATTTGCCAGTGTAATTTCTCAAATTTCATTAAATGATAGCCCTGAAATGGAACTGTCAAACAAATTTGATTGTGGTATTCTCAGGTGTAAAACAGTTTTACTTGGAAGTAGCAATTTGGAATCCCATTCTTACACCCATTTACCATAGCATGCATTTTATCTTTGAACTGTTATTAATTTTTTTCTTTTTCCCATTTCTTGACTCTTTTTTAAGTATCCCCTATGTTTCCCTGCCTGCCTCTCAGATTCAGGTGAATATTTTTCTGTCATTTGTGTGAGAGTATATTTGTGTCTGTATATACACATTTATCTATCTATCTATCTATCTATCTATCTATCTATCTATTTCTCTTTCTCTCTCTCTCTCTGTCTCTCTCTCTGTGTCTCTCTCTGTGTCTCTCTGTGTCTCTCTCTCTCTGTCTCTCTGTCTCTCTGTCTCTCTCTGTCTCTCTCTGTCTCTCTCTCTCTCTCTCATGTGTGTGTGTGTGTGTGTGTGTGTGTGTGTGTGTGTGTGTGTGTCCCTACTCCATAGTGGGAAATTTTTGTTTGTTTTGTTTTTGCAGCATTGGTCATTTACAATTTAGAATGACTAAACATGAGAGGTTGTAAAGCCAAGCATGAGCAGTTTTCCAGAGGACTGCTGCTATGAATTGCTTCAAGATTCTGATTACACAGTATAGTGAACTCTATTTATTCAGTAATAGATTAAAGCAAAACATTCACAGAAATGAAAGTACAACATTCACAATGCTATGACATAACAACTTATCACTAAAATGGCCACATAGTTTTCACCAAAGTAGCCAAGTAGTTTTAAATGAAGTACAATTATTTAGTAACTCAATCATTTAGTAAATCCTTAATCCAATCATCCTTAATGTGGCTTGCCTCCTTAAGGGACACAAAGTATAAAGGTCAAAGTTTTCCACCTCTGGGTGACAGTAAATCATCTCAATCAATACATAATATCCAAGTAAAGTCTTCTTTCATTTTAACTGGAGGCTGGCTCTCAGCTTCCATAGTTCCTCTTCCATGGTCCAAACTCCTGACTTAATTTGCCTAACTGCCACCTGGTTTCAAGGGCAGGCAGTTCCCAGTTCCTTGTCTAATTCCCTGTCCAGTTCTTTGTCCAGTTCTTTTTCCAGTTCCCATTCCATATTGAAACTCACAGTGTCCTGTCCATCTCAAGTCCTTCACAGTTCATGTCTCTGGGAAGACAAAGGTTAACAGAGCCACAATAATATTGATACAGATTGTTGGCACTATTATCAATTCATTATCTGCCTGTGAAATCAACTCAGATCCACCAACATGGTCTGAGAACTCAACACAAATCATCAACATGGAAATCAACACAGACCCACAATCAAGGTCTAAGAGATCAACACAAATTATCAACATAGAAATCAACAAAGAACCACAAACAAGGTCCAAAAGGTTAATACAAAGCATGCCGTAAAGTCTCAGGACCTCCAAAACCCGTAAACAGACAGCCAGAAAATCCTCTTTCAGGGCTTCCAGTAAGGTCCCAGGGCTTCTGTAGAAAGTATTAGAAACAAACATCAACACACAGAACAGACAAACATATAATGCAGGACACCACAGGTTTTCTCCTTCTCTTCCACAAGAGCTCCCTTCTCAATTCTGCTCTCTCCAGCCTAGGCCTCTCCTTTTATATAGTCATTAGCTCCTCCCCTTCCTGTTGCAGGAGTTCACAAATTATAGGGTTCACAAGTTGTGGGATTCACAAGTTCTGGATCTGAATACTTAATACAATCATAAAATGGAAACAAGGTGTTAACTACTTCTTTGCTTGCCATTAAAAATGTGGAGAAATAGCTGGCTTTGAATTTTTGAGACCTGTTTTTAAGTCCTGAATCCAACATAGACTATTTTTGAGGCCAAGGTTAAATCCATTGATTTCTCAGTGCCTGAGGAACTGAGACAGCCTGATAGTGATAGGTGGTAAAGTGACTAGAGTGCTTGTCTTGGATTTAGGAAAATCTGAGTTCTAACCCTACTTCAGACACTGACAATGGGCAAATTACTTGATCTCTCTATGCCTCAGTTTCCTAATCTGTAAAATGAAACTAATAATAGCACTTACTCTAGAGGGTTTTTAAAAATATAAAATAAGGTAATATTTGAAAAATGATTTGTAATATCTAAAACATTATTTAAATTTTTATTTAAAATTTTTAACATTTATTTTATTTAAATTTTATTATTTAAATGTTCATGATTATACTGATGGTGATGATGACGATGAACATGCATCCCAGATTAAAACCAAAAAGAAATGTGAAACTTGCATGTCTGTCTCTTATTCCTTTATCTACCTGTTCACAAATGATACAATAGTATGAAAGAGAGAGGATGTCATACATTGGGAATTCTTATGAAATTGGGAGAGTTAGTAGAGAACAGAAGATAAAAGTTAGGAACCAAGTGTAAAAATTGAATAATCTTGCAGGGATAAGAGAATGCAACAAGTGGTTCCTTGTTTTCCATGTTGGTAATTCTTAAAGCATAACCAGTGCTTGAAGTACGATGAAATGACAGCCCATTTTCGTTCTATTACATTTTTACAGCTGCCTAAGCCAAATTCGTGCCTTCAGATAAATCATTCCCTTACTTCTTCAACTGAGTTGATAAAAAAAAAGCTACTTAATTTTTCTCACTTCTAACACTGTGTATAACTATGGAAACTATCTTCTTCCTGGGTTTAAAAGAATAGTTTTAGATGGGTAGGGTGATGGGGCACTCATCTAAGGCTTTGCTTTTAAGGAATACAGAACCTCTGCTACAATTATAATCTTGGAGGTGAGAAGTCTCTGGTGCAGGTGTGTCCACACATGTAGCTAGAGCTGAGAATCTTTACATCCCAAGTGGTGATTCCAACTGGTTCCCTGTGCCAAGGGCTTCATAGCCCCAGTCAGACAAGATCAATGTTAGCTCCCAGCTGCCACTGCTCATGGATTAACACTGATACAGATGCACCTCTGAATGAGCCAGCTGAGCCCCTCAAAGAGATACAGAAAACACATGAGAAAGTGGGTGCCTGAGCATCCCAAGATAGTTGAACCACTTCTATGTATGACAAGAAAAAGTCTCTCCTCATTTTTTTAACCAACCACTTTCTTCCCTTTCTCTCTGATTACACCTTTTTTTTTCTACTCAAAACTGCTAAAAGCTGTGTTCTGCCATTACAGTTTGATAGTGTCTGGTTTAATCATTACCAGGCTCTTACTGCCATATCCCCTGCAACATGCCTTGTACATAGCTTCAAGTCCAACTAGTAAGGTTGTCTACAGGTGTCTTGAGCCATCAGATTCTTTGTATTGATACATACTGTTATAAGGTGGCAGACAGTCCTATTATTAGGCAGTGTGAATAGTGGCATAATGTGATAAGGGGCTCTCCCAATATTTCCTCCATATACTCCAAGATTTTAAAATTTTTATCAGAAATTTTTTTCCATCTGGAATCTCACTGTTGAAATGTAAAGGATATTTGAGAGGTGCAACATTTTAATATATAAGTTCACAATACATTAGTATAGATTGACTCATACCAGCTAGCTGGTCACCTAAGACACAAAGAACAAGGAACTGAAGAATCAGCTTATATATCCTGTAAGTTTGGCTTTTGTGCTATCAGCTGCCACCCTCTCATAAAAGTAACCCAGTACTATAGATGGTGCCAACAAGATCTGGCAACACAGATAGGGAGGCTTTGGAAAGGGTAAGGAAGAGGGAAAAGGGCATATTGAGGAGAAAAAAGGAAAGCTGCATACATAATTCAAATCTAGTTCTAGTTGGTTTAAGTCAGAGAGAAATGCAGGGTTATAATTAAATGGAACATAGAAAGTTTTATTTTTATTTTTTTGCACTTTGAAAGGCCAGGAAAAGGAATTTATTGAAAAAGCTTCAGGCAAGTAAAGGGGATGTAGAAGAGGTCAGATAGGGGCCACTCATGACTACCGGTCAGTATGTCATAGATTAAAGCCAGGGAGAGCATATTACCAGTGAGGTGAAAATCCAGTCCGGAAAACATCAGATTGAGTGTCCTATCCACAACCAGGGTCACCATAACACTGTGTGAAAGTCAGATCAGTGGGAATGGAGCAGGGCATGGTTCTTGAAGAATATTGCTTAGAGAAGGAACTTACTGTTCCTGCCACTTTTGAATAGTTTCAGAAATTTTGGCCTATGGATAATCAGGATTTAAAGGTCTTCTTAAATGGGGAGTTGTGTAGGACGTGATGGGGCTAACAAAAATGTCTTTGGTAGGTACATAAGGTGATCTCTGTCTAGCTCACATTCCCCTATCCCAGGATCAACTTAATACCCCTACTTTCTTTTAAACAAAAGTTCCAATCATACTAGTAAAAAAAAATAACCTTAATGCTCTTTTCATGATGCCCTAAAAGTTCTACTTGAAAAAAGTCTTCCAGTTATTTCCTCTAGATTCTCCCTCTCTCTCATGTTCAATAATTCTGGCAGGGGACTACTTCTTCGTAAATGTTCAAACGTTCCAAGTGTTTTCATACCAGTTTTTTTATCAATAGCTATTTTAGCAGTATCTTCATTACTTCCTAATTGCTCAATGTTCTTTTACTGCTTAAAAAAATGAATTCAGTCTTTCAGCCATTGTTGAGTAGTCATTGATTTCATTATTGCTCCATTTATTTGGAAAGTCTATTTTTGCTATCTTTTAAACTTCAATATTTTATATATACTTAGCTCTCATAACTTTTCAATCCCTCTAGATAATACTAACTTCTCTTTCTTTTTTTTTCACCAGTAACTGCTTTCAGCTGAAAAAAAAAACCAAACAAACAAACAAAAAAAAAAAACAAAAATGAAACAAACAAAAAAAAACCCAAAACAAAAAACAACACATATTCTGGTGAAACAAACACTTGTCTTAATAAATGCTAAACAATGATGCAAGATATTAAGGAATGGAAAGAGAAGACATGTTCTCTACCCTTGAGGTAGTCCCAGTTTAAAAGTAGATGGAGGAGAAATAAAATATATAAATAAATATATTTACACATGTGTGAATAAAATCTGTGGTCCAACCATTAATATTTCCTAGAGATATAAGCATAAAAATTCAAAATACCAAAGTGATTGAAGGCAGGTAGCACTAAACTGTTATAGTTTTATGATGAACTGAAAGGGGGTAAGACTTGAACAAAACTAATTCAAAGTTATATTATTCTTTTGTAATAGAAGGAACATAGGAGCTGGAGTAAGAGAACCTAGGTTCTAATCCCACTTCTCATTTACTAGCTGTATAAGCTTGGACAAGTCCCAAACTCTATGGGCTTTCTCTTATCTATAAAATGATGAGAATGTATAGTCCTTTTTGTCTCCAAGTCTATCAACTGTTGATATTCTGATATGTGCTATATATGTCACTTAGATGATATGAATACTGAGGTAAAATGTTGAATTGTACTTATAGCCATATGATACCAAAGACATTGGTAGGAATTGCTAGGTGGCAGAGTGGATAGAGCTCTGGGCACAGAGTCAGGGAGAACTGAATTCAAATCTCAGCTTCAGAAACTTACTGTGTGGCCCTGGGCAAGTCACTTAAGCACTGACTACCTTAGTATCCTGAAGTGAAAAATGAGGATAATAATAGTACCTACTTCCCAGGGTTATCTTAATGACCAAATGATATTATATTTGCAAAGCATATAATAGTACAATACCTGAAACATTTTAGTTGCTTAGTAAAGGATTGTTTTCTTCCTTCCTTTCAAAACAACCAGATGGCTAAGCTTTTTCATTTTCTTCTGAACACTCTTCGTTATGCAGTTGGGAATGGAAAAAAAAATGGGGCAGATCATCAGATCATATGTGCAGAGTTCAGATGTAACTTTACCTACCCATCCTTCTTCCCGACTACTTCATAGTATATACCCTTTTCTCTATTCAAAGTAATCCCACCTCTTCTTGTATATGTTATGGTTATTCCCACCTCCAAGCTTTTGATTTTGTTTTTCTTTTTTTTTTTTTTTTTTTTAAGCAATTGGAGTTAAGTAACTTGCTCAAGGTTACACGGTTAGTCATTATTTATGTGTGGGTGCTCATTTTCTGAGGCCGGATTTGATCTCGGGTCATCCCAACTCCAAGGCCGGCGCTCTTACTCACTGCGCCACCTAGCTGCCCCTTTTAGGGCAATTGGGGTTAAGTAACTTGCCCAAGGTCACACGGCTAGGTTTTTGTTTGTGTGGGTTAAGTGTCTGAGGCTGGATCCGAACTCAGGTCCTTCTGACTCCAGGGCTGGCGCTCTACTCACTGCGCCACCTAGCCGCCCCTTGATTTTGTTTTTCATTCCTATAACAATTCCCTTTTCCATTTTTCTAATTCCTCTCCTACCTTTTTTTGAGTCTTATATCAAATCCTATGTGCCTTATGGTTACTAGCCTGAACACTCCAACCACCACTAGTCCTTTACTTCTTTAAATTCTTATTGTTCTCATAATGAGTATTATAGAATTTAATACCTAATTGTCCTCTGATCATCAAATATTAGTTTCATCACCTCAGTTATGTTATAAATTCTTAAGGGAAGTCACTATAGCTTCTACCTATTCATATATTCATCCATCCATTTAATAACCAAGAATCAAATGCCACCTATGTAAAGATCACTATTGTAGGCAATATACAGAATGCAATATAAATAAGATGGATTTTACCCTAAAGGAATTTGTAGTCTAGCAAGGAAAACTTTTTTATTCTTCCTTATTTCTAACTGTCTAACCTGTTAGCCCTCCTATTCCTGACTTGTTTCATATTTTGCTTCAAGACTGTCTTATTTATTTATCAAGCACAATGATAAACATATTAAAGAATATGAATAAATATTTGAGTGATTGATTTAATTCATTGAAGGTATTAAATAATACAAGATATGTGAACAAAATACATAGATGCAAAGGACTCAGCTTGTATTTTGTCTGGGTTGAGATATTTCTTAAATTAAAAAAATGAAACAAACTCTAATATCTAAGGTCATAAAACTACAATTTACCTAGTGTGTAAAGCTTCTTCACATCTAACATTTCTCCCTGAAGCTATTGCTCTATATCTAGGAAATTGTCATTTCCTTTCTGTTACAGCCCGTCATTACTTAGCGCTACATAAAGCACTGGCAATGACAAATGCATTGCCTCTCATGCATGTCAATGTTGGTCATATCCCAGAGGGGATTTTGGCCTTTGCCCAATGGCGTATGGTGAAGTATGCACTTTGCTTATGGGTTGTGGGCAAGGTCACTGAGATGGAAAGGGTGTTGTGTCTGGTTCTTACCTGAGTTGGCTTTTACTGAGCATTATCAGTCCTTGGGGGTCTCAACCCAGTAGACTGGCAAAATGGAGCTTTGTCTAACTGTGGAGGTCAAAGTTTATTTGCCTTGATTCATAATCCTGATAATTCCCCCCCAATGATCAATTCGGGAACCCTTCCTCCTCTTATTATTCTTTACACATATTTATTAAAAATCCCATTAGTGGTGTTCCTAACCACCTCAACTTCTTAATATTTTTATTGTGTTCAACGTAGTTTTTAGGCAGTTCGAAGATGAGTCACTTGATATGCTAGGCACATAATGTAAATAGTACTTTTTAAAAGGGTAACTAAGAAATATATTGTTATTGCAATTTTAAAGTGCTATGAAAACACTTTAAATATTTTAAACCCATTCAATTTGAATTATTATTACAAGGGCGAATATAATATTGATAATATGCTGATTTAAATAGTAATTTGCCAGGTGAGAATTTTGGGGGGAAGATTTGCATTTAGAATATTGTTCTGTATCAGGAAGAGTCTTAAGCTTCTTTCAACTGGCACAGAATTTATGGACATTTAGGCCTGTCACAAAACTATATAGACAATAAACATGTATAAAAAGTGTATTCCTTCTATGTTCTTTATTAGAATGAAGAAAAACAGAGAGCAAGGAGCTGGAGAATTTCCAAAACAAAAGCTTCTTCTGGAAATGTTCCAGACCCAAAAAAGAATTGGTCAATTAAAATAAAATGAAATTGTTTAGTGTGGGATTATTCTAAGGATTGGTGATATAGCAAGGTGGTGTAATAAGGTGGTTTAATAAGTTTGGTGGTTTAAGGTAAGTTTAGCCTTGGAGTCAGGAAAAAAAATAAGATCAAATCCTGCTTTAAATCCTTGCTAGCTGTATGTCTGCAGACAAGTAACTTAATCTCTTGTAAAATGAGAATAATAAAATAACCTATTCTTATGGCTATTGTAAGGATTAAATGTAATGATTTATGTAAAGTGCTTCGCAAATTTTAAAAGCTTATGTGTATTTTAGCTATTAATTTTCATCATCATCATTGTCATCATCATCAGGAAGGAGATAAAATATATATTTTATTATATAGTGTTGCCTGGGATCATAAACATACATTTTAGATCCCAAGAGCTATTGGGTCCCTTAGAGTTCATCTGACTCAACTCTGTTGTTACTTTTGTTTTTGTTGTTGTTCAGTCATTTCAGTTGTGTCTAACTCTTCATAACCCCATTTGGGATTTTCTTGGGAAAGACATTGGAGTGGTTTGCCATTTCCTTCTCCAGCTTTTTTTTAAAGATTAGGAAACTGAGGAAAATTGGGTTAAATTGCTTGCTTAGGGTATACAGATATCAAATGACCAAGACTAGATTTGAACTCAGGAAGATTAGTCTTTCAGGTCCTATGCTCTATGTACTACACCAGCTATCTGACATTACAGGCAAGAAAAATAAGTCCAAGAAAGAGAAATGGCTTGCTCAAGGTTACATAAATGTCCAAACTCCAACTCATATGATTGCTGATCTAATATTCTTTCTGTTACACCATGCTTCCATAGAACTTGTAACAATCATAATTGTCACAGAAATACTTGGTGTGTAACTGGGCACCCTTTTCCCCTGCTACCTGACCTCTACCACCAATTTATATCTGAGATCAGAATAAATATAGAGTTTCCTTTATAGTCAATGTGATCAACCACATCATAATCAAATTCTCATTACTGTTGGCACTTATTCATAATTAAGTATGTTGTTATGTAGAAACTATAATAAATGGACATTGTATTTAAACTGAGCACCTAGGGAAGGTTTGAGGCAGTAAGTTTTGTGAGAGGTCAGCTCTTCATTGGTCTGAATCTTTGTATTAATATATTCCCAGGACATAAGAGGAACAGTGGAAGAATTAAAACGTTGACAAGATATGAAAGGTAAATAATTAAACATGACAATGGCTACAATATTTCATTTAATGTGCTATGGATTCCTGGAATGTGAGAGATATACAGACCCAAACATAAGAGCAAGGTTTCCAAAGCTAAGATTTCAAACAAAATCTTTTGTTGTTTAGCCATTCAGTTGCATCTGAGTCCATGTGACTCCTGGATCATACTGTCCATGGATTTTTCTTGGGAAAGATACTGGAGTGCTTCACCATTGCCCTTTCCAGTCTGTCTCCATTTTTTACAGATGAGGAACTGAGGCAAATAGTGGTTAAGTAACTTGTCCGTGGTCACACATCTAGGAAGTGTCTGAGGCCAAATTTGAATTCAGATCTCTCTGACTCCAGGCTGATTACCCTATACACCGTATCACCTGACTGCCCCCAAATTGGCTTAATTAAAGAGAGAAGCTGGTGGGCGTGGGTGGCTAGGTGGCACAGTGAATAGAGCACCAGCCCTGGAGTCAGGAGGTCCTGAGTTCAAATTTGGCCTCAGACACTTAACACAAAAACTAGCCGTGTGACCTTGGGCAAGTCACTTAACCCCAATTGCCCTCCAAAAAAAAAAAAAAAAAAGCCAAAAAAAGAGAGAATCTGGGTAACTTATTGTTGGTCAGTCATTCAGTTGTGTCCAATTCTTCCTGACCCCATATGGGGTTTTCTTCACAAAGATACTAGAGTGCTTTGCCATTTACTTCTACAGTTTATTAAGACAGAGGTTGAGTGACTTGCCCAGGATCATATTGTAAGTAAATTTCTGGAGTCATAGTTGAATTCATGGCTCCCTGACTGATTATCTAATTTTAAAAATATTTATTTTATCGAGTTTCAATAGACATACTTAAAAAATAATAGCATAGATCTAACTATATTACAGATGGTGATAGAAACAAGTGACAAACAGAAAAACTATCAGCAACTAATTTTATCTACATTTAATTGATATCTTTTGTTTTTTACATCTTACATTTCTTCATCTTTCCCTTTCTCTTTTTATCCTCCCAGAGAATTATTCCATTAAACTATTTGCAATTTTTTGTTGCTACAAGTATTTCTACTATAAATATTTTTGATGTATTTAGGGCCTTTCTTTTGGTCACTGTCCTCCATGGGGATTAAACTAATCATAAAAAGAACAAATAAAAGCTTAGCAAAATTAACCAACATATTGAAAAAGTCTGACTTATATGTGACATTCCACATTTATAATTCCCCTTCTCTGAAAAACAGTAGTAGGAAAGGCCTGTGAATATCTCTTTTGGGGTGTTGAGCTGCTATTAGCATTTTACAGCATTCACAAGAAGATAGCATTAGGATTGGAAGGTGTCTGAGAGATGACTGAGGTGAGAGTAACTTGCTTGGGTCACACAATAGCAAAGCTTTTGAGGCAGAATTCAAATCCAGATCTTCCCGACTTCATGTGCAGAGTTCTATCCACCACATTGCAGTTTAGATGATTTGGTCAAGGTCGTCCTTTCTGTTTACATTGTTGAGTATGCACTTTTTCCTGGCTCTCTACCCAGTTCATTTTAGATCATTTCATATAAGTTTACCATGTTTTGTTTTGTTTTGTTTTGTTTTTTGATTTGTCAATTAATATAGTAAAGTACATTACATTATGCAACAATTCTTTTATCTATTCCCAATCTATAAATACGTACTTCTTTGCAATTTTTTGTTGCTACAAGTATTTCTACTATAAATATTTTTGATGTATTTAGGGCCTTTCTTTTGGTCACTGTCCTCCATGGGGATGTGCAGCAATATATTTAAACTCAAATGAGGCCAAGAAGTACACTATGCTGTTAGCAATCAACTATAGTCATTCCATATTTACTTTGTATAGGTTTCAAAAGTTGCTTCATCAGCATGCTCTAATTTTTTCCTCAAAAGATCTGTTGTAGCCTTTTGTTCCTATAGATCTTAGCCTGCCTGGAGACTAGCTGATTTTTACAAATTGTCATAGCCAAATTCATGTCCTGGTGGCATCTCTTCCAATGCTTCATATGCCTCTTTGCATTCAGGTAGGCTAGTCCTTGTATAACAGAGTCCATGTACAACATTTTTTTAGCTTACTGGGATCTGCTAAAATATGTGTTCCACTGGCATGGTCATTGGGTACTCAAGATCTATGACATGATAAACTAGCTCCACAAAATCTGGATGGAAATATGGTCTCTCTACATGTGGAAAAACAAAATTCATTTGTTATTTTGTTTCTCAATATTTTTCCACTAGTAAATGACAATGTTAAGGAACCCTATAGAGATGGCACCCTAAAAGCAACAAACAGTTGATTTACTTTGTGCACACTAAGCCAATACAGCTGCCTAGGGCGATGGAAAAGTAATTTTTTTTTTTTACTATTTAAAAAATAAGTACATTTTCTTAGCACTAGAATCAGAGATTATGAGAACTGGAAGAACCACAGCACTGAATTAAGGTGGTGATTTTTATTACCAACAAAAATAAAATACATAATTTGTTTGTGAGAAAGTGATTTTTTTTTCCTAGCATCTCTCACAAAATCCTAGACACACTTTCCTTGGATTACTACTTCAGAGAATGGAGTATTTACTGTTATGGTGAAAAAAATAGACTACTATATGCCAGACTCAAATTTTATGCTGTACGAAAGGAAATATTTATTTGAATTTAAGGAAGAGAGAGATAAGTCAGATTCTCAGATGAGAACTAGCTATAGTTTTTTGATGTTAACCATGAAGACTATAGGGAACACCAGTGCCAGTTGGTGACATAGCTGCCTGAGGCGTGTTCATCCTTCATAGTATCATACATGTAGATTTTGAATGAACCTTAGAGATGCCTCAGTTCAGTGGTTCTCAAACTTTTTGCCCAAGGTATAGTAGTATTATCTGCCTTGAGGAAACCTCACATGAAATCAAATAGTGGAGAGGTTCAGATGTTGACATGAGATGAAAGCATAAATGTGATAAATTCTTGGTACATCTAGTGATGTGCTTCTTTTTTTTTTTTTTTTGCTTTTTGGAGGACAGTTGGGGTTAAGTGACTTGCCCAAGGTCATACAGCTAGTAAGTGTTGAGTGTCTGAGGCCGGATTTGAACTCAGGTGCTCCTGACTCCAGGGCTCATGCTCTATTCACTGCACCGCTTAGCCTTCCCTAGTGATGTACTTCTGAATACTTCTGAAGAACCATTGATATACCTCAACCCCATCATTTGAGAAATGACAAAACAGACAAAAAGGTGATGTGACCTTTACAAAGTCATAGAGGTAAGCAAATAGCAGATCCATTTTTGAACCCAGGAACAATTCAGTACTTTTCTGCCTGATTCAGGTCACACCATGTACATATGACTTCAAAGTTGGTGCTGTTCTGCTTGGTCAGGGTGGTATACACCTAAGTGTCCCCTGACCTGGGGTATTACACTGTTCTAAACTCCACAGTACACAAGAGAGTTGGCATCTAGGACAAATGCATCCTAGATATTTGGCAAAACCACTGAGAAACTTGGAAAGTACTTGAACAGAGATTATGTTGAGAATACTCATAAAATATGGAAAGTGCACATCCAAATGGGAGCATGGCTTAAGTGTGAAAAAGTCCTATGATAAATCAGAGTAGTAAATAAGAAATTTCCTTTAATATTTCTGAATTGGACAATAGTCCATGACCAAGCAAGGGAGAGAGAAGATCCCAGAGTGCTAAATGGATAATATTGATTACATGAAATGCAAAAATGTTTTTGCATAAACAAAACCAATGTAACTAAAATATGGTGGCATCATAACAAAAACCATTTATACAATAACAACATTGTAAAAACAAAGAAACGATGATTCTAGAGGATCAATGATAAAGTTAGCTGGCTACCTACTGACAGAGTGGTGATAGTCTTAAGATGACTGGAGAAACATGTGTGTGGATATAGAGAACATGGGGATATAGTTTACTGATGATGATGATGATGGTGGTGATGGTATATGTGTGTGTGCGTAATGTGTTTGTATATCTGTTTAAAACCACTGTACATAGATCCACTATATATATTTATATAAACCACCACACATTGTTTCATTGCATACATCGATCATGAATAAGCTAGATGAGGATGTACACAACTGTAAGTAAAATCACTTTGGTGCTCATTGCTTATACTTATGGATTTATCAGTCCTTTCCTTCCTTTTCACATTCTCTCTCTTTCTCTCCTCCTCTCCTGTCCTTCCCTCTTCCTTCCCTCCCTTTCTCTCCTCTCCTACCCTTTCCAAGTAACCTTCTAACCTGAGCCTACAAATCCATTATTCTTAACCTCTTGTGTCCATATATCTTCTTCCATATAACTCTTTTTGCCTGAAGAACTTCTCAAACTTGGAGGATTGAAACTATTTTGCTCTCCCTACACTTCCAAGTGAAAGCTTGTTCAGTACTGTGAGCTGATCATTTTGCAGCATGAGCCTTCTGCTGGTTCTCTTCCCAGTATGGGGTTTGTTCAGTTGGCTTTGAAGTCTTGCAACAAAGCTCCATTGCCTGAGGCTCCTAGGAAGTACAAGGGGCGGCGGAGGTGGGCCAACTTTTTTTTTTCTTTTACACTAGTACCAGAAAGGATAATTGTTAATGTTTTCCCATATATGAAAGAAAGGTTTGAGAACTTCAAGGTTCAGCTCAAATGTTATCTTCTATAAGAAACCTTTCCTGATTCCCCTGGCTGCTGGTACATCCCCTTCAACTTTTCTCATATTTATTTTTATTCAATTTTGTATAGTGTTATGTACATACATATTGTTTCCCCCAGTTAAACTGTAAGGCATTTGAGGTCAGGGAATGTTGCTCTGTTATTTTTAAAACCACAGTGCTTATACAGGACCTGGCATAGAGAAGGAAATGAATACTTTCATATCGATTGGTTGACTAGTTGCTTGATTGATTGAGAGACATAGTTCCTAGGATTTAGAGGTTAATAATAATCAAAATCATAATAAATTAACATTGATATAGCACTCACTATGTACCAGGCACTATTCTAAGTGTCTTGTAGTTATCTTATTTGGTCCTCATGGCAATCCTGGGAGAAAGATACTATTATTATTCCCATTTCATAGATAAGAAAACTAAAGGAAATGGAGTTAATTGACTTGCTCATGATCACACAGATTGCAGGTGTCTGAGACTGGGTTTGAACTCAGGCCTTCCTGATTTTGGTCCTGGTGCTCTATCCACTGTACCACCTAGCTGCTCAAGAGCTTAGAGATAACCTCTTCTGCCCCTCCCCCCTGTCTTGCATATGAAGAAACTAAACCCAAAAGAATTGAAATGAATTGTTTAAAAGGCCATACATATTAAATAGAAATAATGTAATACCCTTCTTCCTTTCTCTTACTAAAGATACACAGAGGATACATATGTGATCGAATAGAGATGATTTTGCCCGAGTTCCTTATTAGACTGTAAGCTCCTTGAGACCAGGTTCTTTCTTTCTAACCCCAAGGCTCAGCACAGTACCTGGTTTGTAGGAAGTACTTAAGAAATATTTATTTACTCATTGATTTCCTAGGACAAAACACAGAAGACTGAAGACAATAAAATACTATGTAGTTCATATTCTGCTTTATATTTTAGTTATTTCTATATATACCTCATTTTCCTTATTAGGCTTCAAGTTCCTTGGTGTCACGGACTGTCTTATTCTTCTTTCCATTTCCCACAGAAATAGTATTTTATCTTATGTATGGTAGATATTTAATTAGTTATAGTTAAATAAAATGAACTCTATGACTGAATGAATGATTGCGGGTGGGGTACCTCATAGGATAAGACTATAGGAAGAAAGGTGGTAAATATGATAAATTTTGCCTACCTATCAGATTTGTTTATAAATGACTACCATTTATAAAAAGAAAGTAAGAAAGAATGGGGCAGATAGGTCACACAGTGAATAGGACACAGGCCCTGGAGACATGAAGACCTGAGTTCACATCCTTCCTCTGACACTTGACACACTTACTATTGGTGTGACCTTGGGCAAGTCACTTAACACCAATTGACTTGCCTTCCACCCTCAAAAAAAAAAAAGAAAGTAATAAAGAATAAGAAACCAGCTCAAAACAAATTATACACTACCTGGTGCAAATTAAAGAGGATACCTGAAAATTGTCCTTTGATAAAGGCAGGCAGCCAAACCGAAAAATACGGATAAGATGTTTTTTAACCCTAATTAGAGAAATCTTTCCCCTTTTTTGGCATATGCTTATCCTTCTCTAGCAACGAGAAAGTGAGAGTAATCTCAGTTGATATCACTCAAAAAGGAAGTGTTAGGATGGTTCTGAACATATTCATTACCAATTACTCAAATTTTGATGAATGTTGTGTAGGTAGTTGGGAGAAGCATGAGACATAACACTGGGCCAACACAGATATCCCAAGACATCCCTGCCTACAATAATCATGACAAAAGTGATGAAATGTCCAAGACTAAGCACTATGGAAATTGCTACTGAATCACTCCTTTGTATTTCAATTAGACCCTTTCCCTGCATTTCATCCACTTATTCTCTCCATACTCTCTCACCAACATGCATTCAAGATGCACTAGCCTTCTTCCCATTATCTTCCTCTTACCCAAATAATCTAGGAGATCTGCTGGTACCATCTATTTATTCTTTCCATACTCTCTCACCAGTATGCAGTCAAGATACACCAACCTTCTTCCCATTATCTTCCTCTTCCCCAGATAATCTAAGAGATCTGCTGGTACATCTAATTGCTATCCACATCATGGCCCTCTGCTAATACTCCAGTTTTTGTTGTTGTTGTTGTTGTTGTTGTTTTTACAAATGCTTTATTAACTTCTGGTTTACATCATTCATTTCTGCCAGACTTTGAGTTACAATTTTATCCCCATTTTTCCCCTACCCACCACCCCAGAATAGCAGTCCCACAAGATATCCCCTCATCCAATCTACTCTCTCCCATATCTTCTCCCATACCCCCTTCGACTTTACCATTAGGGCAAGGTGAATCTCTGTGCCCCAATGCCTGAACATCTTATCTCTCAATTACATGCAAAATAGTATTAATATATATTTGAAACCTTTAATTTTAAAACTTCAAATTTCAGATCGATTCCCTTCCTCCCTTGTCACCCACTCCCTTTGGGAAGACAAGCAATTCAGTATTTGTTTTACTCCAGTTCTGAAAGAGCACCCGCTCACAGTGCAAGGTTTTTGTGTTTTCACTTTTAGGGTATGTAGTGCCTCATGTTTCTATTATACTGATATTATTAAACAAACCAAGTGAATGACCCTCCTCTCATCATGATCCCTGGAAGGTCTTAAGTGATGGCTTTTGGAGCTTATTTAGGCTCAATAGAATGACCTATTCACAATAGTCTTCTCTTAAGAGAAACCTATTCTCTTTGCATGCTGAAAAGGATGGCCTGTCCCAGTCAAGCTTGTTTTAAGGCATATAGGAGTGGTGTGAGATGGAATATGTGTAGGTCGTGAGATGAAGTTGTGATGTAATTTTTGCATTGATATTTGTATTTACTGAGCAGTTTGTGGATGTGCAACATGATAATTCAACTCCTCTCTTTTATTTCAGGAATATTGAGTGTTAGAGGATGGTGTTTTTATAGGAGACTATCACTTCCCATATTTTGCCAAAGAACTGACACGTGTATGAGAACCTTGTGATTTCTGCCTAGTTCTTCTGGAGTCATTTTGGCAAATGCCCTCCTGCATATCTTTTTGTTTTGTTTTGTTTTGTCTTTTACTTTTTATAAGAATTCACTTTGCTATTTCATGCTGAATTGTGTACACTTGATGAGAGAGGTGGGTAGATATGAAATCATTTGTGTATTCCATAGTAATATCAAGATTTCCATTTTCCTCATACTCTGCTGCTGACATGCCAAACACTCAATCTGTTATGCAATGATCAATAGATCTTTGCCATGGACAGAGGTGGGGAGGGAAAGGGTGGGGAGGGAGAGGGTGGGGAGGTAGGGAGAGAAAAGGAGGGAGAGAAGAGGGGTGGAGAGAGAGAGAGAGAGAGAGAGAGAGAGAGAGAGAGAGAGAGAGAGTGCAAAAGAGCACACCTTGGTCAACGAGTAGTTCTGGAGGGGATGTGAGACCCATTATTGATCCAGAGCTGAGAAATCAGTGACTGCTGTATTATATAATTATTGATGTAGCTGGAAAATGCCACAGGCAAAGCATAACTTACTATTTGTTATGCTAGGTTGTTTCTCTAGTCTGTGTCAGGCCGCTGTGTTCTGCTCTCATGTTCCCATGCCATGTTTATTTATACTGTGTGCAGTTAGCTTTCATATTTCTCCTGTGAATCCAGCTTAGAAAATGTACACCAGTTCTGTTCAGGGTCTGTAAAAGAAATAAAATCCTCCAGAAATTCCAACATGTCCATGCTGAATCCTAAGGAAAGAAGAGTGGAGACCGGAGCTCTAGGAAAGTGAGTAGAATGAAAGACAGGAGGAAGATTCTTCCATTGTGTGACCATCTCCCTCATCTGCCTCTACTCTTATAACATGTCATGTTTAAAAGCAAGGGAGTATTATGATAGAGAGTGGACCAGAATGTTTACTGAGCACCTACTATCTGCCACACCTTGTTCAACATTCTAGAGGAGATGGTTGAGGGATAGTACATGAAAAGATAAGATTGCTCCTACCTATAAGCTACTATTTAGATTCTTTGTTACTTCCTTTGACTTCACTGACTATTGCCTCCCAGCCTTTTCTCCTAAGGAATCTACCCGCCCCCGTCCCAGTCACTTTGGATTTTTTTCTACAAATTTTAACCCAAACCACAGCTCATGGGTGATGACACTAGATGCTCCTCTTATTAATGTAGGTATCTAATTCTATAATCATATATCAATCAAGTCAATACACATACAAGAGCTGTCTACTGCAGACAAAAGGGCATATGGAGAAATGTTGATCACTAGCTAGCTAGCTGTCACACTTGATGTATCCCTAAACTCCAAGAGTATGGGAAAGAGTATGGATTGTACACAGACCACTAATAAATGCTAAATTTAAGATCCATCAATTGGCTAAAGTACAGCATTTTTGGATGCAAATTATTAGATTGTGGCTATGTTAACATTTAAATTCTCAGGGTCATGTATTTTTTTTAAAGAATCCTCATTAGAGTTATTAATACAAAAAGAGAATCATTTAAAAATCTAATAATTTACTTCTTAGTTAAGAATAGGAGAACATAATACTTTTTTAAAGAAGTGACTTGTGTCCAAAAGAACCTCCAAATTGGATGGAGACAAAGCATTTTATTTCCTTCCTTCTAGGTAAAATTTTCATTGTGTCACATTAAAGATGCATCTTTACAGTCACCAACAGTGAAACCCTTCACCACTTGTCTAATGCACATGTGGCAATGTAAATAATTTATTCTATAATAAGTTCTTAATTGAAATTTCTTGGAAATCAGACTTGGCAAACAGTGTTTCCTCATTATGCCTGGATGTCAAGTTCAATGTTTTAATGTTCAGCTGTTTGGAAGGCAAATCAGCTACAGCTACTGTCCATGGTGCTAACAGATGTATTCTACAGAACTAGGACATCATTGTGTGATTCTTGCAAAAGCCCCTTCATTACAAAATGAGATGTGTATAGAACTTTGAATAATTCTAGGAAATTTGGAAACTCCCTTAATTTAAGCAGCCACAGACTTATCAAGGCATATTCTTTTGCACATTTCAATACATGAATGAATGGTTAATATAAATAAAAAGATTTATTATTATCACCACTTTCTTGATATATTTTCTCTTAATAGTACCCCCAAATTGTTAACCATCGAGGAAATTTTGCTTTTAATATTCACAACATACTCTTTCCTCATAGAATCTAATTTAAAAACCTTTTTGTTCTTTTATTCCATTACTATAATAGATGCAAGTAAGTAAATGGTAACAAAATATCAAGGCTTATATCTAAATGAGATAAAAATTATTTTTCTGCCTGTTAATTTTCTAAAATAAAACAGGTAGAGACAAAGAAGAAGAGAATCAATTTAGGTGATGCTCAGTAATGGTTAAGTCTGGAAAATTTGTGATTGAAACCCTATTTTAAAACTGAAAAAGCAAATGTTTGGGGTCAAACAATATGAAATGGTAGCACTCTTCATTCTACCATCATCAGTTCTTTCTCTACAAAATATTCCCTCTATTTCTTTCTAAAATTAAAAACTACCAGTTTTGTAAAATGGCAAGTGAACAATTCAAGCAATATAATATAAAACAGGTCAACACTTGTTTGTCTCCTCAAAATTCAGTGAGTTGATCCTGAAATTGTTTTTATTGTTTTGGGGATATGCTGATTTTAAATATAATCTTCACAAGAAAATATGCATCTACAATTGCCTCATCATTGAGATAAATCTAGTAAGAAGCCTTTTTTTCCATTAACAAGTTTTGTCAATTCAAAAGTGGGGGGGAGAAATCAATGTCCTAGAAAATGAGTCAACATTATTAGAAATGCAATGTTTCTCAAAATGTTACAGGAAAAAAAGAAGGAAAAATTACAATAAATTGCAGGCTATTTGTGTGATACCTTTTGTATAGGAGGTATCTTTTTTTGAAAAATTCCTATTTATTCCATTAAATATTTACCAATAACTTTAAAAAAAACCTTATCTATTTAAAAAAATTGATTTCCAAATTCTCTCCTTCACTCTTGTCTCTCCCCTGAGAAGACAATTTGATATTGATTATACATGTGAACTCATGTAAAACATATTTCTCTATTAAATGTTTCAAAAGAAGAAAAGACAAATAAATGAGCAAAATAAAGTAAAACAGTGTGCTTCAGTCTGCACAGAGTTCATTAGCTCTCTCTTTGGAGTTGGATAGCATTTTTCACTGTGGATCCTTTGGAACTGTATTGGGTCCTTGTCTTTATTGAGGTATTAAGACTTTCACAGTTGATCATCCTTACAATATTGCTGTTCCTCAGTATAATGTTCACCTGGTTCAACTCACTTCACTTTGCATCTGTTCATGTATGTCTTTACAGGCTTTTTCATTTTCTGAAAGCATGCTGCTTATCATTTTTTATAGAAAAACAGGATTCCATCATAATCATATCCATCATATACCAATTGTTCACTTATTCCTTATTTACTGGGCATCATCTCAATTTCCTATTCTTTTCCATCACAAAAATTAGATGCTACAAATATGCTTATAAAATTAATTATTTTGCTTTTCTTTGATTTCTTTGTGATACAGACCTAGTCGTGATATTTATGAGGCAAAGAGTATGCACAACTTTATAGCCCTTTGGGCAGAGTTTCAAATTGTTCTTTGAGATGGTTTGACTAGTTCATAACTTTACCAACAGTATTATAGTGTCTCAATTATTTTCACATTCCCTCCAGAATTTGTCATTTTACTTTTCTGTAAAGTTAGTCAATTTCATAGGTGTGAGGTGGTATCTGAGTTGTTTTAATTTGAATTTCTTTAATTAGTAGTGATTTGGAGCATTTTTCATGTATCTATCAATAGCTTTGTCTTCCTCTTCTGAAAACTGCATTTTCTTATTATTTGATCATTTATCTACTGTGAAATGGTGTTGGTTTTAATAAATTTGGCTCAAATTTTTGAGAAATGAGAACTTTACAAGAGATCATGTAAAATTTTCCCCAGTTTCCTATTCTTCTTTTAATTTTGGCTGCATTAATTTTGTTTGTGTAAAAACCTTTTAATTTCATATAATACAAACTACACACTTTATTTCCTGTGATACTCTCTATTTTTTATCATAAACTTTCCCCTTAATCATAGATCTGAGAGGTACATTTTACCATGCTCCCTTAATTTTCTTATATTACCCTTTATGTCTGAATTATTTATCTATTTTGACCTTATCTTGGTAGATATTAGTCTGTTCCTAGTTTCTGCAAAACTGCTCTTCAAATTTCCCAGCAACTTTTCTCAATTGGTGAGTTCTTGTCCCAAAAACTTGTAATCATGAGTTTATCAAATAGTAGACTAGTACAATTATTTACCACTGTGTATTGTATGCAAATATACTCCACTGACCCTCCACTCTATTGATGATCCAGTCCCAGATTTTTTTCAGCATTACCACTTTGTAAAATAGTTTGGAATCTGGTACTTCTAGACTACCTTTCACTTTTTTTTTCATTGATTCCTTTGATATTTTTGAACTTTTGTTCTTCCAGATGAATGTTACTGTTATTTTTTTTCTAGCTCTATAATTTTTTTATTCATATAGCACTGAATAAGTAAATTAACTCAGGTAGAATGGACATTGTTATTATATCCGCTCAGCTTATTCATAAGCAATTACTATTTCTCCTATTATTAAAATCTGTCTTTATTTGTGTGAAAAGTCTTCTGTAATAGTTTTCATAGAGTTTCTGGGTTTATCTTGGCAAGTAGACTCCCAAGTATTTTATATTGTCTGAAGTTATTTTTAACTAAATTTCTCTTTCTATCTCTACCTGTGGGGCTTTGTTGATAGGAAACAGAAATGCTGATTATTCCTGTGGGTTTCTTTCATGTCCTGCAACTTTGCTAAAGTTTTTAATTGTTTTGCCTAGTTTTTAAGTGGATTTTCTAGGTTTATTTAAGTATACCATCATATCATCTGCAAAGAGTGATAGTTTTGTTTCCTCACTGCCAGTTTCTATTACTTCAGTAAAATTTCCTTGTGTTATTATTTCAGCTAACAAGCATTATTACTGAATATATTGAATAATAGTGATGATAATTCAATCCTTGCTTCACCAGTAATCTTGTTGGGAATGTTTAAATGTATACCCATTACAGATAATGCTTACTCATACTTTTAAATAGATACTACTTATCATTTTAAGAAAAAAAACCTCTATTGAATCCTATGCTTTTCAGTCTTTTCTTTTAATAGGAATGGCTCTTGTATTTTGTCAATGACTTTTTCTGCATCTACTGAGATAATTATATTATTTTTATTGTTGTTGTTATTAGTATGGTCAATTATGCTGATAGTTTTCCTGATATTGAACCAGCCCTGAGTTCCTAGTATAAATCCAATTTGGTCATAGCATAAAATCTTTGTATTTGCATTGTATATTTCTTTGCTAGTATTTTATTTTAAAAATTTTGTGTTGATATTCATTAAGGAAATTGGTCTATAATTTCTTTCTCTATTTTTGTTCTCTCTGGTTTAGCTATCAAAATCACATTTATGGTTTAAAAGGAATTTTTAAGGACTCATTCTTCATGTATTTAAAAATAGTTTATGTAGTATTGGAATTAGTTGTTTTTTTTCAGATGTTTGGTAGAATTGACTTGTAAATCCATCTGGTCATGGGGATTTTTTTCCTTTGGGAGTTCATTGTTGAATTGTTCAATTCCTTTTCCTATAATAGCATTATTTAAGAATTCTCTTCTATCTTCTGTTAATCTGGGCAATATATATCTTTGTGAATATTCATTCATTTTGCTTGGAGTGTCAGTTTTACTGGTTTGTAATTAAGCAAAATAACTCATAATAATTGCTTTAATTTCATCTTCATTGATGGTGCATTCATCTTTTCCATTTTTGACATTGGTCACTTATTTTCTTACTTTTGTTAATAAAATTAATCAATAGATTATTTATTTTATTGCTTATAAATATCTCAGACATATTTATTAGTTCATTTTACTTTTAATTTTCAATTTCTGATTTTTGGGATTTCCATTTTGATATTTCATTGGAAATTTTTAATTTGTTCTGTTTCTAGAATTTTTAATTCTTTACCCAATTTATTCATCTGCTCTTTGTCTATTTTATGCACATAAGCTTCTAGAGATAGAAATTATTCCCTAAGTATTCCTTTGACTTTATACAATAAATTTTGAAATATTGTTTAATTATTTTCATTATCTCTAATGAAATTATTAATTATTATAAAATTTGGTTTTGGTCCACTCATTCTTTAGTATGATTATTTAATTTCCAAATAATTTTTAATTCATGCTTCCACTTTCCTTTATTTCATATAATTTCTATTGCATTGTTGTCTGAAGGGGTGCATTTAGTATTTCTGCTTCTCTGCATTTGGTTGTGAGGATTTTATGACCTAACATCTGATGAGTTTTTGTGAAAATGCCAAGTACAACTGGGGTAAATATATTCTCCTTTCTATTACCTTTCAGCTTTCTCCAAAGGTCTATCATATCCAGTTGTTTGTTTTTTTTAAGATTGTATTCATTTCCTTATTGTTTTATTATTTATCTATAATTAGATTTATCTAGCTCTGAGAGGAGAAATGAGATTCCCCACTAGTACAGATTTACTGTCTATTTACTCCTGTAATTCATATAATTTTTCCTTTAAGAATTTTGATGCCACTTCTCTTGACTGAAAGTGCTCCAGTCTGACCTTAAATTATGGCCCAAAAGTTGTTATAGGTAATGGATTTACTAAACACTGTCTGGATCTACGTCCAGTCCTATCACAGAGGTTTCCTGTAACGTCTTTCTGACCAGTTTTCAGGCTCCCTTCCTATCTCTGACTTGAGAGGTCCCCTAAATGTTTCTACTTCTTTTGCAACCACCTAGTCCTACCATGGGTTTTTCATCCATGTTGACTCCAGTCTCCACCCATGTGGATCCATTATTTTTTTTAATTTGCCAGTCTAGAATTCAATTTGAGGTTTTATTTTATACTTGTATGAAGGGAAAGTTGAGAGAGCTCAACTGAATAATTTCTCTACTCTGCTGTCTTGGCTCCACATCCAAAAATCAGGAGGTATCTTTAATGAAAAGATCACCTTTCTGTACTGTAACCAAATTTGTTATATTGTACCATATTTCTAAGGTAATTGTTACAGAAATTAAGACCGCTCTTAGTTTGCTACCTTCACTCAGAGATTACAAAATCACTAAACCCCAGAGTAATACTCTAGGTAAGAAAATCTAGTACAAAAATTAAAAATATGGTAAATGAAATTTCAATTTATCTACATTTAAAAAATATATGTAACAATTTATTTTCAATTTTTGCAAGGGAATTTCTCTCTTCCTCAGATTTCTCATGTAGACTTTTAATCTTTTATTACTTGTACATCACAAATCCCATTTCAGTTTCTCATAATAATAACAAACTGACTCGAATAACACTAGAAATCAACAGGCAATATATTCCTATTTTTTATCTCATCTTAAAGCACATAGGACATTTTATACTTTTGTATAAATATAATAGATAAGTTATGGCTTGGTGGGGATCAGTCATTGCTGGCAAAAGGGAAGTAGTCCCTACTTTACTTCACCCCTTTCTTCAGCATCTCCTTTGTACTCATGCTGCAGGACATGTTAGACTTGAGAGGCAGTAAAATGTAGAGTTATAAAGAAGTAGTATGATAACAAAGTATGGAAAGGTGCTCTATAGAAAAAAATTACCACAAACCTAAATGGTGGCTTTTCATTTTTCTTGATGCCTGCAGTTTAAATTTCAACTACTGTAGGATGAAGAGACATTAATAAATATCAAGCAGAGAAAGTTGATCCATATATAAACTGACTAAATATTTTCATATGATCACAAAATCTTGGATTTGGAAGGGGCCATAGAAGTCCATTACTTTCAGTGTTATGATAAGGATAAAATGAGAAAACATATAAATTACCTATGTAATCCCAAAGTAATAAATAAATGAGAGTTATGCTTATTCTGATTACAAAGTGCAAGAATCTCTGCTACAAATACTTTGAGAAGGAGTCATTGGGGGAGACAGGCAAAGATGTCAGAGTAAGAAGACACAGAACAACCCAACTCTCTTCTACAACTTTTCTATCAATTACTGAGAAAGAACTAGACTGAGTCATTATTAAGAATTCCAGAAGATGGTGCAGTAGAAACAGGGCTTCCACTGGGCTCCAGTTCCCACCACCTCCAATTCATGTCAAAGGTGACTCTGAAAAACCTTGGAGCTAAGAACTGACAAAATGACACAGAGAAGCTAACCTCCCACTGAGGGCAGCCCAGCAGGCTGGATAGGAGCAGCCAGCACAGTGCTTTGGAGCTGACCCCAGCCAAATACAAGTTGGAGATTTTAGCCCCAGGGCAGGCCTGACCATCTGCTGGCTGGAGGGACATAGGATCACCAGCAGCTGTGGCAGCTTCCAGAATCATTAACACATAGATGTGAGAGGTCAGTGCAGTGTGGACTTTGGGATCCAGTAGTTGGGAGTTTGGTCTGGCCTTTATTCCCTGGAAGGAGAAGCCACTGAGGAGCCATAGCCTTGCAACAACCACAATGTGGCAGCTTCAGCTACTGACATGCAGACTGCAGAGGGACAAAGTGACCAGTCTGATGGGTTCTTGCTTTAACCTGCTTGGATCTGGATTGTGGTCTAGGGTGGAGGTCATGTTTGTGTGACCAACTTGCCAGAGTGTTTGGAAGCTTCAGAGAGGGTACCCAACAAATACCTTTGGCAGCTGAGAAAATCCAAGCTTTGGGTATGAAGATCCCTGTCTGGTAGCGGGGTCCTACTGTGGCAAAAAGCCCAAAAGTCAAGTAATTGAGTGGCAGCATGAGTAAATGAGGGAAGCAAAGCAAACAGAGAAATCCAATATTAGACTCCTATTTTGGGGAAAATAGGATCAAAGCATGGAAGACAGTGAAGTCAGAACTCCTGCACCAAAAGCTTCCAAGAAAAATACGAGCTGGTTACAGGCCATAGAGGAGCTTAAAAAGATTTTGAAAATCAAATAAGAGAAGTGGAGGAAAAATTGGGAAAAGAAATGAGAATGATATGAAAAAAGTATGAAATGAGAGTCAACAGCCTTACTGAGGACAATAACACCTTAAAAATAGACTAACTCAAACTGGCAAAAGAGGCTCAAAAAGGCAATGAGGAGAAGAATGCCTTAAAAAGCCAAATTTGCCAGATGGAAAAAGAATCTCAAAAGTTCACTGAGGAGATTCATTCCTTCAGGGTTAGACTGGAGCAAATGGAAGCTAATGACTTTATGAGAAATCAAGATGCTGTTAAGCAGATCCAAACAAATGAAAGATTAGAAGGCAATGTGAAATATCTCATGGGAAAAACCACTGACCTGGAAAATAGATCCAGGAGAGACAATTTAAAAATTATTGGACTACCTGAAAGCCATGATCAAAGAAACAACCTAGAAATCACCCTTCAAGATATTCTCAAGGAAAATTGCCCTGATGTTTTAGATCCAGAGGGCAAAATAGAGGTTGAAAGAATCCACCAATCACCTCCTGAAAAAGATCCCAAAAAGAAAACTCCCAGGAATATTATAGCCAGGTTCCAGAATCCCAGATCAAGGAGAAAATACTCCAAGCAGCCAGGAAGAAACAATTTCAATATTGTGGAAACACAATCAGAATAGCCCAGGACCTGGCAGCTTCCACACTGAGGGAGAGAAGGGCATGGAATATGATATTCCAGAGGGCAAAAGAACTGGGAATGAACCCAAGGGTCACCTACCCAGCAAAACTGAGTATTTTGTTTCAGGGGAAAATATGGTCATTCAGTGGAATAGAGGACTTTCAAGCACTCTTGAGGAAAAACCAGAATTGAATAGAAAATTTGACATCCAGACACAAGAAGCAAGAGATGCCTGAGAAGGTAATCAGGGAAAAGAAATCAGAAGGAATTTATCAAAGTTGAACTATTTACATTCTTATATGGAAAAGCAATAAATGTGACTGATGATATCTCTCTCACTATGAAAATAATGGAAGAAGGGGGTGTGGTCATATGAATACATATGTGAATGTGTGTGTATATGGTTACCATTATATATGGATAGAGGGCATACGTTGAATTTGTTGGGAAGGGAGAATACTCAAGGGATGAAATTATGAGGTGAGAGAGGAAAGTGGCAAGAGGAGATGGGGAGAGACAGGGTAGGGTAAACTATCTCATGTAGAAGAAGCAAGGGGAAGTGGTTGCAAGGGAGGGGAAGAATAGGAAGGCAAAAAGGCAAAACCACATTCTCATTGAATTTGATTCAGGGAGAGAATGACATACATACTAAATGGGCTACCTCAACCTACAGCAGAATAGGGGGTAGAGGCATGAGAGGAGGGATGATGGATGGAAGGGCATCCTTGGGGGAAGGGGAGGTTGGAAGTACCTACTATAGAAGAGGGACAGGATCAAGTAGGGAATGGACCAGGTGGGGGGTGGGATGAGTGGGAGGAAATTATAAGTAGCCTTGTACAATATATCTACTATGGTAATGTTTTTGCATAGCTTGACATGTACAACATATACTGAATTACTTATCTTCCCAGAGGGAATGGGTGACAAGAGAGGAAGGAACTGGATCTGTAATTCGAGGTCTTAAGATCAAATGTTTCAAATATATATAAATACTATTATTAATGCTCTTTTGCTTGTAATTGGGAGATAAGATATGCAGGCATTGGGACACAAAGATTCACCTTCCTCTAATGGAAAAGTCCAAGGGGGTATGGGAGAAGGTATGGGAGAGAGCAGATTGGAGGAAGCAATATCTTGTGGGACTGCTATTCTGGGAGGTTGGGTAGGGGAATAATGGGGGGGAAATGATTATAACTCAAAATCTGGTGGAAAGGAATGATATAAAACAGAAGTTAATAAAGCATTTGTTAAAAAAAACAACCAATATTTCTGACTAGTTAAGAAAGGAAATTAAAGAATTGCTGGAATACCTAAAAATAATGAGCATGCACAGACACACACACACAGACACACACACACACACACACACACACACACACACACACACACACACACCACAACTACACAGAGAGAGAGAGAGAGAGAGAGAGAGATAAAAAAAAGAACCTTGTTCCCATAGTTCAAAAAACAGAGAATAAAAAAGGTTCCAGACCTGATGGAAATAAAGAACAAATTGAAAATAAGCATAACTCATTGGTCACGGCCTGAAACATTTCACAAACTGAGAACTCCATTAATATTTTAGAGGCATAATATAGAACTTGTAAATTAAAGAAAGTTGCTAGAAACATACCTAATGGTTGTACAAGTATTAGAGTGCTGTGATCAACTGCACACAAGATTTGTTAGATATAATTATAAAAAAGAGGAGATCTTGGAATATGATATTGCAAAAGACTAAAGATAATCGTATATTTAAGATTTAAGAATGCCTACTTTGAAAACCTTTGTTAGATTAAAAAAAATACATAATTTAAATAAACTGATCTCAAAAAAATACATAGAACAAGTCATAAATGATTTACTAAGGTGAAAGAAATAAGCAGGACCAAACAAATCTAAAATTAGGTTCTATCAAATAGTTAAACAAAAATAAATTATAATATGTTATAAGCTACTTAAAATTTCTTCAATCAATAAAAATTCTCTTCATAACAAAATTGGGCAAAAGCAAACCAGAGAAAGACATAGACCTATTTGCCTAAAGATTATCAAAACATTTCTTAAATTAGCAACACACAATGAATATTTTGTTTTAAATTAGCAACACACACAACTAGTTTAGTTCATGTCAAGAATTCAGGATTATTTCAGTATTGGATCAATTACTTTAAAATATTCCATATTGGGGGGGGTGGAGACAAGATGGCAGAGTAGAAACAGCACTTCCAAGGTGCTCTCTCCCACACCACTTCAAAATCATGTAAAAGGGGACTCTGAATCA